>JAVYIG010003681.1:0-186349 GCA_035222895.1 Strongylocentrotus droebachiensis
AATCCAACCAAGTGGATCGTTGCTATTAAAGAATATAGTAAGCTTATCGATTTAAAACTCCAAATGAGAACAATTACCTTTAAAAGTATTGTCATCTTGCTCGACCACAGTAACGGTATAGGGTGCGTCCCCTACTGCATTGCTAGGGCCGTGCCCTGGTACCATGCTTGCGCACAGGCCGTCGACGGAGCCGACTGGGGGTCCGTTGGGCGATGCGACCACGGCCGAAGTCGCGATCGACAGGAGTAATGCTGAGATCATCCACATGTTCATCGTCGTGCCTGACCTAAAATGCTTTTTTTTTCCTTTAAAACAAAAAAAAATATTGACAAACTATTCGGTATAACGCCTCTATTTTTCTTGCAGGGCATATACCAATTGCAAGCGCTTCAAGAGTTTCTCCACAAATTGGTTCTAATGTTGATGATTAGAGATGAAATTGCTGTTTTCGATTTCTTCTGAAACATAATAGCCCCAAACCTCTCCAAGAGAGTATAACTCATTTGTCTTGCAGTCTCAGTATACTACAAAGCACTTCATAACTTACTCAACAATTTCAATTCAGTTCAATTTATTTATGTTTCCAACAAAACATTATAAATCAATTATAAACATTTACAACAAATGTAGAAAAACATATTGGAAACAGAGGGGTCCACTAAAAAGCAATGCTTGTACAAGTGTGAACACCTCAAATTATACTTAAAAAATAATGAGTAATTATTTTAACAAGTCCGAAACTGCAAAAGGAACTACAAACTACAAATTGGTACTGATGTTGATAATTAGATCTTTAAATGGTTGATAAAATTGAACTTATGTAGTTTCCGATTTCTTCTTCAACTTACTTTTAAACCAATTCAATTCCAGTCGAATCCACAGAGATAGCCTATTTTGATTCACCACGTTTCCTTGCCGTAAGACGCACTAAACAATTCTCGCCAAACAAGTGACAATATAATGTCGACTGAAATCACAGGCCCTTGATTTCTGCCTCGTCATTGTCTTGTTATAAAATTGTGTTGACCAGTGGCGTACTTTGTGAGTTCATCCATTAAAGGGGGCACTAATCGAACAACCAGGGGGGGGGGGGGAGAGGTATCCGTAATACCGTCTTATTTACGGAAAATGTAATTGAATTGTAGGCCTACATGGTTATATTGATTACGGTGAAGGTGCGGAATGGGGGCGGAATGTGGTCAGGGCCCCCTGTGCCCCCTATCGATACGCCACTGCCCTTAATCGTTGTTTATTCGGAGAGATAGTCGGCCTTTGCAAATACACTTCTCTTACGAGTGTGTATATTATGAAGGAAGAGGTCAGTTCTAAATTACGGTGCAAAATACGGAGGCACTCGTTTCATAATTCCGACTGTCGTAATTGGATATACAAATATACTAGTGATATTCATTATTTACGTATAGTCTCATCTTTCAGTTCTAAATTACGGTGCAAAATACGGAGGCACTCGTTTCATAATTCCGACTGTTCGTAATTGGATGTACAAATATACTAGTGATATTCATTATTTACGTATAGTCTCATCCTTCATTACTCATTCAATACAGTAATAATAATGCACAATTATTAGGCGCTAAATACGGGCGTTTCTAAGCGCACCATTGTCTGACTAAAAATTACCAACCAAAAGTTATAATAAACACACAGATTATAAATCTGTTCTTTATTCAATAAATCATGCATAAATGATAATGGAAATAAAACTGAGATCAAACATAAAACTGTGTTAATGATTCACAGATGAAATCAATATCAATATTAAAGGCAGGCTTTACTACTTCAGCCAGAAGGGATTAGACCACCCAGCGAGCCAGCGAGGTCACTGTGACAGGTGGCTATCTCATTAACTCAGCTCTCATTTAACATAAGAAAAAGAGGGTCATGGGGGACCAACAGGCACCGATTGGGGAAGTTTTCTATATAGAGGGAGCAAGTATAGCTACAAGTAGGACTGTGTGCCTTTAATGGAGAAGCTTGCCAGACCGACTAAGCCGGCTTTTATTCAAATTGTATCTTCTTGAACAATGTTGTTACATAATACCATATAATGAATGTTTTGAACGTCAAAAAAATTGATCCGCTTAAACCCTACGTGGTAGGTTTTTTGCCTCCCCCGCCTGGACCGAACCCTTATAGGTTGAACAAAGCAGAGATAAAGTAAATAAGGCAAATGCTCTGGAAAAACCTAATGACAAATCGTCCTAAATATAATCTATTTGAATCTCTACCGTGAACAAAACACCAAACTATTTTTCTTTATCAACAAATTCACTTGAAATTTGTGTCGTGGATCTGGTGTCTGACAAAGCTATTTTGCCCATTTCCCTCTCTTATCATTCCTATCTGAACATTCCTTTCCCTCTCAATACAATAACATTCACCTGCCTAAGTTCCTGCTTCGCTGGATACTCCGCTATTACGTAATCAATAAAAGGATCCGCATTTACAACATGTTCCTGCTATACGTTGTACCACAGGAAAATACAATCATTTTGGTTCAATTACCTTCAAATTTCACCCTTCTGTTTAACTTCCTTCTCTTTTTCCCCCCTTTTTGGCTATTACGAACGAGCCTTACCCCCCCCCCCCCCCCACTCAGTGTTATTTAGGGTACGCATAATGCATGTTCCTCCTTTTGAAAACACCCCCTAAGTTCGGTGTGTAAAGTCAATACGGGCCGGATTTTTGTGTACTACGAGCCGGACTTTGGTGCGTGAAAAGTACCCCTTTATCGGACATGTTGGTAACACCGGGGCCGGGGCCTTAATTATTGACAAGGGTTGTTACCATTTAATGTTGACAAACTTTGTACCGAATTCTGATAAAACATGTTTGCATATAGTGATACAGAACAGATATAGTCAACTGTATCAACTTTTGTGTCCAGCGTAGTCATTTCGTGTAGATTGTTATCAATATTTTGTAAATTTATTACACACTTTCTGTTGCCCATAAAGTTGGAATCATTTCTTATTAGCTGTCTTCGTAACATGATTGTGACTCAATGTGATTTATTGTTGATACTTAGACAAAGTTCATATCTTTTCAGAAATTTATACTGAAAAATAAATAGCGATTAACAAAGATTGAGCAATTAAGAAGATTGAGAAGATATAAACTTTATTGATCCATCTACATGACCCTTTAGATTGGTCAATAAAGCTCCGAGAAGATATTAACGTTATGTATCAACGATAAACCATGACGTCACAATCACTCCAGGATGGCTGAGGTAAAGAAAAATCATTCCAACTTTACGGACAGACAACAGCGTAATATTGGTTACATGATATTGGCTCTTCCATTATAATATAATAATAATGATGATAATAATAATATGTCTTGTTTACCCAGGGTAGCCTCATCAGTATTAATACCGTTCTCCCTGAATATAACGAATGAGTCTGCATGATTTTTGTTCATATTTACGTCATTTTTGCCAGAATCGAACCATCTCTTTGATAGCAAATACAATCTGGACAAATAGAGTTAAGCTCGGAGCTACTACATGAGGTAGGATTTTATCATATTAAGAAGCTCAAAGTCTAAATTTTGTTTGACTAAAGGTGAGAGCATGGACGTACTAATTAGTAGTTCCATAGTGACAGCGAGAAGGGTCGAAAATATAGCCCAGGGACCCGTCTTACAAAGAGTTGATATCAATCGCAAATATGTACATACAGTGTAGAGATATGAGACAGCTGAAAACTGGAGGCATGGGTGTCGATCCCGGGGGAAGGGGGGAATAAAAAAATATTTCAGGTGGGGGTGGCCTGTACAATCATCCCCCGATAATTCACCATCAAAAAAAATGATGAGAGCCCGATGAGAGTAGTTAATGGTTATTACTCGGAAGATGACCATCAATATACACATTTTGCTATCTCATTTTCATAATACATACATATATAAATAGAAAACGAAGTAAATGAGACGACCGTATATGAGACAAGAATAAATTGAATTCTCGCTCATACGGCTTCATCAGGAATTGATGAATTTATTCAATTTATTCAATCAACAGCATCATAGAAATGCAGTGCGCCAAATGCAAAGCCGCAGCGTTAAAAAGCAACGAGCTAAATGTTAAGCGCGAAGCGCAAAAGTGCAAAAAAGAAGTAGAGAGTGGGAGAGAGAGATAATGAGAGACAGAGAGGATAATAACCCAGGCAGCAAGCCCATGTGGGACCCACATGGGTCCCATATTCTTTGAAACATGGGCCCCATATGGAAAACCATCTGGGGCCCTAAGGCATCTGCACCCAAGAAGCATATTGGACCTATATGGGTAAACCTATATAAGACAGATGGGACTCAGATGGGACCCATACCAAACTGGGCCCAAACGAGTATGCCCAGCTTAATCCCATCTGGTACCCATATTGGTTAACCCATATATATCCCATGTGGGTTAACCCAAATTTTCCTCATGTGTTACCCATAATATGGGCATATTCATATTTTACCCATTATGTGTACGCCCAGCTCATTCCCATCTGGACCCATAAGGGCTGGCCCAGATAGATCCCATATGGGTTACTAAATATTGGCCCCATATGGGATACACATTATGGGTTCCATTTAGCCCAGATGGTACAAGTGACCCAGATCATCCCCATAATGGGCTTGCTACCTGGGAAAACGGGAAAAGGGAAAGAAACGGGCAGAAGAAAAAAGGAAAGGGGAAGAGAAAAGGAAGAAAGACGAGAGAAAGAGGGACTTATATATTCCAGCATTTCATTCAGGGAACTGATGTGAATGGACGATGATTTTCGGACATTAGTATGACTTATAAGATAGTTCACTATATAGTTGTTATGTTGTTTCCGTTCACCCTTTTTAAAATTCACGTAATTGTATCTTTATTTATTTGTTTTTTCACTCATTTTATTTCCTGATATTTCGTAAAACATTTTTCAAAACGAACTAAAAGTTACAGTCGTGTACTCGTGTATATGTTTAACTCTTTTAATTTGGGCATTATTGCCAAGAAAATATTATCAACCAATTCCTCAATATAAAGAACTCTTAAAGGTAATGGAAAGCATCTGAGCAAGAATATCACATGACTTTTGGCCAGTTCAATCTGAAGTGATTTGTTAAGCTATGTGGGGTTGATGATGCGTTTTTTTTTCTTCGTAATGCAAGTAAAGTAATAAAATATTGTATCATTGAAGAGAAAGACGGTTTTGTCCGATGGCAGCATGTAGGAGACGAAGCTTTCAGTTTGTTCCCTGATTCATACTCAGTATATATTTTGTTGTATTGATTTCATTCATTACTTTGTTTATTTATATCTCTACATGTAAAACATTTGAAGAGCTATTTTCCGACAGGAGCATAATCTTTTGATAGCAAATGGAGATAATGATATAATTGTTTTCCCCTCTATTTACCTTGAACAAAGTTATTAACCTAAATTACGAGAGAAATTATGAACACATGCATCTTTTAATAACAATTTTCCATAGACACCTGAACAAAATCGGGTAAACAAAGAGTTCTTTTTTAAGTTACACGCATGGACCTAGTGCCTCTTGAAAGTAAGCTCTTTGTATGTACATAAACAAGCAACAGAATACTCCTGTTCGATATTTTGGAGAAAGATTATTATGTCACAACTTATTTTTGTTTTATTGAAAAGCTGGTGTAGGCCTATGTATTGTATTCAAACGTAACAGGCATAAGATAGTTGAGGTGTTTTTGAAGGTTAGAATGTTATTAAGTTTGAAGTTTTGTTTATAACACCCTTCCAATAATAATGCACCTTCTAAGACTGGTTATGGTTTTGAAGAAAAAAATAGTGCTCTGGTCAGGGCCTTAGGGGAATATTACGCTCTAAAATTATATTTTAGAGCGTATCTGGTATGATAAGTATATTTGGGTGAAGAAGGAGATAATGGAAGTTTGTTGTTTGGTAGTTGGAACGTAAGTTTTATATTATGTTTTTAAGAAACAGACAGTTTGTATGAGATCAGGAGTGGACATTTTCTGTCATTTTGAGAACCAAATTTTTCTTCAGTGATATTCTGTTTCATTGAATTGAGTTTCCCGCAGAGAGGATTCAGTTGGTTTAATTAAAGAAGGAAGAGAGTCAAATGAAGAACCAAAAGCAATATGTTTTTCATTTACTAATGAGAACTATGTTTTTTTGAGATCTCCTTACACAGAATATTGGAATAAGTTTTTTCACGATGAATATTGTTTGGAGACATCAATATTCATAAAATGTATGTTTCTATCACCAGGAAATAAAGAATTTTCTGTCTACATGAACCTCTCCTGGTTGCTTATTAATGCATTTGCCCACTGGTAATATAATACTTTCACAAGTTGATATCCCTCACCATTGGATTTTTGTTTGGTTATGTCTAAATTTCGTTTGAAAATAGATGATATCAGTCTGGTAGGCCTAAACTGCAGGCAAGAGTCAGGACTAACATTTAGCATGTTATTAATTTTATTACCACTCTTTTATTCTCTGAAATGTTATCTTTATTGAGGGTGACTTGAAAAAGTTAATAACTTGGAAGGGAGGGGGTGCAACCTGCCACACGCTTCTACCTCTTGGTTGCTTTGATCCATTGCCGAAAATATTTTGGCACCTATCATCCCCCCCCCCCCCCCCAACCACGGATACAAATCGACACCCCTGCCCCTGATTGGAGGGGAAGAAGAAGAAGAAGAAGAAGAAGAAGAAGAAGAAGAAGAAGAAGGCAAGAAGGGGAAAAGGTATAGAAGAGAAAGAGCAGGGTAGGTCTATATCTATTCTGTCTTTTCTATAAACAAATGAATACTCGTAAGCACACTCATTTACAATTATCAGACAAGCAGCTAACACAATTTGATTCAAAGGTTATACAGAACGCTTATTTATTGGTTATCTTAAAAAAACATGAAGCGCACTCAACGTCGGAAAATAGCCATGTTATCCAATACAGTCAAACATGTCACCCATTGGAAACAGAAAAAGTGGTCACTGTAGACAGGTGTGCTTTCTACACAGGTTCCTCGACACATGTTCCCCTCTAGAGGGAGGCAATTCAAGTGACCATTATAGACAGGTGGCCTTTATAGAGAGGTGGCCACTCAAACAGGTTTGACTGTAACTTAAAAATCTTTTATATATCATGTACTTTCAATTATTATCTACAATGTGTGCCTCGCCCCGTACGTCACAATCAAGTGATACAGATTTTTCCAAAATTGTGGAAAAAATGTTGATTTAAAAATGTTAACAATAAATATCACACCAGTTTACGGTTTTCTGAAATTCAGGGCCCCGTTTCATAAAGTTTTTGTTTTCCTTCAATAACTCAATAACAACTAAATGCCAACATTATAATTCAAAATTTGCTCCTAGCCAATCATATACCATGATTTATTTAAGTACCTTATAACTATTTAAAAAATGCTATTGATTGAAGTTATTATGAAAAAGGGCCCAGGAACATTATAGTAAGAGTAATATATGCATAATTCTCAACAAAATATAACAAAATTCGTTACAAAAATATATACGGCTAAGAAAATGTACATTCCTTAATCTCTTCAATAGCCCTTTTTCAATTAATACCAGAACTTCATTAAGATTCCGTTGGTGAATTTCTTTTTTGTTTTGTTATTCTTCAGTAATCACAATTTCAAAAATTTGCTGATTAAATTTCATATTGGCCTACAAATAACTGAATATCGAAGCACTTTCATATTCGGGCAGCATTATAATTCCGATAATTATTTTCATTTTCATGGCAGAAATATATTGATTTGAAGTCCATGATTTGTTTAATGCCCATTGAATTATTTGAATCTAAGTAAAGCTTTGTTCAGATATAACGGGGTTAACCGCGGTGTGTTTTTTCCTTTCAAGATGACGTAAACGTGTAATAAGTTTCACGTTTCTGTTTCTATAACACAGAGCTCAGTGAATACGCGAAAAGAACTTACACGTCTAAAAAGGAAGAAAGACAGGGAGGAGAAGAAGAAGAAGAAGAAGAAGAAGAAGAAGAAGAAGAAGAAGAAGAAGAAGAAGAAGAAGAAGAAGAAGAAGAAGAAGAAGAAGAAGAAGAAGAAGAAGGAGAAGAAGAAGAAGAAGAAGAGGAGGAAGAAGAAGAAGAAGTAGAGAAGAAGAAGAGAAGAAGAAGAAGAAGAAGGAGAAGAAGTAGAAGAAGAAGAAGAAGACGAAGAAGAAATAGAAGAAAAAGAAATAGAAAAAGAAGAAGAAGTAGAAGAGAAAGAAGGAGAAGAAGAAGTAGGAGAAGAAGAAGAAGAAGAAGACGTAGAAGAAGAAGAAAAAGAAGGGAAGAAAACCGCTGCGGTTTCCCGCTTCGTATCTGAACGAGCCTTTAGTAACATACAAACGTCAGATAAATTATACGACGCTTGGAGAGTTGTGCGTGCGATAAACCAATCAAATCAATAACTCTAATCTCAATAAAATACTCAAGTGTTTACAAAATATCTTACTCTGAAAGTAAACCAAAAACTCACACAAAATGGCGAATATAAAAAAAATCGGGTAAAAGGGAACTACAATACTTCTGATATTTAAAACAAATAATAGAATTGCATCAAAATGCAGTAACATCAAACGGGATATAGACCTTTAACCAAACTCCACATAAAAATAATATTTCAGAAGCATTGAAAAACCAAATATTATCTTGTTATTCCAGTTTTATATCTAATAATACTGCAGCAAGTGTAGAGATCATTTTCGAAACAAAATCAACCTGGCGATATGTCGATAAATAAATAAAATAAATAAAATAAAATCTTTTGCGTCTAAGTCTTGAAGGATGACAAAAATATAGCACCCTCAGTCCATAATTGTTGTGATGCAAAACCGTTAAAAAAATATGTGAGTACAAATAATTCATAATTCGGGACTACTTTCTTCTTGCACATCATAGGTCGTAAAACTACACAATTAAAAATAATATTTAAGAAAATACAGGCTTAACCAAAGTGCTATTCTACATACCTAACCATAAATATACTAGATTGTGCTCATAAACGCTCATACTCATTAAAAAGGGGTTTTCAACATCTAATTAATTTTTTTTTTACAAGAAAACTTTATGATACATACGGATGGTAAATAAATCATGATAAATAGAAAAAAAAGCACACACTAAAACTATGTTTAAAAAGTTATCAAATTGTTTCGTTAATAATTATTAAAAAAAAAAATTAATATAGATCTAGATCTCAAAAACCAAAATTCTGCGTTCTTTACAGACAGGGGTTTTACGGTGTTTGATGATTTTAATTTCCCGGATTAATTTTAAAGATTTTTTTCTTTAATGGCATGTTATAGTCCATATTTGAAACATCTCTTCAACAACCTTTTTAGTTAATATCAAAATGTTTCGTAGCTGTATACTGTTTTGAGTTTCTCGCATACTGTTGTTTTACGCAAAGGAATAAATAAATTGAACTGGGCAGTAGCCTATATTGCGGCGATGACGATGTTGCGTTGTGTGCTGCCAGACGAGAGAGGGCGTAGATTCAATTGGAGTTTCAAGCTCACTCTACGAATTAGTTTGAAGGGTAGCGTTTATGCCTGCATTGAAAGAAATAAAACGGAGGGGGAGAGAGAAAAAAAAACAGTGTCATATTATATCATTCATGCCTACATACAAAGCGATGATACAAATAATGAAGGAAAATAAAACTTTAAAATGCTTCTTAATCTAGTAAAAAGAATAAACCTGTTCATAGAAGCCCCTGATAAATTTAGCAAACTATAATTAATGGAAAGATGACAGAAATCCGGCAAATGAGTTAGGAGAAGTAATGGAATGATAGAAAATAAAATAATTGAAAATGATAAAACATGAAGGTGATGATCTAAAAGTTATGAATTGATTTCAAACTATGTTTTGTGCACACTGGTTTATACTGCACCATAATAAACACAACTACGCAAAGAAAAGCACGTAGGCCTACGTGCACTGCAAAGAGAGAAAGCTGAATGGCGGAAATGTGGTGATGAAGGAAAATCTAAGCAAAATTACTAAAAGCAAATACTTTTAAACTATCAATTGATAACTTCTTTAAGGAATCATATGACAACGCTTTAAAGATAATTTAAAAAGGAAAATAAAACTATAGGGAGAAATTGAAAAGTTTGCTTCAAATTGAAATCATTTTCAGTTTGATGTTAGTTTTGCCTTTATTGCGATTTCATTAATAATCGCTAACTTACCTAGTTCTAAGTTTGATGTTGTTGTTGTTGTTTCTTTATTGTTTGTTAAAGCCCTGGTTCTCCATTGCGTATTGTTCACCGGCTGGGGGCGCCTATGTGAGTGAAAATTAATCATGGTCATAAAATGGCTTGTTTTACTTATTCATTGCTCTCCAAAAATTCAGTTTATTAAAAGATCCTTTTAAATGATACTGACCCCCTTTTATACACCAAAAACCAAATGCTGTTGATAAAAATACCTTCATGCCGTTTTTTCTAGGTTATTTAAATCACCCTCGAGTTGATTTTTGGAAAGTAGTTGTGATCGGGTTGAGTTAATATAATGTGTTTATTTGTAATTGTTTAGTTACATGCGATTTGGATGATATAGAGCCCACTGTTATGCTATATAGGCATATTAATAGGTGTGTTGCAACGCTCAAATCTCATATCTGCACTAGGTTGGCCAGGAGGGGTTAGTTATCTATTCAAATCAGCTCTCAATAACATAAGAATAAGGGGATCATGGGGGATCAACAGGTACCGCTTAGGCATTGTTGGCTGTATAGAGGGCGCAAGTAGCTACACGTAGTGCAGTTCCGCTTTAATTAAAGAATAGATCTCCACAAGAAATTGAGTGTGTGGTTTCGCCATTAAGCCTCTTTGGTTCTTGTCCGTCTCTGCAATTCCTTCTCATGCATTTCAGGTTTTTCTTCAAATTCTGTCATTTTGTTCGCGCTATGCAGTTTTTGTTTTTAGCGCTCTTAAATAGTTCATATCATTTTTATCACTATTAGCGTTGTTATTATTATCATTATTTTTATTGTATACATGCGTATTATCACTATTATTAGAAGTATTAGAGATAGTAGAAGTATCAGTATCAGTAGTAGAATACTAGTATCATTATTTATTGTATTATTTTTATTATTGTTAAGTCGGTTTAAGTCATTAATTCCATATAGGCAATGCTTTTTCATGAAATAAAGTAATATTTGAGAAGGGAGTATAAGTACCCCCTCCCCCCCAAAAAAAAGAGCAACCATCAGTACAAAGGAATTATTACAGGATCATAATATTACACATCTGTGTAAATAAATATGGGTTTTATTTTTTGTATTATTATCATTATTGTTATTAAATCAGTTTAGGTTATTAATTCCATAAGCAATGCTTGTTTAATGTAATAAAGTCATATTTGAAAGCTAAGAGGATGTCAAGTCTGTGTAATTGTTATGGTTTCAACCCTCCTCTGCCTCTCATGTTAATAAATATACAAATTATTCCAGCTCACTAATGAAAGGGAATAAAATATAAAATGATAGAGCATAATATTTACAAAAAGCAAGCAGTGAATATCATTATGGTATAGCAATAAAGCTTTCTAATGAAACGTTGCCGATAAAGTTTGAATAATTTTTTCTTAGCTCTTAATTGTTATTAAATGATTAATGAAAGATAAGGGTTATATCTTCTCAGAACTTTGTTGATGAATCTAAATCGTGATTGAGATTTGTCAATAAAGTTGTGAGAAGATCATTTCTTGAATACAGGTATAAGAACAAACATATTCCAAACTTAATGGGTAACAGTTTAATTTAGTTGTTTAACGGTTACAATGTGAGAAGAGCGTTGTTATACTAATTTGATATTATGCGTATTACATACATTGCTCTTGAAATATGGTAAGTAACACAGTTTAAAACTCATTCATGCTGTTATTAGCTGTTTCATCTCTGGCCTAATCTATTTAATAAGAATAAACAACTCAAATAATCTGACCCCCTTAAAAGCATCCACACATTAATATTGGTGAACTATAACCCTGCTTTAATCCCTAGAATAGCTTTCACACATTGCAGCCCAATATTAAAGCTGTGTTCTGACTAATATGATAAGCATTAGCAACACAAGTAGCTTTACAATAAAACTTGTCCACTAAACATGATTTAACCCCCAGGATGGTGTTCACACTTAGAATTAATCCAGTTTCAAACCTATACCAGTGACATTCAAAGTAAAATGAAATCCACTTTCAGAGAACAACAAATTATTACCTGCACTATCTACAATACTCTAGGACCTAGAATGCGTTCACACTGTATGTATTGGTCCATTAATCCAGATTAACCCCACAGGTAGAGCATTCACACTAGCATATTAATCTGGTGTTTAAACCGTACTCACTCTGTCACTAACAATCGAAAAATCATTACTACCCACTGTAACCCAAATAATGTAACCCTTTGAAAACGTTCATACAATAAAACTGGTCCTATTGCTCAGTTTAACCTGCATGGTAGCGTACACACTTGAAAATTAAAGTTAATCCGGTGTTTTAACCGTACTCACCTGACCGTCTGAGTCTGAGATAGGGAAGCAGGCTACGATGCAACCAACGATCGTCGTCAGCATACCAAGAGTACCCAACAATAGAATAGAGATCAGGTTTACAAGCTATAAAGAAGAGAAAGAGAAATGAAAAAATATATCGTTATTTCTGCTTGTGTTTGTGTGAATGCTTTGTATTTTCTTTATAATCATGGTAAATTTAATGTTGTAACCTTGACTTTCACTATAGGCGATGTCAGACAGAGCCAATTATCTAGATAATAGTTATCTAGATAATTCATAGCCTGTCTGTCACCTACGTTAGTTAATTATCTAGATAGCTATTATCTAGATAATTCAAGTTGGATCGGGAAAACTGTGTCTGACACCGCCTTATAATGTGCTTTTGAAGTTTAAGTGAATAAAGAACATGAAATGAAAAAATAAGATCGTTTTAGGGGGTCATTCATCAAGTTTATTCAACAAAATCCAAAGGACTTTCAAGATCTTGTATTGCCTTTTAAAATCATGTTTATTTGATCAAAACAAAAACAAACCAACTAAGAAACAAACACAGTAATGGGGTCCAGTTAATATTAAACAGGAACACCGAAAAAAGGGAGTTTAGACCCCAGTGGAACACCTGGATCTCTCCGTGTCCCTGGGGAACATTACAACAAAAATAAAAATAGAGATAGATAGATAGATAGATAGTTTATTGGTTTCCACAATATCTCATTTTACAAAGAGTGTAACAACATATTGAAAGTTGAACTTAAATGCTATCTGCACTAGTTTGGCCAGGAGGGATTAGACCTCCCTGCATGGTCACTGACAGGGGGTTATCTCATCAAATCAGCTCTCAATTAACATAAGAAATTGGGGAGGAACAGTCACCGTTTTGCCATTGTTTGCTATACCGAGGGCGCAAGTAGCTGTAAGTAGTGCAGTGGGGCTTTAAGAGATATAGTGGCGAAGCCTATGGAAAAGAGAGAAAGGGGGGAGGGGATGGACAAATTTAGATAAAGAGGGGGAGAAAGAGAGAAAGAGAGAGAGAGAGAGAGGGGGAGAGAGAGGGGGGGGGGGAGAAGGGGGAGAGAAGGGGGAGGGAGAAAAGGGTACAAGGGGGGGGGGGAATTACCTCCGTGCTACCCTCAAGTGTGGTGACATCAGCGTCCTTCAGAAAGTCTAAATGACCCCAAAGCGTGACCCCGACGACAGCACCGGAAATGAGGAAAGCGAGCAGGTTTGTGAAGATCGCTGAAAATGTATCCTGAAAAAGAAAACAAAAAGTTTATAACAATAATGATAATAATAACAATAATACGTATGAATCATTTGCCATGATTTTAGTAGGGACCATTATCATTGCAACAGATAAAGTAATGTACATCATGCAGCGCTATTATATTATTTCCCAGAGAGGGCTGGATAAAGTGCAAAAACGTAATTACAAATCTAGTTACTTCTATCATTTCTTCTTCCACTTCTTCATCATCATCTTCTTACTTTTTTCCTCCTCCTTCTTCTACTTCTTCTTTTCCTTCTTCTTATTCTTCGCCTTCTCTTTCTTCTTCTTCTTCATCTTCATCTTCATCTTCATCTCATCTTCATCTTCATCTTCATCTTCATCTTCATCTTCATCTTCATCTTCATCTTCATCTTCATCTTCATCTTCATCTTCCTCTTCCTCTTCCTCTTCTTCTTCTTCTTCTTCTTCTTCTTCTTCTTCTTCTTCTTCTTCTTCTTCTTCTTCTTCTTCTTCTTCTTCTTCTTCTTCTTCTTCTTCTTCTCTTTCTTCCTATTTGTTTGTACTCACCCACATGGAGTCTGTAGCGAATCTGTTGGTAGGGTGACCAAGGGTTACATTCCTCAGGCCAAGGCAGACAAGCTGTGCATGATAGAGAGAGAGAGAGAGATAGAGAGAGAGAGAGAGAGAGAGAGAGAGAGAGAGAAAGAGTGTATGAGAGAGAGAGAGAAAGAGTGTATGAGAGAGAGAGAGAGCAAGAGAGAGTGAGAGAGAGAGATAATGAAAGAGAGAGAGAGAGAGAGATAGAAAGAGACAGAGAGATAGAGAGAGGAAGAAAAAATGATTACCAAATAATTTTCGTTTCCTTTTAACTTTGTTTAGAATTAATATTTCCAGTCAAGAATGCTTTCCTTTTCTATTTAATCCATTTTGCATAAAAAATGTTTACATTAATCTTGCGTTTAATATAATGTTGTTTTGAATATTCTGTTTTTTAATTTTTTTATAATTTGTTGTTGTTGATGATTGTGAAGATATGCAGGACTTTGCATTAGCCCTACATCTTTAAAAGAACAACAAAAATAAACGACAAAGAAATAAAAACATTGGTTGGCGGAAGAACAGAATCTATACAAAATAATTATGTACTATTTCCCCCCTTAAATGTAATGCTCATTTGCAATATGTATTGTAGGCATCTGGGCCCTGTGTCATAAAACTTGTTATCAAAAAGAAGGTTCTATAGCTCTTATAAGCTACTGAAATCGTGGCATTTGATTGGCTGAGAGCAAATTCGTCATAGAAATTTAACATTTGATATTGATAACAAGTTTTATGAAAAAGGGCCCTGCATGGTTGACTTTGAATCTTCCTGTTACCAGAATTCCTCCCCATAGTGTTGCTGCCCTCTGCGTTGCCAGACCGTACACGGTGGAGCCGATATAGGTGAGCCCATTGACGTAGTACACCCCAAGCAGTGAAAGTAGAAATCCGATTCCAACCAGGAAAATCCCCATCTGGAAATAAGTCCGTCTTTTCGTTTCAGCATACATGTTGATCACTTCTTTTATCTATCTGCAAAAAAATCAGTCAAATATATAAATATTAATAATAGTGATAATAATAATACGTCATACTTTGTATTATAGAAAAGTGGATCTATTATCAGAAAAGGGAAGGTGGCAAAAACATTTTATATTCAATTTTTCGAATATGATCGCCCGAAATATGTTTTTTTTTCTTTCATAAATTATAAGTCCAGCTATTGCTTCAATACATACCCACGACGACAAAAGTCGACATTTAAATAAAAATTGGGCATCAGCCTATCATTTAGGCCTAGTATTATTACAGTAGACATTTAAGAAATAAAAGCCTTATGTATAGAGACCGAGCGAGCCCATTGGTAGGCCTTTTAGTTTTAGATCGACTGAATCTTTACGGAGCATATTTCATAGTGAGAATGAAAGAGGGGTCGAGAGAGTGAGAGAGAGAGGGGAGAGAGTGAGAGAGAGGGGGGGGGGGAGAGAGAGAGAGAGAGAGAGGAGGGGAGAGGGGGCGGGAGATAGAGACTGTTCAGTTTAATTTTTTTTCTTTCAACTCTTTCAACTCTTTTCATGAAAATGATTGTGACAATATGGTTTAAATTCTTGATAGATAAAGTACATATATCTTCCAAGAACTATATTGATCAATCTCTACGCCTTTTTAGATTGATCAATACAATTATTGTGAGAAGAATTTGTAATGTATCTATTAATCATATCGTCCAAATTATTCAAGAAGACAGGTGACGTCATTGTTTTCCAACTTTATAGGCAACCTGTATAGCGCTGGTAGATTTCAATCAATAGTTAAAGATGTGAAAATGTACCATATAAGAATTAAACTTTAAGTCATAACAAGTATTTTGATATGTTCTGTTAACTTCGTCTTAAATGTATATTTGTCTGTACTTTATTTTGACAACTGGAGAATAATAGCTTCTTTTTTTGACGTATAGCAGGAAGTACATAGCCTTAAATATCAGACTCTGATCTAAAAACGGGAAAAAATAGGCTGAGTGTAGGAAAAAAAACGAGCATAATTTGTTAAATGTCAAGAATGAAAATTATCAGGTTATGTTCTACTATATGAACGTAAATTAATCCTTATTTCATCGACAGTAAACACTTTGTGCTTTGCAAATTGGTATAGAGAACGTTTGTTTTTATTTTGAGATTTACAAAAAATCATACTGGAAGAGAGACTAGAAATTGAGTGGTGTAATACCGGAAGTGGATGGGAAATTGAACCGGAAATAGACAAGCCTGACAAGGCGAGTTCAAGCTGGTTCAACGGATTTGATCACGAAGACAATCGTATTATGTCTGGACAGAATTAAACATGGGATTGTCTGATTATTTCTCTCTCTAAACATTAATGTCAAATACCAAAGCTGCTATTTGATCCGACCAGAGCCCCGATTCACAAACAGTTGCGACTGATTCAAACCAATCGCACGGTCCGTTAATCAATCACAAGTTTGCCGTCTCCTATGTCTTATGTACATAATTGCGATTGATATCAATCGTAAATAAGTTGCGATTAATCGCAATTGTTTATGCGACGGGGCCCAGTAATGTTTAAAGTTGTATCAGACCTGTGACGTATCATGACCTTGATTTCTTGAAAGGCTTTGCAATCGTGCTTTGGGTCTACAATAATAATTGCTACGCCATACATTTCCTATATACACTATCCGAATTCCTAGTTTATTAAAATTGTATATCTTGACCAAAGTTATGCCTAACCTTATAGCCTACCCTTAACTTAATCAAAAGAAAAACATCTAATAACCAATGTCCCTCTCTATACGTGGTATAATGGATAACGTTACTGGATTGTGGATCACATGGTTCGCGGTTCGATCCCGCCGCAGTAGGCCTACTATAATATCCTTTGGTATTTTTTTTTTATTATCATCTACATTTGCCACTCTTCACCAAGGTGGAGTAAATGGGTACCTGATAGAACTTTATTCCGTGAATGCTTTTAGCGCATTGGCCGGGATAAGCTAGGCTATATTAAGCCTATAGGGTGGGCAATATAATTGACCTTAATGAAGCTATTATTATTACAATTAATTATCATCCCGACTGAAAAAACTGATAACAACACCAGCAAAAAAAGCAACAAGAACAGCAGCTACATCTACAGCAAAATATCCGGATGATTACGTATGATTATGGGTGAAGTTAGCGTGCGAAAACGAACCTTTCAATTTGGAGGGGAATCTAGAATGGTTACAACCGCAAAGGCTGTATTAATTTGAGTGCAAATTCATGGTTATGATTGCGGCTTCTGGGGGATTATAAGATACTGACTTCCTGCCTTAGAAAAAGAGCTTATAAGGCTAACTATTTCAAGAATTTAAATGAATTATTCACCAATACGTCGAAGTTTTTGTTTGTTTAATCTACTTATTTTGAAATTGTCAAAAAAAAAATCCTTTCCGGGTTCGCCCCTTTTTAGAACTTGCGTACAGATATTTCCCTTGCATCACCGAGATAAGACCAACTATGATGTCAAATTACATGTCAACAACTACAATAATTGAATGTAACAAAATACTCGATGACGTATGCATGGGACATTAAAATGACCAACTTTATCTTGAAATTACCCTATCACAATGTAATATGCGAGAACCATTATAAGTCATATTTAGACTAGTTACTGTTACTATTATGCAAGAACCATTGTAATTGATATTTAGACAAGTAACTTTAATGCACGAACTAATTACAATCTCTAAATTAATACTGTACCATTATTATTAGTATGTGAGTACCATTTTAATTTCCAATTAGACTACATTATATATTTATATTTTTACTATGCGATAACTAATGTCATTCCTGTTGAGGTTATATTATTACTATGCGAGAACCACTTCTCTGTGAGCTTTCGTTCTTTTTCTCAAAGGTCGACCTTAATATGATTCTCGGTCAGAACACCGCAACGATCCATGGTAAAACGTGGGAAAATAACCGGCTTTTTGGCTCAAAAAGAAGAAAGAAAAGGGTGTGGGTCAATGAGTAATAAGTCAGTCAGTATAGGGTGGAATTTGGTTCACAAGGGGGTGTAGAACACAATAAGGAGGGACAATGCAGTCACGTTCATTCATGGTCGTATAAAGGGTGAAGGGGTGGATACGTTATGCTCTGCCGGCGTGTTACATAATCAGTATAGTTAAGATTAGACGGGCTTAAAACATGAAAAGAAACGCTATACAGAAAATCAAATGAAAGAGCTTAAATTAAAACCGCGGATTTCACCCCATAGTCGGCTTTGCATGTCATTGCATATAGGCGTGGGCACATTTTCACCGGGGAATAGGGTGTGCTGTTCTAAACCTTTTGACGGATACAGTATCTTTCTAGAACCTGTATTATTATCACGATGAACGAATCTGTTTTTCATCAAGAAAATTGGTCAGATTAACACTTTATTGTTCTAGAATCAACTGAGATAGTGCATTCAGCATGGTTAAAGTGTTACAACTTTCGAATTAAGTGTTCACTACTCGATCGGCCCTTTTAAATGGTGATTTAATTTGTTAGTTTCAAGAGAGTAGACACCATTATTTGAAAAGTAAAATATTTGTATATATGTAACACACGCGATTAATATTAAGTGAATTGTAATTTCAATGCAATTTAAATTGAAACATGTTCTATTTTGTCAATTTAATAGAGACCAGACTCGACTAGCACAATCATGTAGGCCTATATAGATGTTATCACTACGTTTCCACTGTAATTTATATTAAATATAAACTTTAGTACTGGTATTGCGATTGCATAGTGAAAGAAAAGGTGTGGAAAGGATCAGAAACAGTTGATCATGTAGCATGTAAGTATTGGTGTGCACTGCAAGGTTCTGAAGTCATCAAAATCATGATAAATTTGACCGAGTCTTGGTAAAGTAACAAGCAGTGTACACAGAAAGCTATATATGGGACAACACACATTGTGTCGGGGCTAGTACTATACCTTGATTTCTTTGTCTTTCTATGCTCATTACTCAGCCAGTATACATTTTCTTCCAAAATTGTTTGGCACATGTCATTTATTTGTAATCTTGAACATTCAGTGTAAGTTTCGTTTGATTCTGTGAGAACTACTTTTCTTTTTTTTACCAGAACTGGAGTTTATCTTTAATTCTCTACATACTTATAAATAGACTCATTGCTGGACATGCAGGTGGCGGCTATACCCGACTATTTGGAATTTCACATTTCGGTTGGGGGGGGGGGGGGGCTGATGCCGCCCCTACCCTCCGCCTCATACGCCTATGAAACGTACACTACAAGATATATCATGCTATTACTACTTTCCACCGAATATACTCAGGCTAGACACCCATTTCTTCTGAGATGGATCAAAATATCATTTACCAAGTATAAGATGTCTATTCCTGTATAAAGTATTGCGATACAATCAGATACGCTATATAGATGAGATAGTTCGCAGAAATGTCAGAGGCTAAATTACACATGGGACTATCCAACATGTGGCATGCATATTTGGTCCAATGTTTTGTCCAAAATCGTCAGCTATTTTCTTGTTTTATTTCGAATATTTGGAGAGCCACCCTTTTTAGAAGACACATGTTATATCCTTACTTGGGATATAACTATTAACAAGAACGAAAATATTACAAACTTAATTTTACATGTTCAAGATTTTCGTTCTCTTTCAAATGTTGTGCTTTTCTAATTTTGTTATCGATGTAAGTGTTGTGTTATTTTGTATTGTGTTATGTCGAATGTGATGGCATTGATTTGGAGAGCCACCTTTTCAGGATACACATGTTATAAACTTACTAGGATATAAATAACATAGCAAGAACGAAAAATTTCTCATGACTATTTTTACCTGTTCAATATTTGTTTTCTCTTTAAAATTTGTGTTTTCTAATTTCTCATAGCTATTTATACCTGTTCAATTTTTGTTTTCTCTTTAAAATTTGTGTTTTCTAATTTCTCATAGCTATTTTTACCTGTTCAATTTTTGTTTTCTCTTTAAAATTTGTGTTTTTCTAAAAAAAAGTTATTGATGAAGTAAAGGGAAGTACCACGCCCCCTGCATAGTTTACACGTGAATTTCAAAAGAGGAAGGTACACGCAATCATGCAGTAATGATCACTCCTTTGATAACCAATAATTATTATCATCGCTATGTGTATTGAATTTCACTCAGCCGTAACAGAGCGAGGGCTTTGCCGGCAAGACCTGAGTGAGTTATATTGTCAAGAGAAATTATTTACATATTTCTACGATTATGCTTGACAATATGCGTATACAAAGAGTTATAATGGTTGACAGGGGTGTGTGGCTTGTAAGTGGATTTGCAGCACCTATATTATGACGATTGTTAGTCACTATGTAGCGATGTTTAACACCGGTTGCGGGATATGGTGACATGGATAAGACAAGGAAAAGGAGGCCGACCGGAACATTTAATTTGTTACAGACAAGAAGATCACAAAAACAGATACGCTCATTAGAGTAGCAAAGAGAAGCGACACAAAACAAAAAAGAATTGGAGAAACAAAATGCGTGCGTTAATTTTTTTTTTCTCTATTGTTCAAAATATTATTGGCTCCGAATCTGGTGCATCTGTTTAAGATTTTAATATCAACCTAATAAGTTCTCCTGTCTATATAGAGCTCCCTGGCCTCTCCCCCTTCTCTGTCTCTCTCCCTTTCACATTTTCTTTTTCATTCTACAGCCCACCCTTCTACCCTCCCCTCCCCTCCCCTCTCTCGTCTCTCTCTCTCTCTCTCTATAAATATCTCTAATTTGCGCTGATAAGTATTTTAGAATGATATCAAGAGATTAAAGTCTAGCTAAAGTCTGGTCTGGTAGGAAAATTAGCAAATAAATATGATCTGATCTGTTGCAATTGACCATAACCTCGACCGCCGCATGCTGTTCGGTCAGTTACTGTCCGCTGATCACAATAATCACAAAATGCAATGTATCGTGTCACTGTCATAATATAGCATGCAATCTTGTTCAGTAATCTACCAGTCCGTCTGCTATTTCAGTTTTTAACCCGTTGACTACTGATTTTTTTTCTTCTCATTCCCATAGGCTTACTACAGGATCCACACGGTTCCAAGAATCAATGGGTTAAAGAAGAAAAATCTTAACTCATTCCCCTTGTCTAACATTCATACGGGTTATCTGAACTGATGACATCACAATGCATTCATTTTGGTCATATTGTGACCTCACAGTGGATTTATATGTTCTCTTTTTTTTTGTATCTTCATGCAAGAATGGTGATCATGTATTTTGATGAATGCAAGAATCAACAAGCCCCCCCCCCCCCTCAATTATACTTGTCGAACCGCTCAAGCCCCCATGAAATGGTTTCTTGAGAGTCTTCGCGATCGCGATCTGAGTAAAAGTCCCCTTTCCTTACCCGCCCCCTCGTATTTTCGTACAGCTCTCATACTAATAATCATACATGTAGGGATCTCATTGCACTGGAGTATCATACTCCATTTTTCCCCTTTAAAAATAAATTTGATTATTAAAAAAAAATATGCGTCATCTTTTCAAACGAGCGAAAATGAAAACGTCATAAATACTAGGCAACGCGATCCGAACATGGTCTCTATTATAAGCGATACAATAGGAGGTTGAAATTAATCTTGAATTCCATGTATCATAAGTCTCCCCCCCCCCCCCCCAACCGTGTATTTTTGTAGAACCCCCATAGCTGGACGTAGGGGTCTTGTAGACCATTTTCGTAGTGTAATCAAATTTAGTGTACAAACATTTGCCGAGTGCCTCACGATAAATTATTTCATTCACCTGTGATTTTTTTTTAACTCAATAGTCAGAATGCGAATTGCATACAATATTGTTGCTAGGTAGAATCAAGGAGATTTTTGTTAGATCAAACTTTATGGTTTGTCTAGTACCTAACAAAACGTAATAATTTATAAGCAATTTCTATTCTGTCTATTAACATACAGTGAAACCTGTCTATAAAGACCACCCAAGGGAGACAAGAAAAGTGGTCTTTATAGGCAGGTCACCTTTATGTACAGGTTCCTTTAGTAAATGTTTCAATGAGAAACCATTTTGAGGGAACCAAAAATTGGGTCGGTCTATACATGTAGGTGGTCACTAAAGCAGGTTTCACGGGACAATTATTCATAACAGGTGAATGAAATAATTTGAAACGCAGCACATACCAAAGATTTGAGCATTTAATTTGATTACATTTAAAAAATGGCCTATTGTGCTGGAGACTCACGGTCCCTCGTCTCCCCCTTCAAAACCTCATCTGCGGGAAAGTCCCTATCAATGGACAGAAATTAAAAGAATAACACATATTGATCCCATGAACCGGGTTGGTGTTTCCTTTTAGTTTCCGACCTTTCATTTTGTTTGGAAACAATCACAAAAGAGAGTGTTAATCTTTAAACAGGAGGGCAATAAAGTGGAGACAATTTCCGGGCCCACTTGATGAGCAAAAAGTTCGTGGATTTCAAAACATATGACCTTGCTAAATGTCGGTGAATTATCGAAATGTTTTCATTACGAATACACGCATCGAAATGAGCGAATGTTTTCACCAAATTTGCTACAGTATAATTATGATGTATTCATGCAGTGAGGTACACAGTCCCCTTGTAATAGTCACTCAAAAGAGACCACAGGTAGGGTAAAAAGAACCACCCCCTCTTGAAATAAGTCATTTAGTATGAGTCCTATATAGCTCGTTCAGATACGACGCAATGTGTTAAAAAAACAAACACCATTTATTCATTTATTTATAATGTAAACTTCAGAAGTGTCTTTTGCTTCTCGAGTCACACTCACAATGACACAACGTTCACTCGACATAAGTTATTCTCATCCAGTGTTGGATGCATTGGCATCGCGCAGGGGGTCATTGCTTCCAGATCTTCTTGGGTGCAAGAGTTTGGTAGATGTGGGCAGACTATGTGGAGATGATGCATAGTCCAGGGAAATCTCTCTATATAGTCTGCCATTCTCCGGTTACTGTTGTTCAATATTAAAACACAATCCCAAGATAGGCCTACTTTGAAAAACATGAAGACTGAACGATAGCATGTTCTCAAAGCAAAAGACTGATATTCGTTTGGACGTGACCCCGGATGACCCCTAGGCCTACACGGCTACAAATTGGATTAGTATGCAAGCGCAGACCTTATTTGACAAAGAACACGATTGCATAGACTTTCGAAATATCAACTCAGTAAGGCAATTACAAGAGCCTTGCCCATCACCCTATGAAATGCAGTAACATTACAATGACGATTACGTAATCCGACCATAATTATTCTGGGTTAGGGTATTGAAATTGCCCTTGAGATGATTCTCCGAAAGCCTTTGCGATCGTGACAGGAAATTTCCGCAAATCATTGGCTCTTTAGAAGCCGAACTTTGTCAGTCTCTGTGTAGCTGTGGAGCGGCTACAGTACGTCATCTATGGAGAGTAGTCTATGTAGTCTTTTCATTCTAACCTTGTTGTGATCTAGTATTTGATTCTATATTATTCCATAGGTTTATAAAATAATCCCCAAATGATGTATTTCTATTCAAATTGCCTAATCTCCTCTTTAACGTGTGCTACGCAACCAATGATTGTTATTAATTTTTAATTTTTGGACAAAGGGTATTTTCCTGTAACCTAGCTAATTTAAAGTTCGTATACGAAGGTCGTGCACTCTTCACCCACGAAACAAATATGTTTTGAAACCTAGTAATAAACAACTATTGTTCTATAGAATCAACGATTCGCTACATGGAGTATACAAATATGGTGATTAAAATCAGGTTAGCATGAATACATATTTTATAGTGTGGAGTTTTACATAATATATGAAACTACATGTAATTAGTGCGTTGGTATTGTGTTTTTGGTTTCGAGCATGAAACGCAATCACCATCGAAACCCTGGTGCACTTTTTTGTTTGAGGGGGGTGGGGTGCATTAACGATCTGCTTTTTGGATTCCCAAGGAGGAGGGGATAGTTGTTGCCCCTCCCACTCAAACGTCCCCACTCTTGTTAAACTCATGAACGTTGTTGATGATGATGATGTATTGCTTTGTTTTCTTTGTTTGTTTGGGTTGATTGTTTCCGTCATCGGGACACTTTTCCGAACGACGCCCCTTCTCAAAACCCTGCAACCGCCTCTCCATTTATTTTGTTTTTGTTTTTAGGGGGGGGGGGTCAATCGAAACCTATTCACAAACAAACGTGGACGTGAATCAGGAAACAGGAACATGAAATAAACATTACTGAATGCAAAAGAATCATGACCTGCTATTGCCGATTTGTAACAGAAGCTACAAAGGGAGTTTCTTTTTTTTAATACTAAATGTAACTCATTGCACTGATCGTACCCTACATACAAAATGAGGGAGAGAAAAGGAATGTTCAGTTCCTTGTCTATGTTTTCGTGTTGTGAAACTCAAAAGAAACGGGACAAAAAAGGTGAAATTCGGAGCAGACTTTTCCAAGGAAGTCCCAGGCCTTTCAAAGGCTATGTACACAACGTTTGTTTGGAGCCAGAAGGGCGTTAACTCATGATACTTTAACAGAGAGTTAAACCCTTTTGGCTCTTATCAAAGGGAACAATGGCCTACCTAGGTGGCAGGCATTCAAGAATAACATCATCCGGGCGATGTTTTTAACACAGCATGCAGTGTGGGGACAACTTGCAACGTCTAAATGTTTTGTATGTAAATACCCAATGATTGTACAATGTTGATAGGCCATAGTGTTTATAGAGAGTAATATCAAATAAAATGATGTTTTGAAGAGACGTCATCATAGTTCCACAATAAGTGGTGACCTCTGGGTCACCCGGGGGGTGTTTCACAAAGATCTTAAGTTGAACTTATCTCTAAGTTGGACTTTAGCATCTTTTGAACACATTTGGCAAAACTTATTTTAAAAGGCATAATGTTGATTCAAATCATTCATATTTTCTATTATCAAGGAAATTTCATGTTCTTCATGTGGAATTTATAAAAATTCTAAAATACTTGACTCTTCGCTTTTGAATATATTTTATTTTAGGGCTACAAATGGCTCTCCATATATTTAAGTCCAACTTAGAGTTAAGTTCGACTTAGGATCTTTGTGAAACACCCCCCATATAACATAACATAACCAAAGTAGGCTTATCGTGGACTTGCCAACTGATATCCTGTATAGTGATCATGGCTGTATCGGTATCAATAGGCTGTTAGAGGGATATGCCTACAAAACATTATTCAGAGAGTTAGACCAAGTAACTCCTTGGTCAGACGGGTATCAAATTATATATTTACACATATTGAACGCAATATTTCTGGCTCTCAACAGGCAGCATAGGCCTGGGTCCCGTCTTATAAAGAGTTGCGATTGATCCACATCAATCGAAAGTCCACTGACCAGTCGCAAGTTTGCAGTTTCTATCTCTTGTACATAGATGCGATTGATATCAATCGTAAGTATGTTGCGATTGATATCAACTATATTTATAAGACGGCTTCATTACAGTGTGTCCCCAAATGATAAAACCATATATCTCACGAAGTTGTCAAAATTAGAGACGTACGGCAACTGGATCCCCGGTATATCCCTTTTTATGGCGAGGTATCATTTTGGTGGTAACGTATCGTTATGTTCATGACAGGGAAGATACCGAGATACAGACAGGCGTTAAGTATTAGATAAACAGGTACATTGTATGCTAACAACATGCACCATTTCTCTGTTAAGTGGGAAGAAAACGCTATACTTTCATATTTTGTATGTAAATATTTCCGGGTTTCACTATATGTAATTCTTTCAAAGGAATAAGGGCCTTGAAAGGGACCTGGTGAGTTCCGCTATGAGCTCTTGGTTTGAGAAGCAGGAGCTGAGACTTCACTTTAAAAAAAAAATCGTATTAATTTTAGAATTGTGTCTTTGCATTTCGGCACGTTTGAAGTTCAGAGGCATTACAATCGCTTGAACACAATGCAAAAAGCAGAAAATTTGTTCGGGTGGTGGGAAATAAAGGAACGGTTTTTCAAATAAGGAAGTTTGATAGAAATAAAGTGGGATAAAAGAAAGGATGGGGGAAATAAACTTTGGGGGAAAACCCCTCTAAATCACTGTATATTAATTACGGTCGAAAAGGAATGCCTGCCCCACCCCGTCTGGAAGATGTTATACCATGATTATGGCCGACAACCAAATTACAATATCAAAAAATATAGTGATATACATGTATTTGGATTGTCCATTAGTAGAGAGCAAATCGCGTTATTTATTTAAGACGTTTGACCGCATACCACTGCTATAGAATATGGTCTATTCTTTGTCCAAGAAGGCTTAACCCTCTTTTCATATTTACACAGAATTTACGGAGGTCAACGTAATTATAATTGACGCGATCAGCAAGACGTCTTTACTGTATAGGACTTTCACATCTATTCTTCTTCTTCCTCTTCTTTTTAAAGAGATCCGGTAACTTTGTCTCAGATTCTGAAACTAAATCCTGGATTTAGCTCATGCTGCAATGATAATTATAAACCTTTAGGTCAGTCAGGAACCCCATGACTTTTACAAGCCGATCGCCTGTCTGATTATCATTTATGATTGGAAATCGAAACCAAATTTTGCGTTTTCCTAACGGTTTTCATAACACTACAGTCTATTGGGGGAAAACGAGTATGTTAAAACCGGTCACTCAACGATTTTTACTTTTTTGAGGCACTTCTTGATTAATTTGAAGCGCGATTTTGTGTAGGGCTTCAATATTACACCATATCACAGGCACTGATAACACGTAGGGCCATGCATCTCAGACATTGTTAAACGATGCCTTTAATCCTCTTCACTTCTTCGTCTCCTCCTTATCTTGTTGTCGTTGTTCTTCTACTTATTTGCTTCTTCTTTATCATCTTCTTCTCTTTCTCGTCATTGGTCTTGTTCTCTTTTTTCTCTATCTTTTTTTCTTCTCCCTCCGCCCTTTTTTTTTTGGGGGGGGGGTTCTTTAAAAAAAATCTTTCTCCTTCTTCAGGACAGTCCTCTGGGTAAACTATAGTTCCATTGTGTGAGCCTCATCAAGGGTATCGTTGGGCAAATCGTAGACAACTCGTAAATAAATTGCATATTGCATAATAAGCTACAAAGGAATTCTTAGAAACCAAATTGAAATACTCTTTAATTCATCCTTTGAATCGCAACGTTGTTTGTCATATTGTGCTTTGTGTAAGCCTCGGCAAAGATAACAGTCATTGGCAAATCGAGACAACTCGAACATAATTTGTATCTTGCATAATAAGCTGGAATAGAATTGTTGGAAAGCAAATTAAAATACTTTTATTCGTCTTTTGAATTCCATGTATATGACACACTGATACCACAAATATTTATTCGATACGGATCCAGTCACTGAATGATTAAAGTTTCCATAAAACATAACTGACTAATTATAGTTTCCTCTATACAAGATATAAAATAAAATATTTAGAGGAATGTGACAGTTGTGATAGTATAGAATAGGCTTTAACGGGAACCGGTGAAAGAAATCATGATTGTCTATAACTAAGGGTGGAGGAAGTTGAAAACCAGAAAATTGAAAATACGAGAGAGAGAGAGAGAGAGAGAGAGAGAGATGAATACTGAAAAGGACCGACGCACTTGGTAAAAAAAGAAGAAGCTAACTTTTAGTTTTAGTGCTGAGTCAAAAAAATAGCATTATAAACAACCAAAAGACACGATAAAACGCCAACGGCTGTCTGTGCTATAGTGTAAGAAGAAGAAGAAGCATAATTGTTTGAAGCAAGCGACAATGATTTCAAGCAGCCTTGAAACATATTATGTTATATCAATATACGATGATGACTAAAAATGATTTTAATGAAACATCAATAACTATTACACTCTAAGAATGTTAAGATCGTTGGTATAGATAAGAATATCCCCGAATATATTCGTCAGTCAGCAGGACGACTTTTCAGAGTTAGGCCTATATACTCCGCACTTTCTCACGCAGTCATCTATTATAAGTGCGGAATTCATTCTCCACCAAACAGCTCGTATTACACAACACAGAACAAAAGATATACCACCACCACCTCCAAAAAAAACATTAAAAAAACATCGTCAGTCATAATAATACACAGAAAGTATCAATTAATATAACCAAAACTCTTACCTAACGTATGAAACAGAGTATTCCAGCGAATATATCGAAGTCTTGATGAGTTTTAAGGAAGGGTTGATAGTAGTCAGCTGTGTACGGAACTCGTAAACGTCAATATTTGTCTGTATGCACGAAAGTTGATTCGTTCGTAAAACTTGGAATAGACTCTCTAAAGTATTCGGTCGCGGGCGCCAATATAATACAATACGTTGGTTGGTGGTAGAGAGAAGCCCGCTGAGCCGCACAGCTTAGCGTTCCGCATTCACCTCTTAGTCGATATTAGTCTTTGAATTCTAGACCCTTGTGTGTTTATGTTCGCCGTGTTCGTAAATGTATGATTCCACGTACGGGATACTGTCTCAGAGAACTTGTTATAAATAGTTAAAAATTAGGAAGTGCAGAAATTCTGCAATACATTTGCTAAATTCCAATAAGAATGGTTCTTTTATCGGGCATGTTTCGCTTTTTGTAATGATAATTGATATTCAACTGGTTTGATATTGTAACAATTATATTGTCAGGTCTTGGATGTGGCCATCATAGGCCTACTTGTAATGTTGAAGGAAACAATTTTAAAATCCCCAGCAAAACGAACTTGACAAAAATGAAAACTTTATCGCAAAGCCTTTACAAAAGCGTCACTTACTATGCGATCATTATTAAGTTATATTAATATAAAGGTATACAACTTTGCCTGTTAGTTGATTTTGTGAAAGATACTGAGATCGTGTCGGAAGAAAGATGAAAATCACGAGTGAAAACAAAATATTAGGATGTATCATAACCCTACCTTCAGGGGCGTACGCAGGATTTTTTCAAGGGGGGGGTTTTAAAATCGGGCCCAAAATATTTTGCTCCCGAAAATTTGAAAATCGCGCCGGCCGAAAAGTCGCTCAGTGTGGGGGGGGGGGGGGGGGGGGGGGGGGGGGGGGGGGGGGGGGGGTAAGCGGACACTTTTTTTTTTGTTGGTCTCAAACTTTGAAAATTTGACATTTTTCTTCGTTGGGGGGGGGGGGGGGGGGAAGGTCAACTTTTTTAGGTTAGCCGTGGGCATAAATTTTTTTTTTTTTTTTACACACATAAAAATACCAAAGGGGGGGGGGGGGTTTGAACCCCCAAAACCCCCCCCCCCCTGCGTACGCCCCTGCCTACCTTTATATATTGTATTAAACAGATCATAGTGTAAATGAAAAATGAAAGCCCTATTAGAATGAGTATCATTTTCATATGCCAAATTCCTATCCTTGGATATTTTTTTCAAGTCACGCCCTTTTCATTCACGGCCTCCTTTCTTTTTCTCCTCCTTTTATAAAAATTAACAATTTGATTTTTTTAGCTTTAAGCTTACAATGAATCAGATGTGAAATGTTAAATAGGCCTATGTTAAAATCGACCCTACATAATTAGATAATTTGATTTTCCCGGAAGGGGTAATGTCTAATAACATGGAATTCACATTTTTATTCCCCTCCTATTTTTGAAGCAGATATAAGATCCAGCGATAAAATCCAGCGTTAGTATTAAATGTTTCGGAATCGATTGCGCCTCAATGTTCGTCTTTTCTGAGTCTGCGTTCCAAGACTAGGCTTAAACTCAAAAGCCGTGAGTAAGACTCGGTTACGTGGTGCGCAGAAAGAACGCAGAGCTTCTTCCATTGTCAGGGGCGTGGCTTTATTCAGAAAGTTCACTGAGCCCGCTTTTTTCCACACCCAAAACTCCCATGGAGCAAAGGGGAGATAAGATCACTCGTATGGAGTTGAGATGGACCAAGGGGGAAGATGTCTGCCTTGAATTGTATTTGAATGGATGTTGGATGAATGAAAATGTGGGTGTTTTTGTAGTAGGCCCCATAGTTTTTGTTTGCAAGGACAATACCAAGAGAAGATTGTAAAGGAATACACAGAAACGACACCGGTTTTATACGGATGGATAAAGGGACGTTATTTCAGGAGAAAAAAACCCCAATTATACTGACTGGAGTACGTGGTTCAAAAGTTCGTTGCCGTTGACACACAATCACGTATAATAATAACCAGACAATAATATTAATTGCTATCGTCATACGTAATCGAATTGGAATGTATAAGGTTTGGAATAAACCGATTGGCGATAGAAAGAGAACAATTTACACCGAATTTGTCACCAAGTTTATATATCTACATAATTACGTATGAACATGACAGAAGGCCAGAATACTCCGCCGGTGTCACTTTATGTTAAAAGTTGTAAAACATGATTGTAACTTATAGCCGAGTCGAAAATGACGCCCTATTGTGCTTACTTCCAAAAAGACGTTTTTATATGGCTTCTCTCTCACAAAGTACCAATTTAGCAAAAACACACGTCTACACGCATTCAAATGTTTTCGATCTCGTGAATTAATCCTTTCTCCCCCTTTTAAAAATGTCTTTTATGTTTGTTAAGAGCTGATGATATTCAACGAAAGCGGGTTATATTTTCAAGATATTCGCAGGCATGTGAATGGCCACGTATTAACAAAGTTTTGCGAAAAGGGGTACTTTTTTTTGTAAATGTCCTCTAGATAACCCCTAATTAGCATTATTAGGTCTGGCTTGTATGCGTGTTTACGTTAAAAAAATGGGTCCCTTCTTGCATTATGTGGAAAATGCTTTTGAGTCTTTGCAAAATGGGGGCCCATGTTCTACTCCGCCAAACGGTCATGTGGCCTGTATGCATACGATATATATGACACCGCCGGGGATGGTTACATGGGGGAGGGGGGGGGGGGGGGGGGGGAGGGTAAACCTTCCATGTCGAAACAAATCTCTTCAGGTTCTGTTATGCCGTAACTTACAGTACATGTTTATCTATATCCATATAATTATAATATTATTCTCCAAATATATAAATGTATATCCGAGGAGATCTCGTTTGTAATTGAATACGAGACTTTTTGAATTAGAGAAGTTAAAAGTTATAAAGAAATAGGCCAAAATTTCAGAATCGATAGAAAAAATACAAACACATGGTATTATATATAATTTCACCATCTTTATTCTTTATATACAAATCTTTGATATCTACATCACCTCACCCAATATAATTATAAGCATTTAAAGCAAACATATACACCTCATGGTTGGTCATAATAAAAATATATGGCATTTCCATAGAACATGTATTTAGAAGAAGAAAAAAATGAATGCATTTCATGACATAGATTATGCATGCGTATTGAAATGAAAGCACACACATCTAAGAATTAGCAAGGCATGTTTCTTCTTCTTCTCCTTTTTCTTTTCTTCTTCCTCTTCTTCTGCTTCTTCTTCTTCTTTTCCTTCCTTGCTTTTCGTAGTTCAAAGTAATGACCGAAATTAAATTTCACACAGTACAGTATTTGAGGTATCCTGCAGCAAATAGTGTAAGTAAATTTTCATAAAAAATAGTCATTTGAATGACAGAAATAAGTCATAAGTTTATCTTTCACATTAAAAAAGTGTAGACCATTACACAGAGCACTGCAAACATATATTCTCCCCTATATAGTTGTCCCATTTTTTTGGCAATATAAATGTATGCTTCTAACTAACATCAGCATGAAACAAACACATTCAAACCCGCATTAAAAGACAGGTGAATATTCATTGAAATTAAAACAAACAAAATCAGACCACAATTTATGGGGGAAAAAAAAAGCAGCAATATTCTACCATCTCCAAACAGCTTACAGACAAGTTACCCCATCTTTAGATATAACTCTGCGAAGAACATGGTTGAAATGACAGAGATGATGATAGATTACCATTCTTTACAAAAAAATATTCTACCTGTCTTCAAACAGCTTACAGACAAGTTACCTCATCTTTAGATACAACTCTTTGAAGAACTTGGATGAAAATGACAGAGTTTGTGATATAGTTTGGTGATACTATTCTTGAGGTGGGATAATAAGAGTTCTACCAGTCTTTAAACAGCCTACAGACAAGATATCCCATCTGTGCAAAATACTCTTAAAAGAGTATGGTTAAATGACAGAGATGGTGACAAAAGTAATGTGAATAGTGATAGTTCACCACTCTCTAAAATGAGGACAATGATGCAGAAGAGCGAATAACAACATCTCTACATATTTCTGGCAATGGTTCATCAAGGCGTAATGTACATGGAGGAAGAAATATAGTGATAGTTTACCATTCTCTAAAATGAGGACTGAAGAAGACTGGATATAACAACATCTCCACACATATCTGAAAATACCAACATGTAATAATATACACAAAGGAAGAAATATACCGGTAGTAATAATCTACCATTCTCTAAATAATCTATTTCTTACAATGATACTATTTCATAATAAAATTGAAATTGAAAGACATAAATTCATTGCATTGGATGGAAAAGTAGAACATTTCTGAAAATGAAAGCATGCAAGGTGATTTACAGGAAGCTTTTTAGAGCAGAAATTGCATTAATTTCTGCAAAAGTCTATATGTCTTTATTCATAAACAACTCATCAATCCATAAAAGATAAGTAATAATATTCGGTTCTTGTATAGCCCATATCACATTATATTACATTATCTAACACCTTTATGCGCTTCCAAATAGCTTGGAATTTATTACCCTAGCTTTAGCCCAGACAGCCATTACCAGCACATTTCAAAGAATAATCCTACCAGGTACCCATTTACTTCATCTGGGCAGAGTGTGGCAAATGTAGATTAATTTCTTGCCATTTTTTTTGCTAAAGGACATTGGTGCCACGGCGGAACTCTAACCCTGGACCCTGCGGTGCACAATATATATTGTAGATTAGTCGGAGCATGACTGCGATTTGGATAATTCCCACAATGCCAATCGAAAGCTATCAGAGATTCATGAGAGGAGGGTCTTGCAGAAAGCAGAACGCCGCCCTTTCATAAAGTGGCAGAAAAATGACAAATATATCTGAATGGACTAACTTTGATGAAGATGCTGCAAAAAAATGTGATCATGCATGGTACTGTGGAGATGAAGTTGAGCATGAATGAGAAGATTGTTCATGCTATAGCAGTTCAGCATTTTGGTGTTAAGGACGTCCGTATTCACTAAGAACCTTACTTACATAGGAGGAAGCATCGCCTCGAGGAACTTCGCAAGCAACGAAGGGATCACTCAAACGACTTCGTGATGCGCCTGATGATCAGAAAGAGGGTCTGACAGTTCTTGGTGATCAGATTCACAATGAGGTTTTGCTAATAAAGAGGAAAGAGAGATCAGGGAACTAGAGGAGCTTGGCAAGCAACGAAGGGATCTACGCAAAAAATCAGAGAGTCAGACTGTTCATGGTGATCAGATTCACAATGAGGTTTCGCTCATAAGGAGGAAAGAGAGATCAGCGAAGAAGAAGAGGGAGAGAAAGGAGACAAGGAGCAATTCATGCAAGACCCTTTCAAAACTGCTAAGAGTCTACTTGAACCAGTCACGAATTCAGAGCTAAATTGTTCAAAGGATGAGTTGGAAAGACACCTTCAGCAAACACACTCAGCTACTTCAAATGAGGAGTTTGAACCTTGGCAGGATAACATTCCCCCAGTACTACCGTCCAAGCCTTTTGTTGAAGCGTCATTAACTTTTCAGGAGATCAAGAATGTTCTTCACAAGACCAGGAACGCTTCTTCTCACGGACAAAATGGGCTTCCATATAAAATGCCCTCGACTTCTAAAGATTACTTGGAAACTTATGTTGGTTGTATGGAGAACCAAATATATTCCTGTACAGTGGAGAGTTGCCGAAGGGGTATATATTCCGAAGTCAGCCACCCCAAATGAGAAGACAATTACAGATTTTCGCAAAAAGTGAATGACTTCATGGAATGGAGCAAGATGAGAACTAAGCCAGTGAAGTCGCGTTCCTTAGTAGTGCATGGAGGCACAGTAAAGCGTATCGACGGCCAGACGATACCTGGAGTACATAATAAACCGGTGAAGTTTCTAGGACGTCTGATTGATGGGAACCTTAAAGACAATGTTGCTCGTCAGGACATGATGGTCTCGCTTGAATGATGGTTACATACTATCGACAAGTATGTTTTGACTGGCATCATGAAGTGCTGGATACATCAATACCCAATTATGCCAAGAATGCAGTAGAAACTCATGATATATGATGTACCAGTCTCACAGGTAGAGAAGATGGAAACTCTCATCTCAAAGAAGCTACTTCGCTTATTTTAACTGAGGGAAATTGGGAAATAGGGAGTGCCCATTGGTCAATACTTTGACACGAACTGGATGTCAATCAGCCCACTATTTCGCGTCATAGGACGGTGTGGTCGCCGATTGGTCGACAATTAGAAACGAGAAGAGATTGTAGAAGGAGAATGATATAACACATTCTAACCACCTAATTTTGAATAACCCTTTTTGCTTTCTCGTCAACTCTTAGGAATTTAACTGGGAAATCCAAACAGTTTTCTTAGACAGAACACTGTGAGCATGCATTCAATGAATTGAAGATAAGATAGGATACCCCTATCTTGGCCTTTGTATTGCCAAAGGAAGTTTGTATTGGACTCAGATGCAAGTGCAGATGCCAGGCAGTATAGACAGAATATACTGTAAATTGTACGTATTTGTTTCAAGACAAGAATGGACTTTCCAGTGCCCTTTGCTATATTTTTTTTGACTGGAAATCAAGTGTTTTATTCTCAAGCATAATTCAGCTTTTCACTCACTTTCCCTTCTTATATATTGCAGTTCCACCTTGCAAGTGGAGCATCCAACTTCAAAACTTCTAAAGTTGAAGAGGATTGCAACATCGGCACCAAACCCCAATTGGCCATACCTTCGGCCGTGTCTGACGACGATGGTTATGATGACAACAGCTTGAATTCTATCTCTGACTGGTCTTCGATATTCGATAAGAGCGACGATGATGACGAAATGTCGAGTTTTACTACCGTATCTGAACTATCGGACTTCACGTGGGATCTGAAGATAAGACTACAGGATGCCTCAATCTTGGCCAAATGCCAAAGAACGGTTATCTCAATACTACAATACAGAAGGGAGGCGTAGGAGGTCATCCTAGCATATGGGAGCATGTTGCTATGCTTTGGGAAGTTGTCAAGGATGCAAAAACTTTTCAAAAGAACTTGGTTGCAATATGGCTGGATCTCGCCAATGCTTATGGATCAGTTCCTCATGCAGCTATTGTCCGGAGAATGAAAAAGGAAGGCAAAAGAACCGAGGTGGCAAACGACAAGGCCATGCGTGGGGATCAGCCCCCAAAATCAAGAGGAAGTGGTGGCGCCCTCTAGAGTTCAAGTTTCAACACTTTTTTTTATCAAACAATATAACATGGTTGGTTTGAATAATCATTTGATAGAGAATCAGAGGGTCCAATCTCGAATCAGAGTTCTTTGCAGAAATGTGTAAGCTGCTTGGAATAAAGAAAACCAGAACAAGGATTTCACGAAACCGATCGCAGCAGGGATGCATTTTTTAATGAATAAAGTCTTTGATGCAGGAAGAGGCTGGTATGGAGGGAATCTTTCGAGACAGCCAGGAATTGTAGTTTAACAGTTCTGCAGCAAGTATGTGCGGCGTTGAACTTTTACGCCGCAGGGGCAGTGCTCGACTCTCCACGTTCTGTACATGGAATCAGCAGGGCAACACCAAGGAGCAGATAAAGTTGGAAGAATCTACACTAGAAGGAGTAAGGAGGAGGATGCATTCCTAATAAGCCAACTATAGATACAAATACTACTCACTTCCAAGCAAGTTCCAGAAGCAGAACAAGGAGAAGACGGTCAGGTCAGCCCATCGTCTTAAGTAGAGGAAGTCCTTGTATAAAAAGAGAAAATCGTCGCTGACCATTGAAAACCAGGGGGAGTACAAGGTAACAGTGAAAGCAAGAAAAATGGATCCATGCTAGGGAAAAAGTGTGTTCAAAATGAATTTAAGCTAACATGACTATTTGCAAAACTGTATTTTGCTGGATTAACAAAAAAGAAAAAGAACAGCGTGCTCCACGAAAAGAAAACCTCTAATTTTTATCTCCATCATCAGCTCTCTAATTAGTATTTTTTATTTGTTGTTGATGTACCAAAAATTACTTCCATTATGATATTTCTCAACGTTTGATATATCATTGTACAACATTGTATACATTGATTGACACTCATTGAGAAGATGATCTCTGTGCCGTACCCTCGCAATACGGTTGGATACCCATCTTGCCAACACCCATTCGTTTTCGCTACACCCAAAGGTATATGTTATATCCATAGTATAGTTAAGAAACATTCCATTCCATTTGATCTAAATCATTGTTTTGTTTTTCATTTCTTGTACTGCAGCATGTCCTGGGACAACAACAGCATCAACACATTAATAGGGGAGGTGGTCCTAGCCAACCCCTATATAAGACGAGCGATCGGGCCAGAGCATGGCAACAGGTGGCGGAGGGGATGCAAAGGAAGGGTTTCAAGGTGGACTGCAGAGCGGTGAGGGACAGGATCCACATTTTAAAGGATCAGGTTAAGGCCAAGAACAATGTAGAGAAGGCTGCAAGTGGCATCGCAGTAGAGGAGACAGAGGATGATATAGGCATTCAAGAGGCCATAGAACGGATGTTACAAGAGGAGGAGGATATTGAGTTGGCACCAAAGGAGAGAGGAGATGAGCAAAAGAAGAAGGCGGAAGGTGAAGAGCTGAGAAAGAGGGCCTGCGAGACAATGGGAGAAACAAGAGGTATTTTTCAGAAGAGTTTTCTAGTTTAACAAATTCTAGGTGTACTCCTTAACACCCCCTCTGCTCCCCTTTCAACACACATAAAACCTACACCATTACATTACAAACTAACAGTTATAACTCAACATGCTCGAAAGGAAAACAAAATTACAATTGACTAAGTAAAAAGCCTGTTATCATTTTTAAAAAGCCGTTAAAAATCTCTAAACACTTATCGGTTTCAACCATTTCAAAAGAAATATTGTGGATGTGATGTTTTGTTGAAGTAGTGATAGGAAAAATTAACTATTTTGATGAGGCACTCATTGAAATTTTATACTGCATCCCAAATTATTGCATGACGCAAGTTTTGTTTCCAGTCTATTTATATTTGATGAGAGTTTTTCTTACCAGTATAGTCAGAAGAAAAGTGAGTTATATTGCACTTCGCGCTTAATGAGGTCACAAAATTTTGGCCAATCACGATTGCGGGTGGCTGCAGATTTTTCCTAGACGATTTACTGAAGGGGGCCCCCAGGTATAAAAGGGATGGGAAATGTCATAAATTTTATACTGCATCCAAAATTAATTAAAGGTACCGGTATATGTTATATCTATAGTATAGTTAAGAAACATTCCATTCCATTTGATCTAAATCATTGTTTTGTTTTTCATTTCTTGTACTGCAGCATGTCCTGGGACAACAACTGTGTTAACATTTTAATAGGGGGAAGTGGTTCTGGCCAACCCCTTCCAATTCAGGTACAAGACTAGCGATCGGGCCAGAGCATGGCAACAGGTAGCAGAAGGGATGCAGAGGAAGGGTTTTTAAGGTGGACTGCAGAGCGGTGAGTGAAAGAATCCACATTTTAACCCTATTTAGCCCGGGGGGGGGCTTGAGAAGCCCCCCCCTCGACATTTTTCGCGATAATTTTTTAACGCAAGAAAATCTTGCACTGAAATTTTGTGACTTTTTTCTTTCGAGTCTTGCGCAACTTTTGAATTTTTTTTGTTGAAAATCGGACCTACCATTACAAAGTCACGTGTCCTTTTGTCTTCACATGTCAGCCCGAAAATCGCTCATTTTTGTGATTTGTGTACAAAACATATGGAAATCTCATTTTTCAAATAAAGAGGTAAAACATTGGTTATTTGGTCTTGTTTAGATTTTAGGTGTTTATTTTGGGGTCAAAATAGTTGAATTATAGTTGGAAATGAAATAAAACAACAAAAACAATAAAATACATAAGTTAAAAAAACAAAGAAATACATAAGAAATTATCAAAACAATAGATAACATAAGGAATAACCCTGGTTTTTCAAATTGTTGTGTTGTATTATTATTCCAGATGGTCTAACAAATATATGTAGTGAGAAAGAATGCTTAAATATGAATAATGTCTGATTTATGGGCAAAAATGTGAATTTAATGACCTTATTTGCATAAATTACCATAAATATGCAAATGAGTGAATTTTTCAAAAAAATTGAAATTACCATAGTATTCTATACACTTCACTTGACATGTATGCAAATTTTCGCGGCGATCGGGCGTTTCACGGCCGAGATCATAGGGGGGGTCCTGAGAAGCCCCCCCCCCGGGCTATGCAGTTTCAAAATAGCCCGGGCTAAATAGGGTTAAAGGATCAGGTAAAGGCGAAGAACAATTTAGAGAAGGCTGCAAAACGCCCAAAATATAATGCATTCATGATATGATGTTATTCATTATTACAAGATTGATACACATGTATAGTACCATTTATGATGATTTCAGAATTCCATTTTTATCAAAATCATTGTTTTGTTTTTCATTTCTTGTACTGCAGCATGTCCTGGGACAACAATAGCATCAACACATTATTAGGGGAGGTGGTCCTAGCCAACCCCTTCCAATTCCGATATAAGACGAGCGATCGGGCCAGAGCATGGCAACAGGTGGCGGAAGGGATGCAGAGGAAGGGTTTCAAGGTGGACTGCAGAGCGGTGAGGGACAGGATCCACATTTTAAAGGATCAGGTAAAAGCGAAGAACAATTTAGAAAAGGCAGCAAGTGGCATCGCAGTAGAGGAGACAAGGAGGAGATAGGCATTCGAGAGGCCATAGAACGGATGTTACAAGAAGAGGAGGATATTGAGTTGGCTCCAAAGGAGAGAGGAGACGAACAAAAGAAGGCGGCGGAAGGTGAAGAGCTGAGAAAGAGGGCCTGCGAGACAATGGGAGAAACAAGGAAGAGGTATTTTTCAGAAGGTTTTTCCACTTTAACAAATTCTAGGTGTACTCCCTAACACCCCCTCTGCTCCCCTCTCAACACACATAAAACCTATACCATTAAAACTAACAGTTATAACTCAACATGCTCGAAAGGAAAACAAAATTACAAATGACTTAGTAAAAAGCCTGTTATCATTTTAAAAAAGCCGTTAAAAATCTCTGAACACTTATCGGTTTCAACCATTTCAAACAAAATTATTGTGGATGTGATGTTTTGTTGAAATAGTGATAAGAAAAGTTAACTATTTTGATGAGGCACTCATTGAAATTTTATACTGCATCCCAAATTATTGCATGCGCAAGTTTGGCTTCCAGTCTATTTCCATTTGACAAGAGTTTTCCTTACCAGTGTAGTCAGAAGAAAATATTTCAAATGTTTATCTCTTGTTTTTTTATTGTGTAATATTTTATATAGGGAGGAAATTTATTGAATTTATCAACAAGGAATTTTATTGTTGAATCTATTCATATCCCTATAAAAGTATGTGGTGGCAGCTTTTACCGCTTGGATGGGAGGGTCCCACGTTACATTTTCTGGTGGCAGCAGTGTGGGATAAATCTCTTTTTTTAGTATGTACCATAAAATTTACATTTTCTGGTGGCAGCAGTTTCGGATAAAACTCTTTTTTTAGTATGTACCATAACATTTATATTTTATGGTGGCAGCTTTTACCGTTTGGTAAGGAGGGTTCCATGAGTGAGAATGAGATGATGTTCTCACGTTACATTTTCTAATCGAAACAAAGATTTGAGATGAGCCGATAGTTCATCAACTCTTGACAAGAAACACTACTTCTATTCAGCAGTGGTGTATTAAGCTAGAGCTATCTACAATGATGAAGGCATGATGTCAGAATAAATACTCAGATTTACTACATTGGTAATCAAAGGCACGGCTGTTGAACACACTTTTCACCAAATTTTTGGGAAGGGGGTCTAAAAGACATGTCGACGAAGAAGAGGATTTAATGAGCCTTAAAACCTACTCATCAGAGACATTGTGAAAGTCTGTAAAGGTGTTGTGGTCTGGTGAATAAGTCACCTGACTGCAGATCACAAGGTACGGGGTTCGAGTCCCGCCGCGGCACTAATGTCCTTTGGCAAGACATTAATCTACATTTGCCACTCTCCACCCAGGTTTTAAACGGGTACCCGGTAGGAATCAAAAGTTAATGTGGTTAGATGAGCAAGTGTGCGCTTGTAAAAATGACGCCTGGCTGGAAAGCTCCCCAGGGAGTGGAGAATGTACATAAATTGTGTGCGGGTAAGCCTGAATCCAATGACCAGGGTAATATTATACCTGTAAAGCGCTTAGACACATCATTGATGTATTAAGCGCTATATAAAAGCCAACTATTATTATTATTATTATTATTATTATGTGCTACATTGTTCTCGTAATTCAATTACACATACAGGTAGCAACAGGACAGCTCAGAGAGATGGTATCAGTCTCCCTCATCATTGAGTGCATGTCATGAGACTGGTATTGTTCCCATCTTCCTGCTTTCTGCGTCATTAACCTCTGACAGGAGCTCACTAAGAAGGTAGCTAGGAGAGATGGTATCAGTCTCCCTCATCATTGAGTGCATGTCATGAGACTGGTAGCGCTCCCATCTTCCTACTTTCTGCATCATTAACCTCTGATAGGAGTTCACTAAGAAGGTAGCAGGTTTCCATTCTCTCGCTTCCAATAGCTTCTTCAAATTGGAGCCTGAAACAAACAAATAAAGACAGACAACAATGAGCAACAGTGAACCCTCTATATTCATTTTTTTATTCTTTTGTCCCTTCCCTCTTCTCTGTCTCTCTCCATGACATACGTGCCTACCTCAGCTGATCAGGGTTTAGATTCAATCAAGATCTTTCCCTCTCTCTCTCTCTCCCTCTTTCTCTCTCCCTCTCCCCTCCCCCCCCCCCCCCCCCCTCTCCCCCTCTCCCTCTCTCTCTTTTAATGATATAGGTACTCACCTCAGCTGATCCGGATCTAGATCTTTCCCTCTGTTCTCTCTGATCTTAGATTCAATCTCAGAGAAGATATCATTACCTAGGACCCCTCGGCATTCACTGTCAAAAGATAAAACACAACACCACAACGTTTACTGTTGAGTTTAACACCTTTATCTACATGAATCTTCCATTGAAAGACATCACACATTTACACTGACACCACACCTTTACTATAGACTAAAACCACAAGACTTAGACAAACATCAGGCACTACACTACATACTTCCATGACACCAGACTTCATATGTACACGAACACCAAACACAACCACTTCATATTTACACTAACACCCCACACCAATATCAACACCAGACAATGACACCTTACACATACACTAACACTGCAAACTACACCAGCAACAGACACGAGCACCCCACACTTATAGCAACACCAGACTCGAAAGCAACACACATACACTAACACCAGTCACTCGCACCACACACTTAATATACATTAACACCAAGCACTCGTATCACACATTGAACACCAGGCACTAATAACACACAAGCACACAAACAGAAACACCAACACCAAAACCATTAGGTACTCACTCAGCTAGAAGCTGCCTACAGCTTGTGATGTCATCCGAGAGGTTAGCCGAGTCCTCAAAGCTATCGTCCTGATCAGTGTTATGAACCTCCACATTGGCTGCAGTCCTTGCATTGCTCAGGATACCCTCAAGAACCTGGTTTTAGAGAAATAGGAATACATGTATTTCATGTGGTGCATAACTGTTTAAAGCTTATCGATGAGAAGTTACAGTAACTGTTATAAGCTACTGAAATTGCGACGTTTGATTGGCCGAGAGCAAATTGGTCATAGAAATTTAGCGGTTCTAGGACAATCACCCCCCGACCAATTACCAGCGGAACAATTACCACCCCCCCCCCCCAAGGAAGATACCCCCCCCCCCCTCCAAAAAAAAATCCTTTTATCAAAATCAAGTTATTATCAGGGTAGACTTTCCCTTTTATGAAAGGGGGGGGGGGGGGATTGTCCTTGGGGTGGTTGTCTTTGATAGTCATTGGGGGAGGGGAATTTCCTAGAGAGTAATTTCCAAGGGGTGGGGGTAATCATCCTAAGGGGGTTGTTGTCCTTGGAGGGTAATTTTCCAGGGGATGATTGTCCAGGGAGTAATTGTCCTCATATAATTTTTTTTATGTTTTATATTATTTTTTATTTTTAAATAAATTATTTGTAACAAATTTGATGAAACAGGGACTAGGTGAATGTCCTTCATCAGCCAGGCTTCTCACCTCATCATCTTCTTCAAAATCACTCGCATATTCTTCTTCTCCTTCTCCCTCCTCTTCTATCCTTTCAGTTCTTCTTTCTCTCTTGCTTTCTTCTGCCTCCTCCTCCACCTCTAGCTCCTCCGGGATATCTGAAAAATGGACGGCAGAAAAAATAGAATAAGGGTTTTGATATGACTGATGAATGAACAGACAAAAATATGTGAATAAGCTACTGGGGCCCCGTTTCATAAAACTTGTTATCTATAACAAATGCTTAATTTCTATGACAAATTTGCTCTCAGCCAATCAGATGCCATGATTTCAGTAGCTTGTAACTTGTTATTGATAACAAGGTTTATGAAACAGGGCCCAGGGGGAGTGTTTCACAAAGACTAAGATTGACTTTAAGTTGGACTTAACTATGGCAGGCCGTTTATACCACCGTTTGCCAACACCATTACGATCCTTAGATAATATTTTTTTCCTTCAATAATGAATTATCAAAAAATGTAAATTCTGTAGATTAATTGCGGCCATGATTTGTACATCCCTTGAGAAACCAATGCCAGTAAATGGTGAGAGCAAACAGTGGCATGAACGGCCTGCCATAGTTAAGTCCAACTTAAAGTCGATATTAGTCTTTGTGAAACACTCCCTGGTGTTTTTCTTCCCCCCTCCCCTGGATTCTTATTGAAACATGTGCTATAGGCATCTGTCTATAAAGACCACTTTTCTTGTCTCCCTTGGGTGGTCTTTATAGACAGGTTTCACTGTATATTTACCTTCGTCTGAGTTAGACCCAGACTCGCACTCCTCTGGCACTTCAACTTCCATCTCTGAAACCTGCCTCAACGCTCTCACTAGAGGGCGTGCTTCGTTGTTCCTATTCTTATCTGGTCTCTCCCTCTCTTCGTCACTGCTATCAAAGTCGTCGGGGTAGTCGCCGGACTCACTGGGTTCCAGGGGCGGACGGATGATGGGAGGTAAACCTGAAAGTAATCAACGCATTTAAGATGAAAGGTTCATTCACATATTTTCATCTGTATGAAATAAATGGCAACTGCATGAAACAAAATAATAACAAATAATAAAATTTGACTTACCTCAGTAAATATGGCTTTGTTTTTGTGTGATATTGATATGATATCGATAGTTGAAGTTCCCGGATGACTGAGCAATACAAAAACAAAAGTGGTCAGTCATCCGGGTACTGCGCTAAAGATATTGAATACACTGATTATTGTACCATTTGGAAGCCTTATATAGATCATAATCACTGAGCATATTATCAAAGTTTATGCCATTATTTTCTATTTTTAATCACCACCGTTTATGGCATCATATTTCAAAGGGGGCTAAAGACATACATATACAAAGATCAAAATCTCTTCATATATGTCCCTGCTTTTTGACAAGAAGCTCCATACCTGGTGATTTCTTTATGGCATCTCCTGTGCAAGTCTGTGGCGTAGAGGGCAGCATACCGAGAGACGACTTGCTCCTGGGTGGAGGGCGGTCGGTTTGAGTTGTTTGTAACGACGCCCTCGTCCTGTGACTGGCAGACATTGGACGGTTTCTGAGGGATATTAGAAACATTCACAGGTCAAAGGTCATATGCCATGGATCACTCGTTTGTGGGATAGACATACCAGAGATGAACAGTCATAAGAAGAGGTTATGGACCAGTGGCTTTGTGGGAATGCAGAGGTCATAGGTCGTACTGACAGGTAAAGGACCTGTGCTTTTTGGGATATCACATGTCAGAGGTCATTGGCAAAAGCTCTGATATAAGAAATCAAGTGACATCTGAAACAATTGAAATGTAGAGTGTATGCCTAAAATTTAAAAGAGTAAGGTGCTTGGGTTTCCAGTTATTTAGAAATGCCCAAATTGTACAGGTTGTAAGTATGCACTAATTATTTAGAAATCAGTTTGTATGTACAAATGATAAAGTGAATACAAACTGATTAACATATATTTCTTTGTAATTCTCTGCATGATCATTTCTCATTTTTCTTTCCGTTTCTTGAACAAAACAATTAAAACCATATATCTCAAATGACAGAGGTACATGTACATGGCAAAACCCACCGTAATGTGCTCGAGACATTGATGACCTTTGACCTAGCGATGGGGGAGGAGCCAGTTTGAGGTTTGGTGGTGGTGGTTGCAAGCTGCTGCCGTAAGAGTTCTTTCTCCGCTATGAAGTTACTAAGATGGTATTGCACGTAGTCCTGAGAGAGAATAGTTGTAGCACTGGAACAAGAAACATTTTAGGAAACGATAATTAACATTTAAATTGATATACATGTTAAAACTAAAAAACAATGGTGTTGCATGATGTCTTGAGAGTTCTTTCTCCGCTATGAAGTTACTAAGATTGAGAGAGAATCGTTGTAGCACTAGAACAAGAAACGTTTTACGAAACGATGAATAACATTTAAATCTATAAATGTGTTCAAACTAACACAGCAATACACTAGAACAAGAAACATATTAGGAAACAATAATTTACATTTAAATTGATAAATGGGTTAAAACTAAAAAAACAATGTTAATGCATGCTGTCTTGAGGGAGAATGGTTGTAGCACTGGAACAAGAAACGTTTTAGGAAACAATAATTTACATTTAAGTTGAGAAATGTGTTCAAACTAACACAACGATCACTAGAATAAAGAAACATTTTAGGAAAGGACAACTTAAATTTAAAATTGATAGACGTGTTCAAACTAACACAGCAATGGTAGTGCATGCTTTCTTGGGATAGAATCGATGTAGCACTAGAACAAAGAAACGTTTTAAGAAACGATAATAAACATACAAATTGATAAAATGCGTTCAAACTAACACAACAGTGGTCTAATTGAGAGAGAATGTTTGTAGCACAAAAAACAAGAAACGTTTAGGAAACGTTATAGTGTCTTCAAACTAGCATATTACTAAGATATAATCTTGTAGTACTGTAAGAACATCAGATTCAATAAAGTGTGTTCAAACCTAGTACAGTACTCATTATAGCACTAAAAGAAATGTTGTAGAACACGATTTTAGGGTTGGATACTAACAAATTGAAGTTACTAATATGGAATTCCATGTAATCCTGAGAGAGAAAGAGAATCGTTGTAGCACTATAACAAGAAACGTTATTAAGAAACTTTATAGCGTGTCCAATCTTGATTGGCTCCATGACAACCCTGGTATAGATTAATCTTGCACTGGAAACAGTTAAATAATCTTAAAGCCTTCAATCTATCCCATGATAAAACAATGTGATACAGGTAGATGAGTAATGTGGCATATATAACAAAATAAATTATCTGTCCTTGAAATAGTTTTCAGGATATCATTCCTGGGGGTTGTTTCGCAAAGAGTAAGATCGATTTTAAGTTAGACTTAACTATGGCAGGCCATTCATGCTACTGTACTCTTACCATTATCTGGCATTGGTCTCTCAAGGGACGTACAAATAATGGTCACAATTCTACAGAATTTACATTTTTGGATAATTCATTATTGAAGGAAAATATAATATTCAAAGATCATAATGGTAAGAGCAAATAGTGGCATGAACGGCCTGCCATAGTTAAGTCCAACTGAAAGTTGATCTTAGTCTTTGTGAAACACCCCCCTGATCAAGGTCTAATACCTACCTCGGTCTTTTATCTGGATCTTTCTCCAGTATGAACGTTAATAAATCTTGAAGGTCGGTAGAGTATGTGGACGGAATGGTCTGAAATAAAAGATATTACAAATTGTTATTTCTATGAAGGGCATTGCACCGACCACAAAAATCAGTGTATCTTACTCTTTGCAAAAACATACCTGAATTTTGTGCAATATTTTTCTATATCTAGTGGTTTGGGGTGTACCAACGCGTAAAAAAGTGAATACGTGTTTTAATACGAAAAGGCAAAGACAATGGAAGTACATACAGTATATGCGTCCAGCACTAACAAATCGCTTGAGCAAGGAAATCTCATGCTGTGCTCTCTGTGTTTGAATGCAAAAACATAACGATGAGATGGAGGAAAATTGTGGTACCAGTACTAAATTTTATGCAACTAATAATAATGATATTGAATGGCTTTTCTTTCGAGAGATACAAGGGGATATCGCACTCCCTTTGAGTATACTTCACTTGTTGTCCAAAGTCGTGAAGTATGCTCATGAGCTCATATAAAAACCCAATCAGTCTGACAATCAAGAATGTTTAGGAGGAGGCGTGATGGCTCAATGGAAGAGCAGTGGTCTCGTAACCGGGAGGTCCAGGGTTTGAAACCAAGTCGATGCGCTAGTGCCTTTTGGCAAGGCATCAATCCTCATTACCAAGTCCCTCAGAGAGGACTTAAAGCCGTTGGTCCCCTGATTGCTTACTTGCAAGTATACACATGCTTTCTTAGCAGTCGGGTTAAACAAACAAACTAAGTTGATATCTAGGCTGGGTTTTTCTCGTAAGAGGTTATATACAACAACCAACATCTTTAAACATGAGATAAACGTCTAAAACTACATCACAGCTTCAGTGACATCACCTAATTGCCAATTTGTAGTTCCCATACCCTTAGTGATCAAAGGACGAGTGTATCCATACTTACAGGGTTGTCACCTTTGACGATCTTGTAATAGAGACTGAGAAGGTTGTGAGCATCGAACGCAGGCTCAAACGCACATACCTCATACAACAGACAACCAAGAGCCTAGAGATGGGGAGAAAGAAAGAAGTGTCTTTACGCAGGGCCCCACAATACCTTTTTTGTTTGGAAGGTAATTTCAAGCAACAAAAAAAAGGAATTCATTGAAACGAAACTTACAATCACGCTAGACACACTTCCAATGCAGAAATGTCCATTCCTCATGCTGTTTTTACATACAAGCAGGTATTCTTTGTGGTTATTTTGGTATTTTCGGCATTTCATTCTTTTTGAGAATATTTTTATCTTCCAAGTACTTTTTCAAGTATGTTTTAAACTTAGTTTTGTATTGAATTTGTGATCAAATCAACATTTTAGGGCAGTTGTTTGACGTGCAGTATGTTTTTAAAAAAAAATTAAAAAAAAATTAAAAAACAACATACTACCCTAATATGGAAGTAAAAACGGAGTAATTCCGGCAAAAACAGAAAATGGTTGGCAGCTCTGGTAAAACAATCATCATCAAACAACACGTTATAAAATATTTGTTTGGACTGGCCAAGCTCAGACTAGACAGTTTGGGATCCTGGTCTCTTACCCAGACATCAGACTTGTTGTTATAGGGCTGGTCCTGGCACACCTCTGGACTAAGGTAGCACGGAGTCCCGACGCAGGTCTTGGCCTTGTCCACGGTGTGCTCCAACGTCCTGGAGATACCAAAGTCGCCTTCACATAGAAACAAGGGGAGTGTTTCACAAAACTTGCCATCAGTGACAAATGACAGTTGTTGTTATAAGCGACTGAAATCCTTGCTTCTGATTGGTTATTAGCAGATTTGTCACTGATATTTGTCATTTGTCATTGAAAAAAGGTTTTGTGAAACAGGTCCTTGAGATACCAAAGTCACCTTTACATTGAAACAAGGTCATCGTGATAATAATAATTATAATAGTAATATGTAGCCTCTCCCTAAGGGCCCTGCAATCATATCATTACCTCAGCATTATAATTGATTTGATGTTAAAATAGTCACCAGAAGAAAACTCACGACAACTGACAATTATGGACAAATCATACATAGATGGAAAGATTTTCTCTTAAAAAACACAAATAATTTTCTGAAAAATCATATAGATATCCTGGAAAGGCGTAAATTGCTTTGTGGCTAGCTGTGACATATTTTATCGGTAAGGCTTCCCCTTCGCAATGGTATGAATTTTGCATCAATTCAAAACAATTTTGATTCTTTGGGTGACTACTTAAAGGTAATACAAAGTTTTGGTATGGGGTCGTGACTTTGGTTCAAATTCACATATTGGAAGCATATGCGATCCTACAATATTCACTGATCGTTGTCGCTGTCGAAATCGACTCTAAAGTTATGTAATTATAAATAATAAACACTTTATGTTGTATAGCTCCCTTTCAAGGTCAAGATATTAATTAAGCTTTAAAACAATGTTTCTTGACTAAAATCGACCGATTAGCTATTCCCGTTCGAAAATTATATACCACAACTACATATTCTGAGATTTTCATGGTCGCAGCTACCATTGTATGGCCGTAGGAGCTATTTGAAATTTATCAAAATTTACCGGGAGCACTGGTAAATATTTATATTCAATTTTTCTCGAAAGCAGAAGTGTTTTAGGGGCTAAAGATTCTAGTGTTTTTAATACATCCACAGGGGCATCCAAATATATCAAACTTGTAAAGAATCACTATCCACCCATTTTTCAAAATTTCCCAAAACTTTGTAATACCTTTAATGATAATTCACAGTGAATTGAAAAAAAATTGAATTTAAAGAATCCCCTATATACTGTATGAGCCTATATTTAAAACAAGAAGATATTTTCGCGAATCTATGAGTCAAGGACAAATCTGCAAGTTGTTTAAATTTACATAAAGCCAAAAGCCACTCCCAATTGTTTCAGTCATATCTGAACAAGTCTACCCCTAAGACACAAAAGCGATAACTCACCTAGTTTGACTACGTCACTCTTGGTTAGGAAGACATTCTGTGTTTTTAGATCTCTGGTAAATCAAGAAAAATGCACAGAACAATTTTAAGGACATGAATACAATAGGAAAATGATGACGACGACAATGATGATAACAGTAGCAGTAGTAGTAGAAGTAGTAATAATAACTCTTCTTAAAGGGAAATCCAACCCCTGTCACACATTTTTGAAAAATTGAAATTATAGTCATTTTGTGTGTTGGACCAAATGAGACATGAGACAATGTCACAGAGACATTATCGATTCAGCCAATTTGAAGAGCCAATACCTATAGTGATTACAACATTTTAAAACATTCATAACTTTTTCACTGTTTGTCTGATTTTATTCAAACTGTTACCATTCTGCTTCTCTGATTTTTCTGCTTTCCTCAATTTTTCTGATTTTCCTTTAATGATTGTTCACAACTTCACATATTCCACATTTTTCTTTTCTTTTCCTAAATAAATGACAAGTTAGGATGAACAAAAAAATTCCATTTTTATCCCAACTGCCATCGATTTAGGACACTATAACACCTCAGCATGTACCTGTGAAGTATTTTCTTGGAGTGTATGTACTGTACAGCCATGACCAGCTGTATGAACCATTGCATAATCCGTCCTTCATCAAACGGTTTGCCTCGGTGCTTAGCCGTCTGTATCCTCTCATCTAGATTCCCGCCATCGCAATAGTCCTGGGTACGGAGAGTCAGAAAAACAAAAATGACTTATGTATGTCAGTTTGATAACAAGTAAGAGATTTGTAGTCACTACTGAGCAATGACAAAGAATAACAACAACAAACACCACCAAAATACCAACAATAAACAAACAACAAAAACAGAAGGAAAAACAAACAACAAAAAACAGAAGGAGAAAAAAAGAAAAACAGACATTGTAAAATAAAGGAACAAAGGTGCGTAGGTTGTAGGTTAGGAACATAAATGTTAAAAAGTATTTTTACATATTTTTCTTTTTAAAATCGCGAAAAATAATAAACATACTTTGTTTACAGACATTGAAGGACAGAGAGGAAGAGAGAAAGAGAGGGAGGGAGGGAGGGAGGGAGGGAGGGAGAGAGAATGAGAGAGGGAGGGAGAGAGAGAGAGGGAGAGAGAGAGAGAGATGGTGATTTAGATAGACAGGAAGAGTCAGAAAGAGAGACATAAAGAAAACAGACATACAGAAGAAAGTAAGAGAGAGAGAGAGAGTTTTGGGAGACAAACAGAAGGAACCCTTCATGTGACTAACCTGTGCTATACAGTAGGCTGATCACAGTGCATGCATATACATTCTGCCGTGCACGTCAGTGCACAGCAATAGCAAATCTATGCTGAGAAGCCATTTTTCAACTTATGATTTAAAAAAATCAAAAACATGTAACAACATAATTTTTTCACAGATATTTCAGTCATTCTTTTAACCCACTATACTTAAAATCCTGTGGGTGTGGGTATTAGGGAAAGTATTTATTTTATTTTTTTAAAAAGGGATGTTTTTGACACCGCGCAAATTGGGCCAGTGGGTGTGTGCAATCACCACGGACAATACTGCACTAAATATCCCGGCAGATTGGAAAAAACTCCCCTGTAAAAAATGGACTTGCCACCAATGTTTCATTCACTGGATTTCAATGACCTTACCATATATGGTACCTGTGACCTTTCCCTGGCTACCCCAGCAACAGGTACATCGGAATTTTGTTTCTACACGAAGTTACATTGAGTTGAATGAATTTTCAGAAAATGCTCATAAATCCGTAAATATTGCCCGATTTTCAAATCCTAAACTGGTTTTCAGTAGTTTAACATCCATAGTTTCTTGCCACATGCTCCGATTTTTAATCCATCGAGTGAAACATTACTGGAAATTGCTGCGAAAGTTCAGCTCATCATTTTATTCAGCGTGACTGTTTTGGTCTCAGTGAGGCCATGGCACAGCACTCACCGAGAATACGTGAACTGGCTGGTTGGACTGCACAAGAAATCGACCTTCTCATCCAAAACAAACAATGTCCAGGTATGTTTTGTGTGATTATTTATGATGAATAATATATATGGAAGTCAAATGTGTAAAATATTAAACTATGAAATGGTTTTAAAGAGAGGTACAAGCTTTTAAAATCGTGATATATTTTCATAGGCCATTTAAGGGAGTAACTATATTAAAACTAATTGCATTGTTTACAACTGTAGTACACGACCCACGCTGCACGCTGTAGAGTTCGCGCATGCGCAGTGAGATTATCCGTGTCTACCGCTATTTACACTTGGTTTACACCCTCCCCAGTTAAATGTCGCTTATATTATGATTGATAGAGGTGGGTTCTTATTATGGGATTTATGATATAATTGGGAGTGTTTTTGTCCTGATGAGTACTATTATTTTGTGTTTGAGAAATCAGTAGTCTGCATTACCAATATAGAAATTTTAATTAGAACTTGAAATCCAAAACTTTGTTGAACATGAACATGATTCAAATCATTTACCATTTACGAACACAAAAAAACCTTTCACAAATATTTCTGTGTGTATTTTTATTTCCAGATCACTGGCACCACAATCCAGTCCCCACCTTTGCCCTTATGGAGACGATACGTAGCGCTATTGACACATCAGATACCAGCTATCGTAAAGGATTTCCACCAATATTGGATTGCCTTGGTCTCAAGCATCCTACTTATTTAGTAGGATTAATATCAAAAATCAAACGCCATGTCGCCAAAGCACAGAAGACAGGAGAGTTCATCTCGCTGTGTCATGAAATGCCTGGACTGTCAAAATCAAACACAATATGTTTGTTTGTATAACAAGGCAACTGGAAGACCATCTACCTGGTGGCAAATACCACACAGTAGAAAAAGATCTCTACCAAGCCACAGCAACCTGCCCAAAGGACAATGTGGCAGCTGAACGAGTATTTGCGGGACTAGACTATTTGAAGCGGAAAAGCCCAAATATGTCTGCACTTGCCATGCAAGGTGTCCTAATGTGGACCCAAAACAAAACTGCCCACTACCTTGATGCCCATTCTCCACTAGAGAGAGAACAGCTTATCAAAAAGGCAACCAAGAACAGAAAGAGGATCGTCAAGTCTTATCAAGAGAAAATTACCAACATCAAGGCGCAGCGAAACCAGGAAGTCGAGGAGCGGAAGAAGGCACGAGAAGAAAGGGAGAATCAACTTGTGGCGCAAACCATCATAAACACAGACAATGTTCTAAAACTTTGTGGCCATATCTGCAAAACTCCAAATGATGTTGATACATTAGTGGCACAGCAAAATACAGAATCATCAGCACGAGAAGCTTTGTTATCCCAAATAAAATATTATAAGTCAGTAAATCATGGGGTTATGAAGGGGTCACTATTTTTTGTAACATCTGGAGGAAAACTTGTGACTACAAATGAACTGGCTTCTAGACTGAAGGAAATTCTCCTTAAGTTACAGTCAACTGACAGCTCCACAGAACCTACATGTAGCATGTCACCAGAAACATCACAATCCAATACAAATAAGGAAAAGAGCCGCGCAGAACTTAAAGAGAAACTACTTGCAAAACTGAAGTCAAAAACTGATACGGTTAACGCAAGTAAAAAAAGGAAATGTCCTTTTCCTCAGAACATCATAAACAAAAGAATTTGTCATACCTGCTTGTCTCCCTGTGGTAAACGCTTGGTCGTATACAAAGGTAAGGTTGTGCGAGAGAGTACAGCCAGTGATATTGAGGAGCTCATGGAGGATGATTACAAATCATACTATGAAAAGAGCTACAAATTTTTTACGGTCATTTATGACCCGCCCTATGACCAACTCTTCACATACCCACTGAAAAATGAATGGGACAATGAATGACTTACTTGCCATCATGTAGGCTCTAGGCCTACTCAACTATGTAGAAATCACATTTTGTATCTAATGTTTAAATTACAAAGAGATATTTTATCTACATATTGCTTGAATTTGCTTCATGATAAATATTGAAAGATATTTCTGTTTGTTAGGATCCTGAAAGTACATGCACAATTCACCTGGCTACATAATTTGAAGTTTAGTTGAAAGCTATATAAAAACCTACAGACTTGTCAGACATTGTACATGTATTCTGAGTATGTAAAGCAGTGTTATGTTCATGTAAAATAGTGATGTGTATGTATCATATTGATCTAATTTCTAAAGAAAAATGTATCATGTATGCTACATGTAACTATATTCATGACATTGTATTACCATGTTGAGCGAATCAACAAAACATATTCATGGACATGCATGGTACTGTTCCTTTATTATATACTGTATGCAATTTATTTGCATATGCAAATGAGTGTTTTGCTTAAAATTGGTACCAATCAACTCTCTACAACACATAGATCCAATTCCAAAAGAAAAAATGTGGAAATACGCCACCATATGGCAAAGCCAGTGTTTACGCATATTTAATTAGGTAAAGCTAATATTCACTTTTTTATCCAATATTGCCATGTATATTGATACATGCAATTGCCTCTCATTTGCAAATGCAAGCATCTACAAAGCTCAAACTTTCTACAGTTGTTTTATATAGATCAGGAAGTTAGGTGAGAAGGAAAAAAATATATAAACATTGTCTAATTTGCATAACGGTGTTGCGAATATGTAATTAGCTAATTATCAGCTCATTTGCATAATTAATTAGTTTTCATAAATCTTATTATATAAATGGATAGGGATTCATTAGTTGAAGCTTGCCACAAAGTTGTATCAAACAGACTCATTTAAAACTTGAGATATTGCATTTACGCATATTAATTAGCTGGACTTAGTCGTTTTTTGAACATTTCCAAACCTGCGGATTGGTGAAATTGAACAAAATGTGGTTTTTGTCAATCCGGTGCACCAAAATGCAACAAGTCTGGTTCTTGAATTTTATTTTTCATGCTTATTTCACTTTGGTTTCACAATACATATCATTTTTAAGACCATGTAATACTCTATTATGTCAAAAAAACACCCTTAAACATGTAAAAAATCCATTTTTGCCATAATTTGCTATTTGCGGCAGGTTTTTGAATGATTTTACGATATCTTCAAAAGACCATATCTCAGGAATGCCTTGACAGAATTTGAAAATTTTTGCAGCAAAATAAATATATCATTGATATCTTTAATATGACACCAAAATAAAGAATGTCTTATGTGTATTATTTTTTTGAGTGCTCTACCTATATACAGAGGTAGACAGACTCTGATTGTTCCTCAAAGAAAGAGAGAGAGAGAGAGAGAGAGAGGTTGATATAGATAGACAGGAAGAGTCAGAAAGAGAGACATAAAGACATAACGAGACAGAGACAGACATACAGAAAGTGAGAGAAAAAGAGACAAACAGACAAACAGATAGAATCCTCTATGTGACTAACCTGTGCTATACAGAGGTAAACAGACTCTGGTTGTTCCTCAAAGAAAGAATCATGATACGTGACAATATGGGGATGCCTCAGCTGGGACAGGATCCTGAAATTGGAAGATAATACAAATCAAAAAGTCATCTCAGTATCTCTTTCATGACATTGTCGCATAGTCCATATTTGGAATTTAATTGAACAATACGTTGATGTCAGTTGATATATGATTATTGGTCCTGTGAAGTCCTACGTACCTTATAATTATGTTTAAATGCTATTGCTCTTGAATGTTTTTTTTTCTTTCTTTCTTTCTTTCTTTCTTCATATCTATGTATTTAAAGTGTCAATTTATACAGTTTTATTGTACAAAGTCTATATTGAGAACCATTTTTATGCCTGCCTTTTTAATGTATGAAATCCAACTCATGATGCAATAAAATGAATGAATAAATAATAATAATTAGAATTAGAAGGACAAAAATCAAAAGATCTTACTTTGCTTCTCTCTCTACCGCATCTCTGGTTCTTGTCTTTCTCTTTTCATCCAGTTGTATCTTCTTCAACGCTAGAAGCCTGTAAAAAAAAGGGGGGGGGGGGGGGATCAGAAATTTAAATCAATGTTTTCTAAAATTTTATAAAAATCATTTCATAAGACTCATCCTATAATACCAATGAAACATAAAAGAGCAAAATAATAAAAAAATAACAAATAGCATAAAAAGCCGTTCAGAGTTTTCTAAAGGTCTACATAAATCACCTTTTCTTACTAAAATTGGTAACAGTTTGTATATTCTACTCATTCATTTAGTAGCTGAAAAATAAAAGTGAAATAAAGGCTTTCAATAGGGCATATAATATTATGATCAGATTCCACTTATGGAGAAAAAAATATATGTATAAATCAATAAATCATATAAATGTATAATGTATGTAGTTGCTAATTAGTGTCTTTTTTTTATATCTGAAAATGTTATAAATTTCTTTCTCTCCTTTTATATTTATCTTAAATTTCAATGATTGTTTATTTGATTTTTCTGCAAAATTAATTCATAGCAATTCAATATCAGGATGTAGTACTTTTTCAGGGGATGGAGCAGATAAGAAAACTAATAATATAAAAAAAGAAAATAGAAAATAATGCTGTACTTACCTTTTACTAATCTGATGTCTAACTAGATAGACTGCGCCGCCACCCCCTTGGCCTAATGTTGTGATCTTATCATAGCACTCCATTGAGGGTTACAATCATGTTACCACCATATTACACAAAACAGCTGGCACCACAAGTCTATGGATAGAATTGAAAGACATTGCATTGTTAGGATTTGTAAGGGTTAAATTTATCATCTTTTCTGCTTTGAATTGGGAACTATTATCTTTTTCATTCATTGCTTAGTTTATAAAATAATGTCTAAGACTGAAAACAGTCTACACAGGTAAAAATCTCGTTGAAAAATTGCTTTGTATGACTAGAGTAAAGGAGTTTTTTTTTTACCACATAAGACAAAATCCTATTTTTGGGACTCTTTACTTCCTATTTATTATCATTTCTTGTGTAAATCATGAAGCAAATATTATTATTATTTAAACAAAAAAAGAATCCCAGAAAAAAAATCAGGAATTGCCATAACAATATTCATTTCAATTTTCACTGTTTCGGAGGCAGTTATCGGCATAACGAGCCAGTTTTCGACTGCATGTACAAAGTCAATAGGAAGCGCGCACGGGCACTGCGCGTTTCCGCGCTGATCTATAGCACTAGCGGGCGGAGCAAGTATCCCACGCCGGAGCTCCCGGGTGCTCGCTTTGTCGAAAACTAGCTCTGCGTTGATCAGAAATTGGAATCTGAATTAGACATAGATATCGTGTGTGCGTTGCGGTGTCCGGCTGCATTGATTTAATACATGCGATGAGATACTTTTGAGCTTGCGACTCGCACAAAATCGGGCTCTAAATCTGAAAAATACTTGAAATAAAGCTCATTTTATGGTACCCATATTTCTTACAGACACGCGTAAGATACTCAATTTTTCAGATTCTGGTAGCTGGACCGCCGATTACATCGCTAAAATGTGATACTTTAGGATATATTTTCCATTGCAAATGTGGTTCTTCAGTGACTCTGGCATGGTATGGTATGTGTGGGATATGTGATAGACCCTATATTATGCGATGTATTTTAAAGGGATTTTACCAAGCATCCAACGGATCGGCCGAAAACTGGAGATGGTCGATTACCCCCTCCTTTTACTCTATGAATAGAAAGAAAGCGCGCGAGGGTATAACACACGTATAGATTCTAGGTAGGCCTAGAGTCTATGGCGTTTTTTATTTTTAATCTAGCGCGCGCCGTGCGTGAGACTGAGAGCCGTGATGTCACGCCTAATGCGTGACACTTGGTAGCTCTGCTTTTGAGTTTTGTGAAGACAAGTCGACACTGCATTCACTCACACTGTCACACTGTCACACACATGTCACTGCACTGAACTTCTGAAACTGAAATTAAGTGAAGAAGCTAGAAGTGATGAGTGATGCGACGTCAGCTCAGTGAAAGATGCTGATATTTTCGAGAGCATGCACATCAATTTAAATGTTACTTTAGTGACGTTAGTGAGTGTTAGACAAGACTTTGAACAGTTTAAGGTTGACATAGATAAACATATAATTAGTTAATTACTTTTTCCTATCAGGCGCAGGCCGCTGCAGAAAGAATAAAGTTACTCACAAATTAAACATCGAAGTTTCAGCTATTCTTGACAACTGGAAATTGTTTACATGGGCATGTCAGAGGTCAATTTATATCACAGTTATGATGTTCATATTACTTTATAACTCTCTCGTAAAATTCCGAAAATATCTTAATTGAATCTAAATAATAGAAAGTAAAATATATTTTTTCTAATCAGGATCGTGTACCGAAATTATTTTATCTTATGTTTTTAAAAAAATTGTAAAAAATGACATTCTTTACAATGTTGTTCTCGATGTCTTTATTTTCTCATCAGTGCTGACATTTTCTTGCTCGTGAAAAGCTGAATTGCAACTTAATTATACATTTTCTTGAATTTCCAATTCCATTAGGAGATACTCAGTTTGATTCTTGTTCCTCAGAATTTACTCATAGCTCACAAATTGTCAAGATATCTGAGGAAATGGCCGTTACACAGGTGAGTCAGTCGACATTTTCATTCAATTCCCGGCGCCCATGCATGTCGCGTGTGTGTACGGTGAATGTCTGTCAGGTGTGGGTGTGTGTTGCATGTTGTGTCTGCCTCCGTCTGACTGGCTAGCGCCCTGCCAGTAGTCAGGCCGCAGGGCCCGACGGGCGACTCGGCTCAAGCTGGTCAGCATTGCCATTAGTAAGACGGGAGTTTTGTGTCCGGACACACTAACAAACGATTCAAACATAATAAAAAAACCAAGATTCATGATTCAAATTAGGTTTTATTCACAACTTGTCAACAAGTCCGAGTTTGACTTTGAGGATTGCCGCATAAACAATGATCGTCTTCGTAAACGTGGATGGACAAGTCTGCAAAAATAAGGATCGTCCACATTTTCGCAGACGTTGGCGATGCGAAAAAAGGATTCCGCTATGATTATCTTGATGCGTTTTAAGTTGACTTTGTACAGAGACTTTCACGTTATGAGCGATAAATCATTGTGAAGAGGGACAACCCCTAAAAGTAAACTGGGATTATTTTCTTACGTGGAATCCCTTTTTCGCATTGCAGTGCGAGGTTCAGGAACCCGAAACCCAGGAGGGCCGATGGAAAAAAACATCAGCAAAAATATGGACGATCCTTATTTTTTAGGATGCAATTTGTCTGGTATAGACTTTCTATGAGCATATCCTTGTTTATGCGGACGATCCTCATTCTTGGACAAGCGCCCCTACTACTACTAGCCTTAAGGGCTCCCTTGAAATGTTTTTTTTATGATAGTATTCAAGGGAGCCTTAATTGGCTCCCATACCCCTGCACGGAGAGGTAGGTAAACAACATCAAAAATGTGTCCAAAATCACACTTTCCCGCACCCGCCCAATATTGGACAGTGGCTTTGATAAATTGTGTGGGACTTGTGATCGTAATTAATCCCAGAATATCATAATCAGAGGTAAAAATAAAAAATTAAAAGCAATTTTCTTACCAGACCGATCAGCTTAGCTTCCTTTTCACGTGTACCGTGGGAATTTACGATCTCTACACAATGGTGATGACCTCTGACTGGCACTTCCGTAATTGTGGGTAAATTGTGCTGCTTCCGTATAATGCGCTGTATGAGTGTTATTCAGCGCATTATACGGAAGCAGCACATTTACGAGATGTGCTGCTTCCGTATAATGCGCTGTATGAGTGTTATTCAGCGCATTATACGGAAGCAGCACAATTTACCCACAATTACGGAAGTGCCAGTCAGAGGTCATCACCATTGTGTAGAGATCGTAAATTCCCACGGTACACGTGAAAAGGAAGCTAAGCTGATCGGTCTGGTAAGAAAATTGCTTTTAATTTTTTATTTTTACCTCTGATTATGATATTCTGGGATTAATTACGATCACAAGTCCCACACAATTTATCAAAGCCACTGTCCAATATTGGGCGGGTGCGGGAAAGTGTGATTTTGGACACATTTTTTATGTTGTTTACCTACCTCTCCGTGCAGGGGTATGGGAGCCAATTAAGGCTCCCTTGAATACTATCATAAAAAAAACATTTCAAGGGAGCCCTTAAGGCTAGCCCCTACTGCCTTTAGCCTAGATCTAGTGCTTGTGATGCAGAAATCTGAATTCTGCAAATTCAACACTTTTTATTAATCACCAGTGGCAAAGTGTTGCGTTGGTTTCCAGCCAGAATCAATATGGCGAACTCTCGTCAGAGGCCAACATTTTTTAATGTAAATTGCATGTCGGCTAGTTCACGTGATCAGGATTCACGACTCACACACAAAATTGCAAGGTGAAACTGAAATGGCAAAAGCTTTCGTCGGTGATATTGAATGGTTTGTGGTTGTTCTGCTGAGACTACGTCTGGCCTGCTACCAAAAGTCTTTACAAAAGTTTATACTTTACTGACAATAATAATAATGATAATAAGATGTATTTAGGCACAGAATCTACTTGAAATCAAATGCTCAAGGCACACAATACAAAAGAGAGAGTGTCCCCAAATAGGAAAGAGTCTTTCATTTTAGATGTGTGCCCATTGGCTCAACTTTCGAATTAGATTGGATATGCAACAGTAGTTTTCTTGAGCCACAGCATGAGATTGTTAGTGTTCTTTTATTCATGCAAAGGTGAACACAGGTGAAAAAAAAATTTTGTGGCAGGCCGTTCACCTTACGCCCTATCCTGAGCTTTTTTTTGTAATGGTTCTGTGCACAAAGAAAAAAGAAAAACAGCTCTCAAAGCTGTGAGCATTACTGTATTATCCTAATTTATCTCTCTCTATCTCATTCTCTTTCATGACAGGCAAGTGGGAATTCGCAACCCAGTAAGTCATGGGGTAAGAATATTTGAACGTTCTTCTGGAAGAATTCTATTTTTAGGAATTCAGTTTCATAAATAAATAATCTTTGTTCCTCGGTCAATCAAGTTTTTGGTAATGTTGCATTTTGTCATGTCCTTGTAAGGCCATGTAAAATTGATTTCATGTTGATCGTCCCCGCCCGCTTCCTTTTTTCCGCCCGCTTCCTTTTTTCCGCCCGCCTCCTTATATTTGATATTTGATATTATTTTTTTTTTTTTTTTTTTTTTACAATTCAAAATTCAGTTTAATCATCATGATCATGTGATAACTTTACATACAGAGAACTTGAACATGTCAGTACCACAAAGGTGTACATTTTAACACTGTTCTCATCAATGCACCAGCCTTGAGATACACACAAGGTTGGAAGATTATATTCTAGACATAAACCACAATAATTGATGATGGGAATACAGTTGTCGGTACTACTTGTATATACTATAAAGCACCAAACCAACAGAACATAACTATCCGGAACCAAATATTTGCTTTCTTTCATATTTCTTTTCCTTTCCAAATGAATACACCAGGATACAAATTACCAAGATAACTTTTCACCTAACAGAACAATGCTTTATAAAGAAATGATTACCTACCGGGTACATAAGATATTGCAATATGCTAAGGTAATCAGGCTTTGCCATTTTGATGCGAAATCTGTATTCTTTTGTGATTTGTTGAGGAAAAGCCAGCTAGTTTATTTCTAACACTTTTCAGAAGATACAAAACATAAATTTAGCCGTTTGCAAGACAGTGGTTTGTATTATGTACACTACTACATGTCCAAGAATTTTGTAAATAATTACAGTAATAATTACAGTAATAATGAAACTTTTCATTATGATCAGGTCCAACACCATGACATTTCAAATAATAATATGATAATATGAAAACAATATATTTTCTTTTTATTCAGAAAACAACACAGAATACTTACCATATGCATCTTTTCCACCTTTTCTTCAAATACGCTGTTCAAATATTCTTGTACAAACATACTAAGACTCTAGAAAAAATTGTATTGAAATGTAGAGTGGTTGATATGCTATATGATCGGCGATATGCTGAAGTGAAGCTGCGCTAAAAAATGATGCGATGATGCATGCGCTGCGCATGCATATATCGCATGTATATGCTTGAGTCGAGGAGCTAGCTAGAGATGAGTCGATCGAGTCGACTGATCATCGCATCACAGATACCTCACGATAGCGCGGCCACGCTCTAGCGCTGGATTTTACACGCGGCAGCCATCTTGGGAAAAATATCAAATATCAAATAACATGGTACACCCTCCTCCTCTTTTTCAAAAAATCCGGACGATCAACATGTAATCAATTTTACATGGCCTAATCTTGTTCCCACATTTATCTTTTAATTATATGTTTTCGTTAATTTGGCCACATATAAGGGTCACATTCTTTATGGCTGCTATCTAACGAGAAATATTTATATTGTTGTACTATATTTGTATATAATTATTCTAATCTTTTTATGTATAATGTGCAATGTATAATTCTATGTGTGCATGTTATTTTTTTATTTGCTTTGGTAAAAAAAAAAGGAAAATTGTAAAATCTTGGATCCAATTCCATCCATCAGTAGATTTCTCACTAAATACAAATTTGTTTTATTCATAGGTCCTTTCTCCCCCCAAGTCCTCCCTCTGCCACCACCACCACCATACCTTGGATCACCTACCTAATCAGAACCGACTCTCTATGAATGATATTTGTTGTATAATAACCAAAGCTGATTGTCAGTGTTATTAATTTTGTTATTTCTAAATATAAATCGCCTATTATTTTTATTCTACATATTTTCTACGACACATTGTATTCATTTCTGTGACAAGAGCTGAATTCCTGAATGGTAAATGTCTCTTTTCAATGATAATCAGAAGTGAAGCTCTGATTTTGTTTAATGTTATTTTTTAATGAATCAGAACTGAGTCTCTACGAGCTTCACCGATCTCCGCAAGAAGCCATCACTGATGAGACCGAGATCGCCGTCTCCCCGCGTAGCCTTCACAGTGAACTCATGTGTCCTATCTGTCTCGACATGCTCAAAAATACCTACACAACCAAGGAGTGCCTGCATCGCTTCTGTCAAGATTGCATCATCACTGCACTAAGGAGTGGGTAAGTGTGGAATAATAATAATAATACAGTCAAACCTGCTTTAGTGACCACCTGTCTACAAAGACCACCTGTCTACAACAAGCACATTTTTTGTTTCCCTTGAAAATGGTTTCTCATGGAAACATGTGCATGTACTAAAGGAACCCGTCTACAAAGACCACTTTCTGTGTGTTCCTTTGGCGGTCGCTGTAGACAGGTTTGACTGTAGTTGATATAATAATCCATTCCGGTGTAGTGCATGTCAAATTATGATGTAACACTTCAATGCACTTCCAAACGACGTTGGATATTGGCTTGAGCTCCGGCAACCGTAGGGCTCAGTGCATTCAGGGAATAACTCCTACCGGGTAATAATAATAATAAAAACGTTGCTTATAAAGCGCTTACCACCGAAGTCTCTAAGCGCTATAACAAACAAAATAGACTGATAAACAATTGCATATTAAACAAAACAAAAAACAAAAAGTGCAAATAAACCTACAAATTACAATACATATGAAAAACACATCAATGTGAACAGAGTAACTTAATCCTCAAAAGCAATTGTGAATAAATGTGTCTTAAAACAAGTTTTTAATTGGTTAACAGTTAAACCTTGGTTGGGTGTGGAAAATTAAATTAATGTGTGGTTGCCACAGGATATTAGTGCTGCGACATGTACTTCAACCTTGTGGTTCACACAGTCTGCCCCCCCCCCCCCCCATTTTTTTTTTTTTTTTTTTTTTTTAACATAGGGCTCATGAAAGCACACTGTAAACTTTGATCTGGACCCCCTTCTAAAAAAGTTAGTAGGGAGCCCTGCTTGTATTAGTTAATTGATTTCATATTGTTCTTCTTTCTTTCTTTATTTTAATTTTTTAAACAGGAACAAGGAATGCCCTACATGTAGGAAGAAGCTGGTCTCAAAGCGGTCTCTAAGACCAGATCCTAATTTTGATGCCCTCATCTCTAAGATCTATCCCAGTCGAGATGAATACGAAGCACATCAGGTAACCATGGCGATAGATTTGAATCTTTTTCATACTTCTTATTGTAGTAATTGTAGAACAGAGAACACCAGCTTTCAGTGTAAGAGTAAACAGGAATCTGAAATTGGACATTATAAACGGAAGCTAAAGAATGGATGATAATGAGGAGAGATCCAAACTGAGTGTTATTTCTGCCGTGTATGAATATTGTTCATATCTAAATATGATTATGTTTCACCCTAGAGCATGAATATTATCTCTGTGATAACGTTAACACATTTTCATATAGGGCTTGATACAGTCGAACCTGCTTTAGTGACCACCTGTCTACATAGACCACATTTTTAGTTTCCCTTGAAAATGGTTTCTCATTGAAACATGTACTAAAGGAACCTGTCTACAAAGACCACTATTTGTGTTTCCCTTGGGCAGTCGCTATAGACAGGATTCACTGTATAACGTAGGTGAACGGAACTGAATATATGAAGTCTCCGTGATGTGGCATAATCCCTTTAATTTGTTTATTGTTCTTGTGTTTACTTCTTTTAATTATCATTACCGATCGTACATTGACATTGCCATTTGAATTTATTTGACTCAAATACATCTGATTGGTTCCATTGTTAGAGAGAAGGTTAAGTTCTGGGAAGAGGTGAAAAAATAATTTGTGAGCGTTATCATTGTTATTATGCAAGTGTGGAAGAACATCAGAGAAAAAATGTTCCCTGAAAAGCATGGCCCTTCAAATGCCTCAATATTCTAAATATGACATGTAACGTCTTAAAAATGAGGTATGATTTGTTTGCTACATGTTTGCGTAGTCCCATATACATCTTTCTGTGTACAGTGCTTGTTACTTTACCAAGACTGGGCCAAATTTCTTATCATGTTGATGATTCCAGAACCTTGCAGTCAACACCAATACTTGTATGCTACATGATCAACCCTTTCTGATCGATTCCACACAGTTTCTTTCACAATGTAATCGTCTGATCAGGGCCCCGTTTCACATAACTTGTCATCAGTGACAAATGACAGTCTCTTTTACAAGCTACTGAAATCCTTGCGTCTGATTGGTTATCAGCAGATTTTTCACTGATTTTGTCATTTGTCATTGAAAAAAGGCTTTGTGAAACAGGTCCCTAAACTCAACTTTATCTTTAAATCTCTGTCTCTTTCTGTTTTGTGATGTAGGAGAGAGTCATGGCTAAGCTAAACAAGAGACACAATACTGCCGCTTTGAGCACTAGCATTGAGGAAGGGCTGAAGGTACAGGCCCTGAACAGAGCACAAAGAGTTCCACCCAAAGTAAGTGTAATAACAAGAGAGATAACACAGGTGTAGTGAGTAAATGTATAGAAGAAGGTTTGATGGTACTGGCCCTGAACAGAGCATAAAGGCCCGAATTCACAAAGCAAGGTTTGAGCTCAAACCTCCTTTTGTTTCGCCAAACCTCCTTTTGTTCTTTACAAACCAGGTTTGTAAAAAACGCGTAAAACGCGTCATATGACGTACGAAAACCAAGGTTTGTCGACAAACCTCCTTTGTGAATTCGGGCCAACATGTTTAGTGGCTACAGACTCTAAACAGAGCTCAGAGATTTCTTTCCACGCATGTTAAGAGAGCATATTGGAATCTCTTTCTCTTACTTTTTTTCTTGAAGTCTCTTCCCATCCACTTTCTCTTTCTCCCCTGTCCCCTTTCTCTGTCTCTCTTTTTCTCCCTATTCTTCTACCCCGACTGTCTTTTCAACTCTCTCAGCACAACTCATCTTTCCCCCTCTCCCTTCCTCTCTCTCCCCTTCTCTTTCACACATTCTCTCTACCCTTCTGTCTCTCACCTTGTCTCTTTCATTCTCTCATCCTCCTCTCATTTCCTCTTTTTCACACTCATGCTTTCCCCTTCCCTACTACATACGCACGCACACCCTCTCTCTCTCTCTCTCTATTACTCTTCCTTTATCCCTCTCTGTCTCCTCCATTCTCTAAAAAAAAAATACTATACCCTCCCCCTCTCCCTCCCCCGCCCCATCTCTCTCTCTCTCTCTCTCTCTCCCTCCCTCCCTGTCTCTCTCTCTCACATACGCACATTATTCACATTAGGGACTTTTAGATTCGCACAAAGACAATGAGGATTGCTGCGATCGACATCCTTTTAATGTACTGCCTTGAATGGACGTCACACGTATCAGTCCACGCAAATCTAAAGTCCCTATTCTCTCATTTCTCTCTCTCCTGTATCAGAGAAAACAAGAATTTGATCTCGAGGGCGGCGAGCTACCCCCCATCGACGACGACCCCGCCCATTGTGGTGACCTGAACGGCGACCCCCTTGCACCCCTTCCACAAGGCCAGGAGGGATTGGAGCTTGCACCTCCCTCTGCCCCCCTCACGCCCCCATTAGAATCCCCTCAGGAGGAAAGAGGACGATTGGTCCGGTCTCATTCTGAAGATCTCTCATCCAGCCAGGGCTGCCATTCCTTCCAGGACCAAGACTCTCTTCAGGTAAAAAAAAAATGAATTCATTGAATAATTAATTCTCTAATCCTCATAGGCTTAATACAAGGAACACCTGGTTCCAGTAGGCAATGGGTTAAATGACGCCTGGCTGGAATGCTCCCCAGGGAGTGGAAAATGTGCATACATTGTGTGCAGGTAAGCCTGAATCCGATGACCGGGGTAATAATATGATTGCAGGGCCTTCAGGGAGAACAGTATGAATACTGATGAGGCTACCCTGGGTAAACATGACATATTATTATTATTATTATTAAAGGGAGATGGTAGTCAGCTTCCATGTGCAGTAGGTCATAGTTTGCTGACACCAGACTTGTTGGCAATACTATCAATGGGTGTACAAGTCTGCACACGGCAAACCCGTGGTCCCATCAAGAAATACCCCCTAGTCTTACCTGTTATTGGGTCAACACTCAAATGGAGTCAAATTCCCCATGAGAGCCCACTACTATGGTCTTTAAACTTGGAAGGGTATTCTACTGGTGACACTACTGCAGATTTACGTATACTGCCATCTCTGAATGACGCGTACATGATGCTTGGGTACAGGACCAGGAAATCGCTTTATTTATGCCTTCATCAAAAGATGGAATGATTGAAAATACAATTACAGCAGTAGTAGCAATGTTGGGAAAATACCTTTGTGAAACAGGGGCCCAGAACTCCACTTCACCTTTAATTCATAAAGGTTAGGTTGTTTGTTACACTGCATGATGTTATGTGGAAGAAATTATCTCAAAATAGATAGAAAATAGAAAAAATGTGTTCACATCCATTGCTGATTTATTCCTTCCGCAGGCCATGAAACGACCAAGAACATCCGATGAGTCCAGCAGCTGTGGGGACGTAGAGGGAGAGATAGAGGGTGAGGGCAGTTTGGACATGCCTGATCCATCTAACGTAAGTCAATGTGTACATGCCCGGCCCCTCTAATGTAATCAATGTGAACATGCCTGACCTTTCCAATGTCAGACAGTAGGAACATGCTCAGATTTGTGTAATGTAAGTCAGTGTGAATATGCCCAGCATGCCCAGCCCATCTAATGTGAGTCAATGTTAACATGCCCGACCTTTCTAATATAAGACAGTATGACCATGCCCCGATATTTGTAATGTAAGTCAGTGTGAATATGCCAAATATATGTAATGTAAGTCCAAGTGAATACCGGTATGTCCGACTCATCTAATGTAAGTCAATGTGAACATGCCTGACTAGTAACTCTTGATTCAGATTCCCGAAAATTATATCAAATGCATGAAAGCAGAGGACAAAAATTCTTCACACATTGTGCTTCATTTTTGTTGCATGACCACTTTGCAATTGGTACCTGAAATTTATAAAAGATGTTAATAATATTTAAAATTCTTCAATTTGGCAACAGAGTGAAAGCTTCAAAATCTGTTTTTGAAACAAATTTGCAATTTTTGAACTTTTCAACATAGCTCACAACCAGGCATATTGTTTACAATAATATCGTTGAATTTAGAGCAATTGAACGATAAACTAATTGGAAGAAAGAAAATGTTGCCAATTTGAAGAAGAAAAGGTGATAAATTTTGCCCTTACAAAATTCCTGTCTTGAAAGGATTATATGGAATATTCTTTTCTTTCTTTTTTATGCCTCCGTTACGAAGTAGCCGGAGGCATTATGTTTTCGGGTTGTCCGTCCGTCCGTCCGTACGTCCGTACGTCCGTACGTCCCGTTCTCGTGATCGCGTTATCTGAAGAACCGATTGATGGATTCCTGCCAAACTTTGGTCATGTATGTATCTTGCAGAGCCGATAAACTGATTAGATTTTGGGGTCACGAGGTCAAAGGTCAAAGGTCACAGGGCTCATTATGTATGCAAAAACAGCTCGTGATCGCGTTATCTCAAGAACCGATTAATGGATTCCTGCCAAACTTTGGTCATGTATGTATCTTGCAGAGTCGATGAACTGATTAGATTTTGGGGTCACGAGGTCAAAGGTCAAAGGTCACAGGGCTCATTATGTATGCAAAAACAGCTCGTGATCGCGTTATCTCAAGAACCGATTGATGGATTCCTGCCAAACTTAGGTCATGTATGTTACTTGCAGAGCCGAAGAACTGATTAGATTTTGGGGTCACGAGGTCAAAGTTCAAAGGTCACAGGGCTCATTATGTATGCAAAAAAAAGCTTGTGATCGCTTTATCTCAAGAACAGATTGATGGATTCCTGCCAAACTTAGATCATGTATGTATCTTGCAGAGCCAATGAACGGAGTAGATTCTTGGGTCATGAGGTCAAAGGTCAAATGTCATGGGCTCATTATGTATGCAAAAATAGCTTGTGAACGCATTCTCATTAGAACTGACAGCTGGATTACTATTTAACTCAGGACATCTTGCAGAGCCAATGAACTGAGTAGATTTTAGAGTCATGAGGTCAAAGATCAAAGGGTCATATATGTATATGAGAAATTGCTTTTAATCACGATATTCTGAGAACCTGTTAATGGATTACAATGAAACTTGAATTTGAAAAATTTCTTCTGTTTTGGTTTGTAAACTTGCTCTATGACGGAGGCATCATTTTCGACTGCGCGCAGTCGAAGTTCCATCTAGTTCTGTTCATCAAATTTGTACCTTTTTGTTTTGACACTCTTGCAGGAGATAGAGCTGGTATTCAAACCTCACCCAGATGAGATCATGCACAGTAGACCTTACATGGTACGCTATCTCAAGACGTCTGCCCTCGCTTCCATCGACCACCTAGCCAAATACCTCTCAATGAGGATTGCTCTTGATCTTAGAGGTGAGTTTCATCAGTAAATTGGCAATATGTGCTATATCAAGATATAGCTCTATCTTCAGTTGACCATCTAGTCAAATACCCTTCAATGAGGAATGCCTTTGACCTAAGAGGTGAGTTTAATCAGTAAATTGGCAAGGCATGGTATCTCGAGACATAAGCTCTAGCTTCAGTTGACCACTTTGGGGGGGGTTTCTCGAAAGAGTTGAGTTAAATCAGTAAATTGGCAATTCATGGTATCTCAAGAAATTAGCTCTATCTTCAGTTGACCATCTAGTCAAATACCTTTCAATGAAGATTGCCGTTGACCGTAGAGGTGAGTTTAATCAGTAAATTGGCAACGTGTGGTATCTCCAGACATAAACTCTAGCTTCAGTTGACCACTATTATTTTATTTTTTTAATTTAAAAAGGTGAGTTAAATTAGTAAATTGGCATGGTATCTCAAGACATTAGCTCTAGCTTCAGTTGACCATCAAGGCAAATATCACTGTACATCAGGATTGCCCTCGATCTTAGAGGTGAGTTAAATCAGTAAATTGGCAACACCTGGTAACTCAAGACATTCGATCAGTAATTGACAATGCTCACTTCCAGCGTACAGGGAGCGCTATTTCACCAGGCACTCAGAGTCCATCCAAGAAGCATGAAGAATATTCATTTGTTTTTATGCCTCCGTTACGAAGTAGCCGGAGGCATTATGTTTTCGGGTTGTCCGTCCGTCCGTCCGTCCGTCCGTACGTACGTCCGTACGTACGTCCGTACGTCCCGTTCTCGTGATCGCGTTATCTGAAGAACCAATTGATGGATTCCTGCCAAACTTTGGTCATGTATGTATCTTGCAGAGCCGATGAACTGATTAGATTTTGGGGTCACGAGGTCAAAGGTCAAAGGTCACAGGGCTCATTATGTATGCAAAAACAGCTCGTGATCGCGTTATCTAAAGAACCGATTGATGGATTCCTGCCAAACTTAGGTCATGTATGTATCTTGCAGAGACGATGAACTGATTAGATTTGGGGGTCACGAGGTCAAAGGTCAAAGGTCACAGGGCTCATTATGTATGCTGAAACAGCTCGTGATCGCGTTATCTCAAGAACCGATTGATGGATTCCTGCCAAACTTAGGTCATGTATGTTACTTGCAGAGCCGATGAACTGATTAAATTTTGGGGTCATGAGGTCAAGGTCAAAGGTCATGCAGCTCATTATGCATGCAAAAATAGCTTGTGATCGCATTATCATTAGAACAGATTGATGGATTCCTCCCAAACTTAGATCATGTATGTATCTTGCAGAGCCAATGAACTGAGTAGATTCTTGGGTCATGAGGTCAAAGGTCAAAGGTCATGGGCTCATTATGTATGCAAAAATAGCTTGTGAACCATTCTCATTAGAACTGACAGATGGATTACTATTTAACTCGGGACATCTTGCAGAGCCAATGAACTGAGTAGATGTTAGGGTCATGTGGTCAAAGATCAAAGGGTCATATATGTATATGAGAAATTGCTTGTAATCACGATATTCTGAGAACCTGTTAATGGATTACAATTGAACTTGAATTTGAACAATTTCTTCTGTTTTGGTTTGTAAAATTGCTCTATGACGGAGGCATCATTTCGACTGCGCGCAGTCGAAGTTCCATCTAGTTTGTTCTTCTTTGCTACCATAGATGCTGGTTCGATGGACAGTCAGAGTTCGTCCAATCAAAATGAGGGAGGGTGCGGAGAATTCACTATCTTCATTAGCACATATCCAGGCCAATTTCAAGTGAGTCCCTTGCATTTTTATGTAGGTGTTAGTAAGAAAGTAACGTTTCCAATTCAATTTTCCAATTCCAATAAGTCATTTCAGAGAAACATGTACTATCTGCGCACAAGCAGATGAAGCCAATTTGTCTTAGAATAACCCATTGAGACGATTGCTTGATGCAAGTTCAATAAAGTTATGGGTTCATTGTACATTTATACATGTAAGGGTACATTCTATGATCAACAAAGTCAACAATATGTGTATCATCCCAGACAGTAAGAAACTGTTTGAAGAATCATTAAAAAGACCACAAGAGTGGATGAAAGCTTGCCTACTAAATTTTTAAAGTTGATAGAATCCTCAATTACTTGTTAAGAACCTAGGATAATTTTAACAATGTATGCTTGTGTTTTTCCTGATTTCTTATAGCCGTTGACTGGTAACCAAACCCTAGAGCAAGTCAACGAAAGACACTGGAAAGCAAATAGACCATTGGAGATGTACTTCCTCTCAAAGAAGTGAGATGGGTTACCACTCTCTGTTTAAGATAGTCATTGAATGGTTACCAAACCCTTGAGCAAGAGTCAGAGAGACACCTGAAAGTGAACAGACCATTGGAGATGTGCTCCCTTTCTATGAAGTGAGATGGGTTACCAGTCTCTGTCTATGATAGTCATTGAATGGTTACCAAACCCTTGAGCGAGGCTCAGACAGACACTTGAAAGTGAATAAACCATTGGAGATGCACACCTCTAAAACCTGAAAAGGGATCACACTCTGTGCTAGTGATGGATGTTGACTGGTTCCTGAACCTTTCTCAGGATCTAAAGACAATTCGACAAGAACAGGCTAGTAAAGGAGTGATGTAAGGTCACCACTCGCAACATTGCTGAATGCACCTGTAAGAGTGGTGCCCAAACCTTTCTTCATAACTCATGGGTGAACATTGAAGTCTCAACATGATCACTTTGGATTGCATTGATAACATGATGTATAATGTACATCAATAGTCTGTGATTTTGTATTTTGTATGATCTTATGGCAACAAAAGAGGAACTACGGTACACAACTGTCACTAGCCGAATCGAGGCTGTACATGTACATGTTTGCAATATTAAGATAAGTCAAGGTGAAGGTCGAGGTGAACTTAATTGACAGTCATGCAATTGCGTTGTGGAAGAAAATGTCCAGAAGATATTGGGAATGATTGATTTATGCTGTACATAAGAAGAATTATGAAGTGTAAGATTGTGGGATCATCAAAGTGGATAACAAGTTAAGTGGATCGTGCAGAAAATCTTTAATGGTTAAAACCTCTGCACATAGACATGAATATATGGGACTACATACATATATTTTAAAAGTTTGAAGCTAATTTTGTTGTTTATTGATCAGTCGCCATTACCCTGCATGACTTCACTAATGGGAGGATTGTGTAAACTTATTAACCTCGGCTCTTCTCTAATTACTTTTCCAGGGGGGTGTTTCACAAAGATCCCAAGTCAAACTTAACTCTAAGTTGGACTTAAATATTATGGAGAGCCATTTGTAGCCTCAAAATAAAATATATTCAAAAGCGAAAATTCAAGCATTTTAGACTTTTTATAAATTCCACACCAAGAACATGAAATCTCCTTGATAATAGAAAATATGAATGATATGAATCTACATTGTATGCCTTTTAAAATAACTTTTACAAAATATTTTCATAGATGATAATGGCTTTCCATAAATTTTGAGTCCAACTTAGAGATAAGTTCAACTTGGGATCTTTGTGAAACACCAGTGGGGTGTTTTTCTATCATACAATATCTTTTGGGGACTATTACTGGCTTAAACTTAAAAACCACAAAATAACAAGAAATGAAACATTCTGAACTAAAAATCATGTGTTCTTGTCTCAGATTCGGCTTGAACAGGGATGGGTGGTTAAAGCCTCCAAACCCAAAACGTGGTATTAATTTTTTAATGCTCATTTTGGCAGGAAAAGGCTACCCATTTGGATGAAAAAGCAAATGATTTCAATAATTTTTGCATCTTGGGGTATGCCATTTTGCAAGAATGATTGAGGTATTATTCTGAAGAAAATAGTAGCCCATGTTTGAGGCTAAGATCTAAAGTTTAGGGATTTTTTCAAAAAGAAATCATACCCCTTTTTCAGGGATTTTATAATAAAAGCGACCCTTCGAACGGCACATCCTGTTCACTCTTATAGGAAAGTATCTCCCCGGGGTCCAAAAGATGATTACGAATTATCGCTTGCTTGATTATGTTTTGTACATCTCTGAGCTTTATACTGTATATGTGTATTGTAATGCATGGTATTACATGTATGTCTATGTGTTATATTGTGTTTTCTGTTACAGAATTAATATTGTCAAATCTATGTTGAATAAATCATGACATTATGCCTTGCAAAAAGGCATATTAAACATAAAATCTGCATGTTATGGAACAAAGGAGATAAACAATAGGCCTATTCGATCAGTCATGGAACGAAACTGAAGAAGTATGGACTATGGTGACAAGAAGAAAACAGAATGATGGGCCAAGCAAAGGAGAAAAGTGAGAGAAAAAAGGAACACTTGAAGAGAGAGAGAGAGAGAGCTCTGAGAAAAGAAATGGGGGTGGGAGAAGAAAGATAAATAGGAAGAGAAGAGAGAGAGATAAATAGGGAGAGAAGAGAGAGAGATAGATAAATGGGGAGAGAAGAGAGAGAGATAAATAGGGAGAGAAGAGAGAGAGATAAATAGGGAGAGAAGAGAGAGAGATAAATAGGGAGAGAAGAGAGAAAGATAAATGGGGAGAGAAGAGAGAGAGATAAATGGGGAGAGTGAGAAATAGAGATGGAGCTAGTGGGAGAGAAAGATAGTGATATATTATATATAAATAGAGATGGGGGAGAGAGGAGAGATACATAGAGAGAGAGAGAGATATATATACAGAGTGAGTCAGAAAAAATGTCCCACTTTTTAAAAGTTGTATTGTTTGAAGTATGAATATTTAATCATGGGTTTCATGACATGTCTTGAAAGAGTTATCTTCCCGGTACGTTTAGGTACCATTTTCATTTTAATCTCTGAATGCATGACTGAACTCTATCAAGCATGAAACCCATGATTAAATATTCAAACTTCATACAATACAACTTTTAAAAAGTGGGACATTTTTTTCTGACTCACACTGTATATATACAGAAAAAGAGAGAGAGAGAGATGGGGTACAGATGAGAGAGAGAGGGAGGGAGATGCGGTGTTTCTACTTTAAAGGTAGGCTATAGACCAGTTTTGGAAACGCCCCCCTCTGGAAGCTATTATTACCAATCATGTGAAAGAATATATTTTGACTAATACGTGATGATCCAAATTTTGCCGGGAAACCGCCTACTAATAATATTTGGTAAATTATCATATAAATCCAGCCTGGATAGATCCCGGGATAGATATCGCGAATGCACTTCAAGATTGGACATTAAGGCATATATTTCTGGGTTTTTTTTTTGCGAATGTAGGTTGAAGTATTGCCATCTAAGCCTCTGAAGGCCGCTTTAAACGATATTGAAAGGATACGTTGCACCCAAAATCCTCGAACCACAATTTTAACACTACCGGTCTCTATCTTTAAAGTAAATTAACTAAATTTAAGGTAATTCTGACAATATTAGGAAAATATTTCAAGAAAATCTCTTCATTCATAATTCAAAGATATTAATCAGTGGAAGTTTTTAAAATCTCAAAAAATTCTTAGGATACCACAATCAGGGCATATAAATAAGTTTTTAAACAAAATGCAATAATTAATGACTGAAATGGAACCTCTAAAAATCATAATGATGATATATAAGATGAAGCCCCCCCCCCCCCCCCCCCACCATAATTGAAATAAAAAAATCATCCATCGGCTCAAAGTTGAACAGTTTTTCACATAATCATCTGCTATAGTTGGAAACATGCAATGCAAATGATAAATCTAAATTTAAGAAGACAAAAAAGTCCAAGGAGATATCGGCATCTAAGGGAATTGTTTTTTGATTTGTTGAACTACTGGATGGATTGGACGCACGTAGATAGATATATAGATAGATATTTTAATAAATAAGTAGATAGATAGAAAGATATATCATATATAAATATATATTTATATAATTCATACATGCATACAAAGAGAGAACTTGATAATAGATTAATAGAAATAGATGGATATAATATGGAGAGATAGACAGATAGTTTTATATGCAGGAAGTTGCTTTCTTTTTATTGGCATAATGCAGTATAAGGATTAACCCTTTACGGAAAGTTTTAGTTGTCTCAAGAAGAAACAGAAAAAGAGAAGGAACAAGAATTATGATATAATAAAGTTTGGAATTCGGGGTAACTTTCAGACTACTTTGGTAATATTCCTTCTTGCATGGGGAATCTGAATCTCTAATTAACAACACGAGGATATTATGCATGTCACCTACTGAGTGTCAAAAGTTTGAATCTCCAATTAAAGGAGAGTATTTTGCGAGGTCCTCTCCAATTTGCTCTGTGGAGAAAATTTCATAAACTTTCATTTTATTAGTTATATTAGTAGATTTGTTCCATAGGATTGTTTCAAAGAATTTTTAAATATTTTTTAGTACAGAGAAATGGGAAGGGATCGTGCAAGATACGTCACAGTTGCCAAATTTTGTATTGGTTTATCACAACTTCCAAAGATTCACAACTTTCTAAATTTTAATCTTATTTGAATTGCTCAGTTAAACTTTTACTGACTTTTTCCGCCCATTTTTTTTTGTTTCTATTAAAGACAGCTTAATATCAGGGTGAACTTTCCCTTTTATCAACACGGGCTTGAAGATTTTACCTGCCTGTGAGAGAAACTATTTTTGTAAATTCATGCTTACCTTAAGTTTGAATTTTTTTTGAAAGACTTCTAATATTGCAGTCGGAATTTGAAAGCCATTATATTCGATGAAATTGTAAATATTTTAAAATCTTCATTCAAGCCTATACTGACCCCAGGATAATATAGGCCCGTATGTTGTTTTTCTGGAAAATAATTCAGAGAATTTTTTGGGAAAATTTGTTTTTACTGCCCCCGGTCCCCCTTCCCACTGCCCATAATTCCTTCATTCAAGAAAATAGGACATTAAAGGTACTATGTCCCTTTTGCAGCCAACCTCAAATTCTGTAAAACTTTGCAGGAATTATGAATATGTCATGTATGTCCTATCTGTGAAATTTTAACGTTAGCAGTGTCCTCATATTCAAATTATGCAAGGAAACCTGTTTACTTGCTAGACTTCACTGTCAGACACTATTGAGTGACTGACTGGCTTTTTTTCTTCTTTGGTAATAACATACATGAAAAGAGTTGTAAAGGGTACATGAGCATTTGTCTACATCAATAACCCACTTCTTGTGATGGCCAAGATTAAACTGATTGAATCTTTGCGCAGCATAAAACGTATGACCATTCGGTACAATTGTCTGAAAATCAAGACTATTACTTTTGGGCTCTATAGCCCTAAAGTCGATTTGACAACTAATAGTCATTATTTTCCAAATTGAAGACATTTTCAAGCCCCACCTTTTTTAGGGAAGTTCTAAATTAGTATTATCCTTCAAATGCAGTTGGAATTTAACTTTTTCATTTTTTTGGCCTGCAAATGGGACATAGTACCTTTAAATGAAGTCCAAAGACAACCATGCACAGTCACAAAACACAATAAAGTTATCTCAAAACATATATACCCTTCGAAATCTATCTGTTATTCTGTCACAAAATCTTCTCATCGCCCGTGAATCTTCTGCTAGTAGTATCCCTCTTGTGTTGAATTATTGTACAAGTACTGCTATTGCTAAACTTTCAAGACGATCCCTTTGTCAATAACAGAAATCGATCGCAGCGAATGCATCTTGGGATAGAAACACTTGCCACAGAGTTAACATTGACTCGAGTTGACTAAAATCGACGTTCTATACACGCGCAGTACATACGTACACGTAGTACGCGTACATAAGATCGTACATTCATCTCAAAACTCACACCTCATGGCGTAATACACTGTCATCAACGTAATATATGGCGCGGTTGTTTCATGAATGGCGTTTAGGAGGTAAACTGTTGTAGAGTTATCGGCGAGTGACATTGTTATTTCATGTTCTATGATGACGTTTTTCAGAGATTTCCGTGAGTAAGGATAAAGAGTGTGTTGTGAATAATACATTTTAGAATCTACCGTTACGTTATAGTGTGAAACTTGAAAGGTAATTTGAAGTTTTGATGTTGTTGACATTCTCAATGGCAGTATGTGGGACTGAATTGTACTTACAGGGATCAACTAAACAGTGTACGTATCCTAATTAATTAACTTGCTAATTCTGTGTGCATATATTATTTTAATGACATACAGTTTAATTCATTAATTGGATAAGAGTCATGTAAATTTCTTGAGTGGACCATATTTTTTATCCATTCTGTGAAATATTGACTCATTGATTTGACATTGTTGAGTCAAGTGCCACTGCCAGGCAGAGACAGCTCAAAGCAGGTGAGTCAGTGTTGGTAAGCGTGTCACTGTAATGAGTTTGTTGTGCAGAGTGAGGAGATAAAGTTCAATTCACAAATTGCAAGAATTTGGCAACAATGTCCCCAAGGCCCAATAAATAGTCTGTAAATGAAACGATACATTTTGAAGCTGGAATTATCATTGGAAGTAATTATATTCCTGTTCTTCAAATTTTTAAAGAGATAAAATGTTTGCCAGTCTGACTCTGAGTCTGCTGAAATAAATAAATTAAAAAAAAAATCCTATGAAAATGATAGACTTTGTTTGCCAGGGCAGTGTCTCACGAAACCGTCATAAGTACAAGTTCATCAACACCCATTTAAAGGCGTGTATTAAGTTTAACACGCGTTTCATTGGGATGTCGTTGAACTTGTACTTATGACGGTTTCGAGAGACGCTGCCCTGGACTCTGGACCTTGGACTCAACTCTGGAGTTAAAGGAGCAAAAATTAAGTCTGTGTAAAATGATGTAAGATAATACCCCTCTTGCTCCAAACAGACGACTTACGGCTCCCTCTTCATTCTCTCTTTCTCTTTGGGTCTTTCTCTTTTTCCTAAATTTTTGTCTTAATTCTGTAGCAACTGACAGAATATTATTATGTTATACTTTGAAGGGAGGTTGATGTAACAAGAAGGGGGGGGGGGGGGGGGGTAGGATTGTCATCATTGTGTGAAGTCTGTAGGAATATGTGCGAATCTGTTTTTATAAATTTTAGTTTGATATCAGTTGATAACATTGATTTTTTCAACCCTTTATCTTATTTCCCACACAGATATCAACTTAGCAATTGCAATCAAGTACTCAACATTCTGCTGAAACCCAAGTGCCAGAGATCGTAGATTCCAAATTGCTTCAATACATCTCAAAACCCGACTCTTAAGTCTAACCCAAACATTTCCGGAGATACCTCGACTCTGTGGGTGACCATGACCTTGGAATGACCTTGGAATAAACTTTATCTCACCAAGACGACTTTTGTTTTATCTTTCATAATTCCTTATGATTCTATGTGAAGCACAGGGCTAGTCTGTACAGAGTTCCGTCAGACTTATCATCTGTTTCGTCGCTAGAGATTGAACATTCTTCATCCAGCTCATTTTTGAGAAATAGTTTTTGAGTACCGCAAACACAAGCATTGCCTTCTATGGTGCTGTTTTTACTGAATTAACGAACTACGATGCTAATAGTTCAATTAAACATGAATGTTTAAAGTCTAGCTTAAGGATTATAGCAAATTAGAAGCGTCTACTCTTAAGAATTCATAAAAAATAAAATTGATCTTGATGCACAATGGTGTAGTGGTAGAGATCTGAGGACAATTATCCCATTGAACTTAAAGAAGGAGAATGCTTGCAGACTGAGAAAGTAAGCAATGGACCACTGCCGCCATGTTGGAAAGCTATGTGTAGGTCAGACGCATTCTATACTTGACCCGTCAGAGTGGCACTGCTCAGTATGCGGGACTACAGAGAGTGTATGGGTAAGTCTGAGAAGTCTTTAAAGCCCCACTGTCCTGCTTGTAGCTACTTGCTCCCTCTATATAGAAAACTTCCCCAATCAGTGCCTGTTGGTCCACCATGATCCTCTTTTTCTTATGTTAGTTGAGAGCTGAGTTAATGAGATAGCCACCTGTTAGTGACCTCGCTGTGTGGTCTAATCCCTTCTGGCCCAGTAGTGTTGACGCTCTTTAAGAGGAGATACTGGACCCTGTTTCATCAAACTTGTTTTCAACAACAAATGCTAAATTTCTGTGACAAATTTGCTCTCAGCTCAGCCAGCTATTGGAACTTGCTATTGATATATAAACAAGTTGTATGAAACGGGTCCAGTTCTGGTTGAATTCATTCTTAGAATCCTCAATAGAAAGTACATGTATACATTTTCTCATGAAAATGATAAATATTTGTATCAAGGATATGGACTTGAAAATACAATATATAACCTGGCGATTGTACTTTACAAATTGTAAAAAGGAATATATAGTGAAACCTGTATATAAAGGCCACTAAAGAGAGACAATGAAAGTGGTCTTTATAGGTAGGTGGTCTTTATACCGGCTCTTTTAGTGCATGCTTCAAAGTTCAATGAGAAACATTTTTCAAGGAAACAAAAGTTGTGTTTTTTATGGACAGGCGGTCGCTAAAGCAGTTTTTACTGTACTGCTGAAGATTTGGACTAGTGGGATTTATATACCGGTATATTATATAATCTTGTGAATACATGTACTTGGTATGACCATGGTTTTCTGTTCGGTATGTCTAGTGTTGATCCTATCATGCTTACAGCCCTACTAGACCATTAGATCAAACCATGAAACTTGCTTTTATTATTTTTGAGGTTCTTTTTTAATCCTTGGTATTGTAAGGGAGTCCAGCAAATGACAAAATATCTTGTACTTATATTTTGATTTTTTTTTCTTTCTTTGAAGGCGTGTCTGAGTTGTACCAATGTTGCGTGCGGACGTTATAATGAAGAGCATGCCCTGAGGCACTACAAGGAAACTCAACACCCTCTGGCTATAGAGGTCAACGATAGATACGTCTATTGGTAAGAAAGAGTTGTAGAAGAACCAATGTTTCATCTCAGTCTCCAGACGTTGTTAGTTTTTCATCATCAGCATCATAATTTTGTTCATCCTCATCATCATAATTGTTGTCGTTGTCAACACCATCATCAAATTGACCATTGTTACCATCACCACATCATCCTGTTGTCTGTCATCACCATCATCAGTATCATCTTCATCATCATCACTTTCATTACCACTATCATCATCATTATCATCGTCTTTATCATGATCATGATCATCATCATCATCATCATCATCATCAGCATCATCATCATCATCATCACCATGACCACTATCATCATCATTATCATCGTCTTCATCATGATCATGATCACCATCATCATCATCATCATCATTACCATCATCATCATCATCATCCTCATCATTACCATCAGCATCATCATCATTACCACCATCACCACCCTACCAAATTTTTACCATAGCACTTGCCATCATCCTTGATATCATTTCACCACTAACACCATCAATATCGAGATGACAGGAGGATTTCCTTATCGTAAACTCTAGTCCTATATATAGACACAAATGTTAATATTATTTATTTATTCAATTAATAGCTGTGAGTGTGACGAGTACAAAATGATTGATAATGTGACAGGATATCTGAAGTTTTTGCAAGCACCCCAGAAGCGATACAGCAGCTACATGTTTACATGTTATTTAGCTGTTCATAATTACATGAACATGTGATGACTGAATAATTTCCTTAATCTGCGCTCTTGTCCCATTATGTTGGTCTTTGTTCCATCCGTAGCTACAGGTATGAGTGCGAGGACCCATTTCATAAAGCCTTTTTTCAATGACAAATGACAAAAATCAGTGACAAATCTGCTGATAACCAATCAAAAGCAAGGATTTCAGTAGCTTATAACAAAAACTGTCATTTGTCACCGATGACAAGTTTTGTGAAACACCCCCCTGAAGTTCTTGCGTGACACTATTTTCCTTAATATGCACTCTTGTCCCACGTATTGACAATTATGTTGGTCTTTGTTTGATCCATAGCTACGAGTGTGAGGACTACATACTGAATGATAATGTGACAGGAGATCTGAAGTTCTTGCGTGACACGCTGGAAGTAATTACAAAGCAGACCTTTGAAGATAATGCGTCGAGGGGAGGAAAGAAGAGGTTTCTCAGGGCCCTCTCGGTTGATTCAGGGCAGCTGAAACACAGTCATGGGTAAGTAGTAGTCTATTGGTGGTGGGGGGGGGGGGGGGAGATAAACAAAAAGAGGGAGAGAGACAGACAGGTGTTCGTTACAAACGTGTGGTCGCTAAGACGGGTTTGACTGGACATAAAAAAGAGAAAGTGAGAGAGAAAGAGAAAGAGAAAGAAGAAGACAAGAGACAGAGACATAGAAAAGGAGAGAGAGAAAGAGAGAATGTAAAGAGAGAGAGACAAAGAGACACACAGAGACATAGAAAAGGAGAGAGAAAGAGAAAATGAGAGAAAAAGACATAGAAAAGGAGAGAGAAAGAGAGACAGAGAGACAGATAGAGACAACGACATAAAGAGAGAGAGAGAGAGAAAGGAGGGAAGGGGGGGGGGGGGGGTACTAGAGGAGAGAGAGGGATTTAGCGGTGAGGGGAGATACAGGTAGAGATGGAGAAAGAATGAGAGAGAAATGTAGGAGATGATTTACTCCAAATAATTAAAATAGGAAAGCTGGGTATTGTTTCACAAAACCATCCTAAGTACAAGTGCCACGACATCCTATTGAAACAGGAAACGTGTTACAATGGGGTGTCACTGATCTTGCACTTATGAAGGTTTCGTGAAACGCTGCCCTTGTTTATATTCAGATATTATTGTACAGTCAAACCTGTCTATAGCGACTGCCCAAGGGAAACACAAAAAATGGTCTCTGTAGACAGGTGGTCCTTATAGATTCCTATAGTACATGTTTCAATGAGAAACCATTTACACAGGAAACTAAAAATGTGGTCTTTGTAGACAGGTGGTCACTAAAGCAGGTTTGACTGTATCTCTTTCTCTCTTTTGCAGTCGAGATGATTCATTCTTCATGCGAGACAAAGGCCACACCGCCCTCATCCACCGACGATTCATGCTGCTATCAAAGACATTCCTCGCCTGGAAGGACCTCGTCCACGGCGACAAGACCACCGGGCAGAAGACGACGCCCGCGAAGAGCGCCATCACGCCCAAGCGCGAACAGAACTCCACGGAAGAAGATACCGAGATATCGTTCAAAGACCCAAGTCAGATTGAGATTGAGTCGAAGGCTAAAGCGGGTGTTAGTACTTCGCACCCTAAGGTGTCGAAACGTGTACAGAAGGTGGTGACGCCGATCAAGAGGAAATGGACAGTGTTAACGCCGGGTGTTACGGGGCTGAGGAACCTGGGGAACACGTGTTACATGAACTCTATACTTCAGGTGTTAAGGTATGTTTGTAACACCTAGGCCCCGTCTTATAAAGAGTTGCGATTGATTTGGATAAGTCACAAGTCCTCCAATCAATCACAAGTTTGCAGTCTCCTATCTCTTATGTACACGGTGGCGGTTGATATCTATTGCAAATAAGTTGCGATTGATATCAACTCTTTGTAAGACGGGGCCCTGGTGTTAAGCTGTGTTTGTGATACCTTGTGTATGGTTACTGGACATTCTTCTCAGAGAGACAAAGACAGAGTCAATTGTTCAGACATTTTTGTTGGCAGCATTTTTTGAATGTCGAAATATCCCTTAATTTTCCGGGTTTTGACGCATCGCAAAATGAACTGATGTAGCGCGCGTTATATACAATATACCTCAAACATGGTGTGCTGCCAAGTGTTTGGTTATAATAATTGCTCCTCAAAAACCAAGGGGAAATTGTTTCATCGGTTTCCAGACCAAAACAATCTCAATGAAATATTCAAGCTATAGGTAGCAGCTCTGAAGGTGGAGAAATTTCTGGACAAAAAGTACAAGTACGACAGGAAAAACGATGTGATCTGCAGTGATCATTTTACAGTTTACAGCAGGGAAACTGTATGTACGCAATAGCGGTTGAATCCATGCGATACGTCACCGTGCGCAAACAAATTGGTGACGTTCTGAAAATTCTCAAAGCCTCGAAAGACGAAGGATTCTGAAAAAGAGCTACGTCTTCCCTTTCGTCAAATGTATGATGTTTTATATTTTTCAAATGTTTTAAGTAGCCTACAATCTGAAACTGAAATTAACATGTAGTTTGAGGTTAATTCCCCTTTAATGTAAATCTGTGTTTGTTTCCATTTCGATTTGTGCAGCCATCTTCTCCGGTTCCGGGACTGCTTCCTCAAAGTTGAGATCGACCTCCGACCCCATACCAAGTCAGAGGGCAAAGTTCAAAGTACGTTGTCAGAGAGCAGAAAGAGAACGCACGAGTACGCCAGACAAACGACAGTAGAGTGCTTTAAGGTAAGAGAATTCCACCTGATATTGAAGATAAACTTGAGTTCTGGTAAAAAAAGAAAATGAATTTTCACAGAATCAAACGAAACTTACACTGAATGTTCAAGATTACAAACAAATGTCATTTGCCAAACAATTTTGGTAGAAAATCAATACTGGCTGAGTAATGAGCATAGAAAGATAAGGAAATCAAGGTAAGTAGGCCTGACACCATTTGTGTAGTCCCATATACATCTTTCTGTGTACAGTGCTTGTAACTTTACCAAGATTGGGCCAAATTTAATATCATTTTGACGATTCCAGAACCTTGCAGTACACACCAATACCTATATGCTAGATGATCAACCTTTTCTGATCGATTCCACAACGTTTCTTTTACAACGCAATCGCATGACCAGAACTGGTCTATACCTTTAGGTTGGTTTTAAACATGCATAGGAGTGGGCTCTCATGGGGAATTCGACACCGTTCTTGTGTAGACCCATTAACAGGTGTTGTCAATCACCAGGATTCGCCTTCAGTTTTATGACCAACAGGCCTTATGTAATGTACTACATTTTCCTCATATGGTAAAGTCATTTGCATCACCCGACGATGAAGAGAGAGAAGGGGTATTTCTTGATAGGCCTACAGGTTGGATGTGTGCAGACGTGTACACACATTACTGTAAAAGCGGAAATATTTGTGGTACATTAATTTTCGTGGATTTCGCGCTAAGATCGGCAAGCGCAAATTTTAGAAAAAGAAATTGAAAGTTTTAGCAATATCCGATTAAAAGTAAGAAAGTTATGAAGTTCGATAGTTGACGGGATGCCTAGGAGCAGACGGATAAGTTCTAGTTGGGTCCCAGTGGGAATGTTGAGGATGACCAAAGAGAATTTCCAGGTTTAAAATACATGTAAGATGTGTATTATCCTTGTCTGTGTCCTAGTTATCATTTAGAAGTATGGGCACCAAGATGATATGCATTGCAGATGAAACCTAACCTTTTGACCTTATTTTTTGATAGCTGTCGGAGACGCCTCGGAGCGGAGAGTCCAGTTCTAGTCGTGTCCAGAGACAGCAGAGGAACAGAGGGCCAGGAGGGGGCGGCCTGAACGGGGGGTCAGACGATACGACCGTTGACCCTTCAAAGTGCAAAGACCCGAGAAAGGTCACCAATAACTAGTAAGTAAAATAGATTTTTGTCTGTGTGAAGGGTTTTGATAGGAACTAGACTGGACAGGAATGGACTGGATTCCACTGGATTTATGACTAGACCCGATTGAATTGATCTGTATGGCACTGAACCGAACTGCATTCAATGAAATTTGATTGAAGTGAACTGAAATAAATTAAAGTTACTGTATTGTTGTAATTGAACTAAATTATTCTGAACTGTACTCCACCTATGTAAAAATATTCATAATACTATACTACTACTTCTACTACTACTACTACTACTACTACTACTACTACTACTATTACTTCTACTAGTACTACCACTACTTCTACTACTACTACTACTACTTCTAATGGTGATAATGATGAAGATGATAATGATGATGGTGATGATGATGATGATGATAATTATTATGATTATAATGATAATGACAATAATAATGATAACGATAACGATAATGATAATAATAACAATAGTAAGGTACATTTGTATAGCACATTACATAATACATTTCAATGTACTTTATATTAGATACAATCAGACAAGAATCCATAACTCTTTATCATCAGTTATTCTACTACGATAATCAATAATTTGCTTTCTCACCAGTCCGCTGTGTCATGAGCTTCACATGTTATTCAGAGTGATGTGGTCCGGGAAGTGGGCGATCGTCTCACCTCACGGTATCTTGAGCTCTGTCTGGCGACTGATACCATCGTTCCGTGGATACGCCCAACAAGACGCACAGGAATTCCTCTGGTAAGTACCTATTTAGAGGTCTTGTGGTCTAGTGGATAAGTCGTTGGACTGTGGATCACAGGGTCCGCAGTTCGAGTCCCGCCACAGCACTAATCAGGCCTGATAATTACCCGATTTAAATCGGTTTCCTGATTTTTTCCCGATTATTATTTTTTTAATCTCTATTTCTTCCCGATCTTACCCCTATTTTCCAGATTTTTTCCCTTATTTTCCCAATTTTCCTACTCAAAAGGGGGGGAAAGTTGTTAGATGCCATTTTTCCCCCTGCGAATCCTCTCTTTTTTTTATTTTAGTGCTCATTATATACCTCACTTAAGTAATCCAGCCATCTGATTGGTCGAAATTGCATTCATAAACTTCAACTGTTCCTGTAAAATTCCCGGTAACCATGCATAAAACATTTAATATTTTTAATAACCATGGTTATTAAAAAAATAGTTCAGTCTCCATGGTTACCCCATAGGTTTACATGTTAAAAAATGGTTTGAGCGATCGAAGATACCATACGTGTGCGAAAAATTGGTCGGTAATTTCATACAAGACAAGACAATTCCAAACAAGACAAAAATGGCTCAAGAATCTCTCCCAAGATTTCAACTTATCAAATGCAAGACTCGCTGACAGCAAGAACAACAAAAAGGGTACGTGAAATTATCCATAAACATGTTCGTTTAGTTGCTGAAAAAGCATAGACGTATAGACTGTATACGAAAATAGATCTAGTTGTCAGGGTGTTGATCGCGCACCCGATGTTGTGTGTTAAAATTATTTCCATAGAGATTGTACGCAATGCATTCCCTATGCAGTCTACGTGCATTCCGCGACCATGCAAAAAAGGTCAAGTTTTTTTTTCAATTCAAGATTCAAACCTTTATAATCTGTTGTGATCCTGAAGGTGATACTCAATAAGTGAGGTGTCATATGAAAGCGCAGGTTCTTCTCCATATTCCCCACAGGGCCGGCCCACCCACAAAATTGTAAAAATATCTTGCTAAGACTAGAATCTAGATCTAGTCTACTCTCAAAGATACGAAAATAGATCCAGTTGTCAGGGTGACTGATCGCGCACCCGATGCATGTTGTGTGTTAAGGTCAAGTTTTTTTTTCAATTCGACGGATTCAAACCTTTATAATCTGTTGTGATCCTGAAGGTGATACTCAATAAGTGAGGTGTCATATGAAAGCGCAGGTTCTTCTCCATATTCCCCACAGGGCCGGCCCACCCCCAAAATGTAAAAATATCTTGCTTAGACTAACTTAGAATCTAGATCTAGATCTAGTCTACTCTCAAAGATACACTCATAAAAAACAACCGTGCAGATAAACTAGAGAAAGGCCAAGGTGGTGTCATTAGTTGACTCTTTTGTTTTCGGCATATAAAAGTATTAATGACTGCTTTAATATTCGAGAAATAGTTGTTTGTATACGCTCTCGGGAAGGTTACAATTGGGCTATTCCCCTCGGCACGCCTCGGGTAATAGCACAATTCTAACCTTCCCTTGAGCTTATAAAAACAACTATTTCTCTCAAAGCAGTCATTAATACTATACTATCACCCCTGTGTTGTGGTCTAGTGGATAAGTCGTTGGACTGTGGATCACATGGTCCGTAGTTCAAGTCCTGTCACCACACTAATGTCCTTTGGCAAGATATTAATCTACATTTGCCACTCTCCACCCAGGAGTTTAATGGGTACCGGTAGGAAGGAATTCGTTGAATGCTGTGAGCGCCAAAATCGGCTGCCTAACAGAGCCGGGGTAATAGTTGGAGCGCCTTGAGCACCATGCATGGTGGATATGTGCACTTTATAAATATCCAATATTATTATTATTATTATTATTTATTGAATATTGTGAAATCTGTCTATAAAGACAACCCAAGGGAGACAAGAAAAGTGGTCCTTGAAGGCAGGTGGTCTTTATGTACAGGTTCCTTTAGTACATATTTTAATGAGAAAATATTTTCAAGGAAAACAAAAAATGTGATCTTTGTACACAGATCACAGGTTGTCACTAAAGCAGGTTTGACTATATATTGATAATTAGCTATAAGGCATTAAGATTTTAGATCTTGAATATCGTATTGCAAAAAAGAAAAACAAATTGCCCTTGCACTTTAAAAAATGGAAGTTTGTTTTATAATGTTGTTATGCCTCCGCTACAAAGTAGCCGGAGGCATTATGTTTTCGGGTTGTCCGTCCGTCCGTACGTCGTACCGTACGTCTGTCCGTACGTCCCGTTCTCGTGATCGCGTTATCTCAAGAACCGATTGGGTGATTCCCGCCAAACTTGGGTCATGTATGTATCTCACAGAGCCAATGAACTGATTAGATTTTGAGGTCACGGGTCCAAGGTCAAAGGTCACAGGGCTCATTATGTATGCGAAAATGGCTCGTGATCGCGTTATCTCAAGAACCGATTTATGGATTCCTGCTAAACTTGAGTCATGTATGTATCTCACAGAGCCAATGAACTGATTAGATTTTGGGGTCACGAGATCCAAGGTCAAAGGTCACAGGGCTCATTATGTATGCGAAAATGGCTCGTGATCGCGTTATCTCAAGAACCGATTGATGGATTCCTGCCAAACTTAAGTCATGGATGTATCTTGCAGAGCCAATGAACTGATTAGATTTTTTGGGTCACAAGGTCGAAGGTCAAAGGTCACAGGGCTCATTATGTATGCAAAAATAGCTTGTGATCGCATTATCTCAAGAACCGATTGATGGATTCCTGCCAAACTCAGGTCATGTATGTATCTTGCAGAGCCAATGAAATGATTCGATTTTGGGGTCACCAGGTCAAAGGTCACAGGGGTCTTTATGTATCCAAAAATAGCTTGTGATCGCATTATCATGAGATCAAATGGACAGATTACTATCAAACTCAAGTCATGTATGTATCTTGCAGAGCCAATGAACTGATTAGATTTGGGGGTCACCAGGTCGAAGGTCAGAGGTTACATGGCTCATTATGTATGCCAAAAATAGCTTGTGCATGCATTATCATTAAAACCCACAGATGGATTACAATCAAACTTGAATTTAAAAATTGTTTCTGTTTTGGTTTGTAAAATTGCTCTATGGCGGAGGCATCATTTTTGACTGCGCGCAGTCAAAGATCCATCTAGTTTTATAATGTTGTATAGGTACATTTGCATGTACATGTAAGTGCCTGCATCTTAGTGTAAATTTACTTTTTGTGAGGTTTTGATCTACGTTGTACTACTTTTTGTAATCTTTTTATTTTACTTGTAAATATTGTGATTGTATTTGATTGTTTCAATAAAACACATAAAAAAAAGATTAAAAAAAAGGAAAAGAAATATTTTACCCAAATACAATAGCAAATTTTTCTCAAATCGGACCATAGTCATATATGGTGTGCAGTCGGCTTTATGCATGTAGCACAGGGGAAACTCTGTATAACGAGGCAGTCGATTCCAATCGATTTTCCTCTTTAAAGCAGATATCTCGTTATATCAGAACTTACATAAAAATACACATACGGGACTGTATGTACATGTATATTCAGTTTTCCCTGTTGAACATGTATGCACTTAACAAAAATGATCTTGGTGTGTGTCTGTTACCTCTCTCAGTGAGTTCATGGACAAGATTCACTCGGAGCTCCAGAGCTTGGCCACACCCCTTACCCTGTCGCTTGACAACGGCGTTTCCATGACGTCGGAGGAGATAGTTCCTAAGATCTTTGAAGGCTGGCTTGTCTCTCAAGTCATGTGTCTGAAATGCCGGTCCAAGTCCAACACCTACGAGCCGTTCTGGGACCTGTCGCTAGAGTTCCCTGAGAGGTAATTATTATCTGACTGTTTTTCATCCCTCTTGTTTCTCCTCCTTCTTCTTTTTCTCCTCCTTTTCTTCTCCTTTTCTTCTCTTCCTTTTCTCCTCATTTTTTCTCCTTTTTTCCCTTCATTTTCTCCTTTTTCTCCTTCTTTTCTCCTCCTATTTTTCTCCTTTCTTTCCTTTATTTCCTTCTTTTCCCCTTGTTCTTCTCTTCCTTCTTTATCTCCTCCTTCTTCCCTACGAGCCCTTCTTTGACCTGTAATGAGAGTTCCCTGAAAGATAAGACCAAGAATTATATGTATATTCTTCCTCCTCTTACTTTTTCTCCTCCTTTTATTTTTCTCTTCCATTCATTTTTCTCTTCCTTTTATTTTTCTCCATCTTTCATTCCCCTCCTTATATTTTTCTCTTCCTTTTATTTTTTCTCTTCCTTTTATTTTTCTCTTCCTTTCATTCCCTTCCTTATATTTTTCTCTTCCTTTCTTTCCTCCTTCTACTTCTCATTCTTTTTCTCCTCTTGCTTTTTATTCTTCATTACTTCTATGACCCCTTGAGGGACCTGTCGCTACATTCCTCATTTTATTACGCTTTTTAAAAATTATCCTATTTTCTTCACACTACGACTATGATCACTCCAATGATTTTACTTCTGTTATCATTTTCTCGCCAGTAACCAGTTCAGTTCCATTCCATAAGTTTACTGTGGTTGACCCTTCTTGTTCTTTTTAGTCTGTCTTTTCCTTTTTCTTAATCTTCTCTTTCTTTTGTATCTTCTTCTTTGTCTTCCTCTTCCTCTTCTTCTTCTTCTTCTTCTTCACCTTCTCCTCTTCCTTTTTCTCCTTGTATATATTTTTGTTTGGGTGTTTTTTCCACCCCTTTATCCCACCTTCTTCCTTTTCTTGATTTCTTCTTCTTCATCATATTCCACTTCTTTTAGTTCTTTCCCTTCTTCCGGTTCCTTTCTCTTCTTCACAGTATCGCAGCTATGATTATCGTTTTGATTTCCTCGGCAGGTAGCAGTTCAGTTCCATTTCTCGAGGAAACTTGTCACCTTACCAAGATTCTTCTTCTTCTTCTTCTTCTTCTTCTTCTTCTCCTCCTCCTCCTCCTCCTCCTCCTCCTCCTCCTCCTCCTCCTCCTCCTCCTCCTCCTCCTCCTCCTCCTCCTCCTTCCACATATTCCACTTCTTTTGGTTCTTTCCATTCTTCACAGAATCTTAACTATGATCATCTATCGTTTTGATTTCCTCGGCAGGTACCAGTTCAGCTCCATTCGTACCAACATCTCCGAGGACACTTGCCACCTTACCGAGATGCTCTCCAAGTTCACAGAGGTGGAGCATCTAGACGGCCCTGTCTACCAGTGTGATGAGTGTAACAGCAAGAGAAGAGAGGCGTCAGGAAGACCAGTTATACAGACGGAAGCTACCAAGAGATTACTCGTCACTAAACTACCTCATGTACTAAGACTGCATCTGAAGAGATTTAGGTGAGTATGGGGAAGAGAGAGAGAGAGAAAGAGGAGCTACCAAAGTCACTTAACTATTACTACATCTAAGGTGAATGAGAGTGAGGGAGGATTGTTTATTTGTACTTTCATTCATTTTGTTTGTTTCCTTTTTCAGTGTAAAAAGAAACATTGACAGGGCCTTACATAAAAACAGACACATGGTCTTACACAAAAGAGTTTTAAATAGAATCTCGAAACAACTCGGACATAATTAATTCATGACTAAGTAGGTAATATGTTTATGAGAAGAAAGATAAACTTGAAAGAGGCCACAAGGGCCTTGTCAAGTAAACCTTCTTTAAAGAGAGAGAAAGAGAGAGGGAGGGAGGGAGGGAGGGAGGGAGGGAGGGAGGGAGGGAGGGAGGGAGGGAGGGAGGGAGGGAGGGAGGGAGGGAGGGAGGGAGGGAGGGAGGGAGGGAGAAAAAAAAAAGAAAAGAGAATGACAGTTTATTAAATTGTGTGTAGAGAGCAAATTGGAGAGGACCTCAAAAGATATTCCACAGAGATGCCAATTTATGTTTGCTTGATCAACAATTAAAAAAAAAAATTAATCAGATTTTGCTCCAACTTTCATTAACCTTTTCCTTTCATTTTTCTGCTTCTATACAACTTAATATCAAGGTGGACTTGCCCTTTAAAACACGGTATAGGAATCATGTTCATTTCTTTTTTTAATTTGTAAAATTGTTTTTCTGTAGATGGTCAGGGAGAAACCATAGAGAGAAGATCCATGTTCCAGTCAAGTTTGATCAGGAGCTGAATATGAGACAGTTCTGTCTGGTGGACCCTAACAACAAGAAGCTCCTAACAACGGAGGACTACATGTATGACCTGACTTCATTGGTTATACACCATGGCAGAGGGTAGGTAGGGGTGGTGGCGGTGGTGGTGGTGATGGTGGTGAAGATGGTGGTGGTGGTAGTGGTGGTGGTGGTGGTGGCGGCGGTGGTGATGGTGGTGATGATGATGGTGATGTGGTGGTGATGATGATGATGGTGGTGATGATGATGGTGATGGTGATGATTATGATGATGGTGGTGATGATGATGATGGTGATGATGGTGGTGATGATAGTGATGATGGTGATGGTGATGCTGATGCTGATGGTGGTGATGTGGTGATGATGATGGTGGTGATGATGGTGATGATGATGATGATGATGATGATGCTGATGCTGATGGTGGTGATGTGGTGATGATGGTGGTGGTGATGGTGGTGAAGATGGTGGTGGTGGTAGTGGTGGTGGTGGTGGTGGCGGCGGTGGTGATGGTGGTGATGATGATGGTGGTGATGTGGTGGTGATGATGATGATGATGGTGATGGTGATGATGGTGATGGTGATGATTATGATGATGGTGATGATGATGATGATGGTGATGATGGTGGTGATGATAGTGATGATGGTGATGGTGATGCTGATGCTGATGGTGGTGATGTGGTGATGATGATGGTGGTGATGATGGTAATGATGATGATGATGATGATGATGCTGATGCTGATGGTGGTGATGTGGTGATGATGATGGTGGTGATGATAGTGATGATGATGATGGTGATGGTGGTGATGGTGGTGATGATGATGGTGGTGATGGTGATGGTGGTGATGATGGTAATGGTGGTGATGGTGATGGTGATGGTGGTGATGGTGATGGTGGTGATGGTGATGGTGGTGATGGTGATGGTGATGGTGATAGTGGTGATGGTGGTGACGGTGATGGTGATGGTGGTGGTGATGTGGTGATGATGATGATGATGATAATGGTGATGATGATGGTGGTGATGATGGTGATGGTGGTGATGATGATGTTGGTGATGGTGATGGTGGTGATGATGGTGATGGTGGTGGTGGTGATGGTGGTGAAGATGGTGGCGGTGGTGATGGTGGTGGTGGTGGCGGTGGTGATGGTGGTGATGATGATGGTGGTGATGTGGTGATGAGGATGGTGGTGATGATAGTGATGATGGTGATGGTGGTGATGATGGTGGTGGTGATGGTGATGATGATGATAGTGATGATGGTGGTGATGATGATGATAGTGATGATGGTGATGGTGGTTGGTGATGGTGATGGTGGTGATGATGGTGGTGGTGGTGATGGTGATGACAACAACAATGATGATAATGATTATGATGATGGTTATAATTTTGATGATATTAATGAAGATAATTGCGGTGATGATGATTATTATCCTTACTATATGACTGCTATTGATTTGGTACTTAATGACTCCCAATATTCCCAGGTTATTTAACAATTTAAGATCTGTTTTCTAAGAGGGATAGAAGTTTGACTTCATTATATCAAACCAACAAATTTCAAGGCATGTTTTAATAACAGTGTCAGTTTCAATATTAGTGATGTCAACTGGCACGTCACTTCACTTCACTGGAATTCACAAACATAATTTTCTTTGAATGTTTACTTTGCTACACAGGTTTGGCTCCGGTCACTACACGTCGTATTCATGGAATCAAGAAGGAGGTAATTAAAAAGAAAAATAACAAAATCAAAATATCAACAACAAAATGAAATGATAATTAAAAAACACCACTAATTAATAATCTTTGATATATAGTGCTATATCCATCATACAACTGTGTGGACCACTGGACAGGACTTGTGTAGTGACTCGATAAGAAGAACTGATAAAAATCAAATTACAACATTGATTCATCACTAATTGAAAACTTTAAGGTGCACTATAGAAATATCCTAAATTACTAACATATGTGATGTAGTATAAGTATTAAGTATAGGTATCTTCTGTTCAAGAGCCAGAAGGGCATTCTGCGTTAAAGGGATCAGGTAATCCTGGATTGAGCTCATGCTGCAATGATAATTATAAACCTTTAGGTCAGTCAGGAACCCCATGACTTTTACAAGCCGATCGCCTGTCTGAATATCAAGATATTTATGATTGAAAATCGAAATTCAAAAATTCGTTTTTCGAACGGTTTTCATAACACTACAGTCTATTGGGGAAAATGAGTATGATAAACGGGTCACTCAAAGTTTTTTACTTTTTTGAGGCACTTCATGATCATTTTGAAGCGCAATTTTGTTAGGGCTTCAATATTACACCATATCACAGACACTGATAACACGTAGTGCCATGAATGCCTTTGAAGTATACCTTTAAGTATACCTGCCAAGCCTACCTTTAAATCTGAACTCAAAACCTATCTTTTCCGGCAACATTGCGAATAATATGTGACATATTGAGGGAGCCAGGCGCCTTTGAATGCTTTTGCAGATAAATGGCGCTATACAAATGCTGTTCATCATCATCATCATCATCATGAGTTAACGCCTCTGCCACTCCTAACAGACGATATGATATGTGTTTGTATGTTGTTGTCCTTGTAGGGTTCTGGGTGCATTGTAACGATGCTAGGCTGGAGCTGTGCTCGGTAGAAGACGTGACGGCCTGCCAAGCCTACATCCTCTTCTACACCAAGAGGACAAACGTCGCCACGGCAACCACACCGGGGAAGGAAGAGGAGGAGGAGAAGGAGGAGAAGGAGACACCGGTAGATGAGAGAGACGCGGGCAAAGTGAAGAGGAGAAGAATAACTCTCTAAGGAAAGAGAGTTTGAACTATAAAGACCATTGTTTAAATAGTCAAAGAGAGAGAGAGAGGGACAGAGAGAAAGAAAAAGAGAGACAGACACAGAGAAAGAGAGACAGACACAGAAAGACAGACACAGAAAGAGACATAGACAGAGAGAAAGAGAGAGAGAGAGAGAGAGAGAGAGATTGAGAGATAGAGAGACACACACAGAAAAACAGAGAGATAGACAGAGACAGAGAGAGAAAGAGCTAGAGAGAGAGGGTCATAGAGAGAGGGCCATAGAGAGAGAGAGACAGAAAGAGATAGAGAGAGAGAGAGAGAGAGAGAGGAGGAGAGCAAGGAAGAGTGAGTTGTGCCACAGGATGTAGACCCTGATTGGTCGGTTATTTCATTGAGCCCCAATAGTTCTGTGATTTTCTACCTTAGCATCATTAGCAGTAGTTTTTTAAAACAATATTATGTTTCATCGTCCAATTATGCAATTATCATTTGTTCAGAGCCAGAAGGGCCTTAATTCCCATACTTCTACATAGGCATAAACGCCCTTTTGGCTCTCAACAGACAATATTATGATTATAATAATTGTTGTAGGATAACAGATGATTTACATTTTATTTTGCTTGAGTCCCAGATACTAATTTGTAGTTAAAATATATTCATGGTAATGATATGATTAGTAGTAAACTGCTAGAAGGTGTCACAATACAATATTTTGTTAGAAAGTAGAAATTATCATGGTTGATTTTGTATCATTTGTATCTCTCTGTGGGAGGGAACTATTCAGGGCATCGTCAATCGATTTATGAAGATGACAGTATGCATGTGTTGTAACTATCTCTCTCTGCTAGCTACGGTTTAAGCTATTGCGGGAACAGTGAAGATACATGATATGTGTACCAATACATTTTGTAGAATTGATCTCTTTCTGAAGGGAGGGAGTGTGGAGAGTGAAAGAGCAACAGTGTGTACAATAGCAAAGCTGCCAGACATTCCAAATTTGGAGGGATGATTTTAGCATTTTGCCTTAAATAATGTCAAAACTCCTTGATTCACCTCCAAATTCCATGAGAAAACATACAAAATACAGTGTATTCCTATTTTGTTTTGCCTTGAGAATATCCAAGTTTTTTGCTGTTGAATGTTTACAGGTATGCATAACTGGAGGGAGGGAGGATGAAGAATAGAAGAGCATATTGCAGGCAGCCATTTTTCAATGCAAACATGAGATCATCATATAGCCATGTACACGCTAGTGTGAAGTTGTCAGTGGGGGAGGGGGGTAAACTGCAATGATGTAAGAGCCATAGTATATGTGATATGTGTAACTCAAGAGAGGGATATTGAATAAGGGGGCGGGGGACAGTGTCTGTTCATAATGAGAAGCAGGGCCCTGTTTCATGAAACTTATTATCAATAACAAGTTACAATAACTGTTATAAGCTACTAAAATTGTGGCATTTGATTGGCTGAGAGCAAATTCCCGTAGACATTTAGCATTTGTCATTGATAAAAAGTATTATGTAGCACGACCCTGATTTTTAATTAATTAATTAATTAAAGTTATTTTCATAATAACATGGGGGGGGGGGGGGGGGGGGGTTCTTTCCTTTGAAGTGAAAAAAGTGAAAAATAAAGAGTTTTCTATTCATGAGCAAATGGCTTTAATTTTATTTTCACTGAAATGAATACCAGTAAGCCTTTTTTGTTATGCAGTGTTTTTGCCAGATTGTGCAGTTTTTGAAGCATTGTGCTGTGTTTTGTTTTTACCACATTTTCAAATGGGTGTCCCTTTATCTTTACGGCAGTCATGAGTTTTGGTGTTGACAACATTAAATCAAATGGTCATAGAATTCAGTCCTGCCTTCTCAAATTTACAACTGATTATACTGTGTATACATGTTGTATTTATTATTGTAAAGCAATGAAATAGCGTGAATGATGGTTGATGGCGTGAATGATGACAAGAAATTTGCCTATTTTACATGAACAAAGCGATCATTAATTCCACTCTGTGTTGCCAATTTAGAGACTTTTAATGATCATTTTTTGTATTAAATCACTATTATTCATGATCGACACATTGTACTACAACAGAAAGGGACTCGAATGTTCCAGTGATTTCATATACAATTTGTAATTTAGAGCATACTAGATCAAACAATACATATAAAATGTCACCAAAAAAGTGACACTTTAACTTCTATGGGTGAAAGCATTAGTGGAAGCCCGCATTAGCAGAATGGCGCAATAGGCTCTTTTACCAGTCACTTGACCTTAATAATGTAATATATTTGTATCCTTCTCAGGGCGTTATGTACAGAATGATGTAAAGTGTTTTTTTACTAGATATACCTGTAAAGTAAATTCAAAACCCCGTACACCCACGACGTGTAAGCCGCTTAAAAAAACTGCCACACCAAATAACAGCTATTTTATTTGTAAATCTATGGCGAGTGGGGTGAGGGAGAAAAGAAGCTGCTGATGCCATCAAAGTAAAGTTATATGTGCATGCTTTTTCTCTCTCTCTCAAAAAAAATGTATTTTTGACACTGTTGCCTTCATAGTTAAAAAGGGCTGTAACTGCCTTTTGTTTTCATTATGGTAGTTATATTATTCCCCCTTTTCATTGATGGGTTTAATTCGTTATCATAGAAATTTGGATAAGATAGAATTAGCATATTCAGAGAAATACATATTTATTGAAGTTTTCCCAGGCAGAATAACAAAAACGTACTTATTTTTGACAATCAAGATCTCTAATGCTGTAGCCTGTAGGGAATTTATTGTCATTGCAGTCACGGTTTCATATTTTGAGTACTGTAGTGTATTTCATTTGTTTTGTAATTACTCTAAAATATTTCCTTCGTCAATTCTCAATATGGAAAAAGAATGAAGTTTTTTTTCAGCGGGGAGAGTTGGGGCAGGAGGATGGGGAACATGTCAAGATTACTTTTCGAACAACAAATCTTGCAAAAGGTCATTAGTACTATCAAAATGGCAATTTTTTTTTATTGATCTGTCCAAGTGTGCTTACTGTGGATTAAGTTCAAATGATATTCATTTTGAGAGAGAGGGGCATTGGAGACTCATTCACATTTGACGCTGTAAAACATTATTTCTTGTGTGAATGAACAGTTGTAGGGGGTTAAGAAAACATTGTAGCTTTGCTAATCAAAGATCCTATGTCTATTCACTTATCTGAATGTCATAAAAGAACAAAAATGTGACATGCACGACACATATTTCACCCCAGCGGTTCACCAGGGTGGTTTTCTGTGGCGTATGTGAACGACGCTCGACTGTATATAACACAAAACTTGTATATAATCTTTTTTCCTCGTTTTCTACTTTCCACTGTACATGAATATAGACTGCAGGTTTGTGAATATTTCATCAATGTTTTTTCTTTTTCTATGAACCTCTTTTTGGTTCTTTGACCTTCTTGTATAAAGAGACATTAAAATCTTCCACATTTGGTAAATTGTTAGTATTTGTTTATTTTATTGGTTTGTTTGTTTGTTTTGAGGATATTGTCGGTGAGAGTCATGGGTTCAGAGACGCTAGAAGGAAGTTTAAACAAAATTCCAGAACTGACATTCAAATGCATGTGTGTTGAGAAATCTGAGCAAAGTGAGCCTAGTGAACATAAATCCCTACTTTCTTTTAAAGATAAAGACCAGTTATGGTCATGCGATTGCATTGTGCAAGAAACGTTGTGAAATCGATCAGAAAAGGTTGATCATCTAGCACAGGCCTTCTCAACTGGCGGCGCGATCAGAAAAGGTTGATCATCTAGCACAGGCCTTCTGAACTGGCGGCGCGCGCGCCACTCGTGGCGCTTGCGGTCAGTCAGAGTGGCGCGCGACTGTTCCAAAAAATTAATAAAAATTAAAAATTAAAAATTAAAGAAAGAACATTAAAAAATTATATTTTAAAATAAAAAGACTCAGAAAAATCAAAAAGTCGCAGTCGAAGTTGAGCCCAAAATGTAAGGAAGCCATTTTTTTATTTTTTTATTTTCACTTCATTTTGACATTTTCCGTGTTTATTGCACCAAAATAACTACATATAAATTAACTTCCAGTGTAGATTTTAGCCAGGAATTGTACTAATTATTTCACATCAATATGAAATTATGATTGATGTTTTATGGAACAAAAAGGTGTTAAAAATGCCACATCTGGGCCTTAAAAAAGCCCAAAAATCCACTAGTTTCCGGGGGCTTTGCCCCCTGGACCACACCCGGTATCGGCTCGGTCGCTATGCTCCCTCATAACACAGCACCAAACATCTAGTTGGCACTTCAACCTCAATTCATTTTTGTTTTGGCGCTTCTAATAAACTAGTTGAGAAGGCCTGATCTAGCATATGTACTGCAAGGTTCTGGAATCATCAAAATGATAAGAAATTTGGCCCAGTCTTCATAAAGTTACAAGCGCTGTACACAGAAAGATGTATATGGGACTACGCACACGTAGATAAACTAATTTACCAAATATATCAATTAGTACGCGGTTTCCCGGCAAATTTTGTATCATCATGTATTATTAAAAACATATTCTTTCACATGAATGGTAATAAGAGCTTCCATTTCATTTTTTGAAATTGGGGCGTTTCCAATACTAGTCTTTACCTTTAAAGGTATGGATCATTTTTGGAAATGCCCCTCTCAAAAAATGAAATGGAAGCTCTTATTACCAATCGTGTGAAAGAATGTTTTGACTATAAATACATGACGATACAAATTTTGCCGGGAAACCGCCTACTAATTGATATATTTGGTAAATGATTATATCTATCCGGATTGGATAGATATCGCGTAGTCCCATATGCATCTTTCTGTGTACAGTGCTTGTAACTTTACCAAGACTTTCATATCATTTTGATGATACCAGAACCTTGCAGTACACACTAATACTTGTATGCTAGATGATCAACCTTTTCTGACGATACCACGCTTCTTTCACAATGCAATAGCATGACCAGAACTAGTCTCTACCTTTAAAGCACTTTAAATGACTTTTCGGTCAGATTTTGTATTTTCTGATGTTTTTCACCCCTAAACATTTCTCAATTTATTTGAATATGCTTTTCACACTTGGTTTTCTTAATAGCCCCGTACTATTTGCTTCACATGTTAGCACCACTTTTCCTTAGCTTCAGACTTTTCCGAAGTTCTGTTCTCACTTGATAGAGCACCGCAATTGTCTGTTGCTAATTCTGCTTTTTTCCGTGGCCAAATAATCACGTACTATTGGTGAAGCTTAGCAGTGTACTACAGGTCGGGCTAAGACCCCCCTTAGCCCGAACGATGATACAGGGATGCAGAAAAATGTTGGGTTGTGAAGAAAAGTCTTGCAAACATACACTTGTTCACACCTATACCATAACTCGGCTCAAAACAAAAGCACAATAAGCACATTTTTAAATACAAGTAAATTTTATTTCATTATTATAAAGCTTAAAGATCAAAACATGCTTGCATTTAAGAATAGAGTAAATGCTACACCTAAACACTGTATATACATGTGTACAAAGTACTGCTCCGCTAATATACACAACCTAGAGCTTATTCAAAGCATTAAAAACATTGATTGCAAAATTCATGAAGGTTCTATATTGGGGGGGGGGGGGGGGGGGGGGCTCTGGTTCTGATAAGGGGGTAAACTATGGCTTCCCCTTTTAATGTGTGAATGAATAGCTTTATCCATTGTTTTGTCTTTACGGCACATTTGAGCACATTCAAGTTACTGAATAAAAATTTGGTGTTAATATAGAAATAAGCAGTGTTTCTATTTACAATCATACATGGGACCCGTCTTATAAAGAGTTGGGATCGATATCTATCGTAACTACATATGTATGTACATAAGAGATAGGGGATGGAAAATATGCGATTGATTATAGGACTTACGATGGATTTGAATCAATTGCAACTCTTTATAAGACGGGACCTGCTTTGAAAAACCATATTTTCCAAGCTCTCTCTCTCTCTCTACAGGTTTATTCAAGTTACACACTGATGTTAGTGTACCAATCTCTTACTTATATATTTCTTGCATTGCAACATGTATTGTAAGCAGTGTAACGATACAAGATATATATATTCATTCATTCACACCATATTATCCCATAATATCATGAATACATGCTGCATAAAACTTTTGACCTTTGACCTAGCTAGCAAACTAGAATCTACGTCTACGTGGCAAGGAATATAAACATCACAATGACCGACAGAGCTGACCCCAAAACTAGGCTAAGAGTAGAAACTAAAAAAAGGGCGGTCAAGAACATATAAGTGTCAGTACTCTGTTTTCGTAATGTGACCAAATTCAATGCACACATCTTTGTGAAGTGCCTCCTACTAGTCGGAATGATAAGTGCTTACAATAGTTGTTGCTAGGTAGGACAACCATTATAGCCTGCCCTACCTAAAAACACATACCATTTGCATTCTGACTATTGAAATACATGTCCAATTATTTGTATCAGGTGAATGAAAGAGTAGGTCGTCGCAAAGATGTGTGCATAAAATTTGGTTACGTAATACCAAAATGGCCTATGAAATGAACAGTGGACCCTCGTCATAGCATAGGGAACAATGTAACATACTTATGAAAAGAAATTAAATATGCGACCTGTTTAGTAGTGGCAGTCATCTATACAGTGAGCTATCGACAGTTATTTCTACAAAGCTTGAAGTCGCACAAGTCAAAGTTTCCCAAAGTCAAATCATTTTGGGGGGACCAAACTATGCAAGACGTGTTCTTTTACATTCCCCAGCTGAATTTGCATAAGTTGAGCTATTTTTGTGGTCCCGGGATTCGACGTACAGAGAGTTAACTGTATTTTGAAAAAATAAATGTGAGAGACTGAGACAAAGATTCTTTGTAAGCGATAGACAACAGTTGCATTAAAAATATTATCAACAAATACGAAACATATCTGAACAAAAATCGCTGACAAAACATGATTCTAAAATTAAGCAACAACGATTGAATTCAATTAATTTAAATTCAAATCATAAACAAAGTTCAAAGAAAGAGGATTATAAATTGTAGTGTCCTTACTGTGCAAGAATTATTATAGCAAGACATATTGAAAAAACCTGTCTAAAACAGGCAGGCTCGACACCAACAAGCGCCAGGAACGCGTGGGTGCCGAACAATGTCAGAATTTTAACATAGGGCTCATCTATAAAGACTCTAAAAACTTAAATTCCATATCTCCTTCCAAACAATTTCTAGGGTCGAGCCCTGAAAATATTCTTTTTCTATTTATATTGCAGTCAAGATCAGATATAACTGCAAGTGTCTACGACATTCCAGCTTTTAGAAGAAAGAAAAATGTATACATTTAGATATAAGATTGATCTGTGTTTAAAACAATACATGGTACAACAGAGATGAAAGGAATAATATAAGATATATATACACTATACATATTGGACACTTTTATTTACATGGTACAAAAGATATCAAACACACAGACACGTCGAACAAACTCTTGGTAACTATCAGTGGTCAGCAACAGGCCAAGACTTAAGTGACACAGTGATCTTTCTGCCCTAGCGTACTGTTCATTGCACAGCGCCATCGAACGGTCAACTTGCCAACAGTGCGTCGACCAATATTCAATTTCCGCTTCACAGACGGAGGACTTGATGCAAGAACCAACAGCGCATTGAGTTACAGGACCATACTGCTACAGCTGACATGAGATGGTGTTTCAGGGATCTGAAGGGGATTTTGCGGTAGTGCTCCAAGTAGAGTGTGACTTTAAATTGGCCCTCTATGGCCTGTGTTTTACTAAAGATAGGATACCGCTACAGGGGAGGGTTTCACAAAGACTAAGATCGACTATTAGTTTGACTTAAATATGGCAGGTCATTCATGCCACTGGTTGCTCTCTCAATTGTGACCTTTAGGGTCGATCTTAGTCTTTGTGAAACACTCTCCAGGAGTGATTTACAGAGGCCAATAAACCCAGAGGCCCAGAAATTTGCCTGCCGCTACACCACTGATCTACCAAGCCCTGTTGACCTCTTGACCACCGTGTCTGAAGGGCTAGCGGCTAGTGCGCTGGGACCGCTGGAGCCGCTGTCGTCGTGGTCTTCTTGTCCAGCATGTTCTTGACCATGTTGTTGGCGTACTTGATCCGGTCGTAGAGGTCCGGGGTGCAGCCGTGCTTCTCGATCAGGTTCAGTCGGAAGGTGCGGAAGTTCCTCTTGGCGTCGATGTAGGTGGCGGCACCCATCATGGGACACACTATCAGCTTGGTGTGGTCCTCAAAGAAGTTGATCTGAAGAAAGAAGAACAAGTTGATTGAAAAATATTATAATTCTGTCAAGAGATATAGGGTCGGTTTGAGTGTCGTATAATAATAATAGTGGGTTCTTGTATAGCGCTCATTCTGAAAAATCTGATTTTCCGCAAAAAGGTGTTGTGGTCGAGTGGATATGTCACCTGACTGTGGATTACAAGGTCAGCGGTTCAAGTCCCGTCGTGGCACTAATGTCCTTTGGCAAGACATTGATTTACATTTGCCACTCTCCACCCGGGCGTTAAATGGGCATGCGCTATTATCATTATTAAAGACGATTTGACCCGTTGAAGCGTCCCAGAGTTGTTGTGAAACGTCCCAAGTGAAATCGAAGTCCGGTTGGCTCGTTTATAACATTTGATATTATTCATCTACTACTTGGATAATTGAGAACATTCATAGACATAAAAGGAGAACTTCCAAAAGGAAATTTTCTTGAAGGAGACATTTCAAGTGTTTCAGTGGAGAATGATTTAAAGCCCCACTGCACTTGCTACTTGCGCCCTCTATGTAGCAAACAATGCCCAATTGGTGCCTGTTGGTCCCCCATGATCCCCTTCTTCTTATGCTAATTGAGAGCTGATTTGATGAGACAACCACCTGTCAGTGACCTTGCAGGGAGGTCTAATCCCTCCTGGCCAACTTAGTACAGACAGGCTTTAAGAACTTACCTGGACGGTTCCATTGCTGAGATGAAGGACAATGGCACTCTTGGTCCTGAACCAGCTCTGTAGGAATGGTAGCCTGGCCATGCTGTCTGATTCACGGGGCGTCATGGCAGCACCGGCCTGGTGAAATAAAACAACAATCAAAGATATTCTAAGTTAATAATAATAATAATAATAATAGCTAGTTCTTAGATAGCGCTCTCAAAGAGCTTTACAGATATATTATTACCCCGGTCATCGGATTCAGGCTTACCCGCACACAATGTATGCACATTCACCACTCCCTGGGGAGCATTCCAGCCAGTCATTTTGAGATCTACACTGTACCTTCTCAAGCTTTACACACATCTCTTGGGTGTGGTTGGTCTAAGTGAGGATCGATGCTTGAGACAAGAAGAAGGGGAGGGAGGGAGGGAGTGTCATGGTGTTTATGTCAGTGACACCTAAGAAGGAAAATGCTGACTTTAATAAATCGATGATGTACAAACTAAACCAGCTTTGCAAGAATGGTACTCTATTATGCTTTCTCATTCATGGGGTGTCATAGTGGCACCAGCTTCAAATAAACCAACAAAAATCCCATTTTTTAATATTTTTTTTTTAGAAAAGTCACTTTTCAGATGCAGATGAAGAACGATACATGCTTCCCACATGCACCTGGGCCCGTTGCATGAAAATTTTTATCACTAAAAGTGCCACAGATCTATGACAAATCTACTCATAGTCGCCAATCAAATGCAAGATTTCAGTAGCTATAACAGTTATCGTATTTCAATTCAATTCAATTCAGTTTCGGTGAAAACAAGAAAAAAAAACATGACAAAAGCAAAAGCACGATAGCAGTAAAATACAAGAAAACATGAAATAAGGTTTTAAAATTTACATCAAAATTGTTATTGTTATTAACAATTTTATGAAACAGAGCAGAGAATCATTTGCCCTCTATGTTGTTGATCGTAGGAACCCAAAATGTTTTGAATAATTTGTTTTGGATAATTTATTTGATGGTCCTCACCTTGAGTAGGTGCTCACTCATGTAGTTCCTGAAGTATTTGAGCAGAGTGACTTTCTTGTGGAGCGTTGAGTCATATGATCCTAGACGGCAGTATTTCTCATTCCCGTCTCTTTCTATGTACTCCAACGTGCTAGGGGAAAGAAAGAACATGACAGTGTTATCATTAACATTCACAGGAGCATTTATCATTCAAATAAATTCTATCCATTCTAACATGCAATGGAAAAACAATAGCAGAAGCATTCATCATTCAAATCAATTCTATCCATTATAATATGCAATAGAAAAACAAAAAACATGAACCAAAAAGTAGATGAGTAGAGTGACTCTCTTTTGAAGGTAGAAATCACAAAACCTTAACCTAACAATAAACAGTAAAATTTGTTTCCCATTTAGAAACAGATTAAAAAAAAAATAGTTTGATGATAGATTTTCACGACTGCGTTTCTATTTCATGAGGTCTGTTTCTTATAACACAGAGCTCATGCAGTGAATACACTTGGAACCTTTGTTGCGTGTAGTTGCCTATCAGTTACAGGTTATGAACAAAAATGCAGCAATTTATCGCTTTGTATCTGAACGAGCCTTTATCGAGTAATCATTCAAATGGAATCAATAAAAATGAAATTTAATGGAGAGTTGTATATACTATACTCACTCTGCATTTGCGTGAAGGAGAAGTCTTGTTGAGTCGTTGAAGAGTACGCCCACGCTGCCGTCACAGAGCTGGTATCCCAGACCGTACTTGTCTGAGTAGTCCACCCATTTGCTAACCCACAGGATTGGCGCGGCTGCTGGGTCCTCCGCCTCATCTGAGAACAAAAACAATGAAAAACGGAAGGGTGATTCCATGCATGCAATGTACGACGTATGCATAGCACGTTGAGAGAGGTAGTTGCGACACAAACATGCAAGTGCTCAAGGTCAATCATCCTTCCCATATGCAAGCTTTATGGGAGGAATTTGACCTCCAGACAAACACATCGCTGTTGACAAAACTTCTGCACTATATTCAGGGCTCCACACGATAACTGTTTGCAAAGGGGGTCTTTATACAAAATAAGTCTGTATTTATTCACGAGATATATGATAACATTTTTAATTTGGTTGGTAGGGACTACAGGGTGCCTGATAATGTCAATTACATGTTACTATGGATATTATCCGTTGATCTCAACAACGAAAAAATGAAAAGAAGCACTCACCTAATCTTATATCGGCCTTCTCGCTGGGCTTGGCAGCAATCACGCTGGTGAGATGGACCTTGAGACTGGCAAGGTGGTCTTCTTTAGGCTGGTACACCTTTGGCTTGCCGCCGCCGTTCTCCTTGCGGTCACTGTGTTTCCTGTGTGGCTTCCCACTCTGCTCACGACCTGGGGGCACGTTCTCATCTACAAGAAAGGAAGAAAATTAAAATAAATGAATAACTCCCTTTAAATGTATGCTTTCAAACAATCAGGAAACCTTATTCAGGATTAAACATAAATTTAACAAAAATAGTTTATTTGCATTGAATTGACCTACTGTACATGTATACTGACTGCTGAAAGTTCAATTTTATGTTATTTACTACAGGCTTAAAATACATACAAAAGTTCCTTTTATAGTGAAAGTGTACAAAAGCGAAAAATTTGTACAAGAGAGAGTGCCCTGTCATAAAGAGTCGAGATTCAACCGAATCAAACTCAGCTGTGAACAGCATTTTCAGGAGCTTGACAATTAAGTCGGGATGGAGAAATGGGTTGGGGTCCCATGTGTCTCGGGCACCCAGATAACAATATGACGTTGGGCCATTAATTGTCACCATTTTCCATTTTTTGACTGACGAACAGTGGATATTGGTTGGCTAATCAACGTTGGACAATGGCACATGTTGGGAAAGGGGTTGGCCCAACGCTGATTTGTTACTGTCGAGCCAACGTTGGCCCTCCAGCCAAAAAGACATTTGGGCCAAGGTAACAGCACACGTCGGCCCAATGTCGTATTGCTATCTGGGCACCTGTTAGTGTCGAGCCATGCATTACCATTAAAGACCGTCATTACTAGTTTGTCTAGGAGGGATTAGACCACACAGCGAGGTCACTGACAGGTGGTTATCTCATCAACTCAGCTCTCAAATAACATAAGAAATAGAGGATCATGGGGGACCAACAGGCACCGATTGGGGAAGTTTTCTATATAGAGGGAGCAAGTAGCTACAAGTAGGACAGTGGGGCTTTAATTGACCTACCCTGGCCGTTGACCTCAAGGAGTGGTCTTCTGCCTGACGATACAGGCACTTGGAACCTAGGAGCCATAGTGAGACAGGTGGTGGGGAGCTGAGGGGGCAGGTACCCTGTGGTGAAGAACTCGTCTTGCAGGAGGATGTCAATGTGAGGTCTCTGCGTAGGGTCGTTCTGCAAATGGTAAGGGAAAGATGGGAACATAATTGGTGATGGCGTTGTCTTGGATCAGGCAGAACATGGCCCTTATTTCATGAAACAATTGACAATTAACAGTCATTGATATCTTATGGCTGGTCATGCATTATCAATGACTAGATATTGATTAAATTGGCCTATGTCTATTATATGGTGTTCAACATTTAATGCTTTAACAAACCCTCAACAGTCACCACCAATTTTCTTTGATCCAATATCATTTCTTCATAGAGAGATTTTATTTTCATCTTTATTAAACAGTCTATGAACAGCCCTAAAGCTACCGAAACCAGAGTATATGATCCTTTCGTGATTCCTGCAGTGGTTAATATAGTGAGAGAGCAGACGCATATATATATCTTCTTTCAATGATACTATGGATAGATAGAGATAGAGAAAGAGAGAGAGAGAGAGAGAGACAAAGACAGGGGGAGGTAATATATAGACAGAGATAGAGAATATGATAATTAGAGAGAAAGATAGAGAAAACAGGAAGAAAGAGAGAAAACAAGAGAGAGAGAGAGAGAGAGAGAGAGATAAAGAGAGAATATATAGGAAGAAACAGAGAATACAAGAGAGAGAGGAGGGGGTAGTTTATAAAATATAGAGAAAGAGAGAGCATGTACTACTTACCTTGAGTAATTTAACAATGAGATTGCGAGCCGGTGTACTGACATGGGATGGTACTCTGTATTCATTTCTCTTGATTCGCTGGTAGGTGTCTTTCAGACTCTGAGTCTCAAAAGGAGGTTTCCCCACCAAGAGGGTGTACCTATGATAATACAAACAAGAAAACATTGATGATAAGTTGTGAAGAATGTAATCAAAAGATGAAAGGCGCAGGAGAAAACATAGAAGTCATGTGTTTTTTAATCGAAGTAACTTCATGCTGCACTAAAGGGTACAGATAATATACTCGGCAAGTGGATAATTTTTTTGTTCGCAAACATCCCATCCTCTATCTAGAACAAAATGAAAAACATTTCATTGAACATCTGTGTATTGATCAGTTATTATGTAGTCCATATAAATTATGCACAGAGATGCAATTAAGCCATGTACATGTAGCCTAGGAAAATGAAGCTCCAATTTGTTGATTTTCGGTCAAAAACATCAAAAAATTAGGAAAGGCACATATTAGACCTGCAGATCTGTAACTAGGCCAATATTAGGCCCTGTACGTAACATGTACATGATCAAGTCAATGATTACTTGAGATCTAAGAAAGTTTGACTTACATGATGCATCCTAGTGACCAAAGGTCAACCTCGTAGCTGTGACCTTTCTTGGAAAGCACTTCCGGGGCAATGTAGTTGGGAGTTCCACACAGTGTCCTAGAGAGAAGGAGCAAACATTAAAACATAAATTACCTATGAGACACTATTTGGTGTCAAATTTCCTTTTTTCTTTGTAAACAACCTCTTTTTGAGTAAAAACAAAAAGCAATCTCCTGACTATTTTTTCAACATTTTGATCTGATAATGGAGCACATGTCCCTCATTTTTTGGATTTATTTAAATAAATGGTTTAATATTCAGGGATGCCAGTTAGAATTGATAAGAGGGCCTGCAAATCACCAAGAATGAGCTATTTTGTACACCAAAAAAGCCTGAAAATAAATTGCTAGGGCCTGAATTCAGGCTATATTGCCTGAAAATTGGCATCCCTGAATATTATGTTATTGAATTTGTTATATATTGCATATTCATTTGCTTATGTTATATTATTTGGAAAAAAATAATGAAACCTTGAAACAGTGACCTAATTACCTAAAGGACCACTATACCATGACACTTCCAGAAAACAACGTTTGTGACAAGAATGCATCTGCGTGCTACAGTAATTCTCGCTACCCTAAATAGGTACGAAAATCTCGAAATTCGCGAGACGAGGTAATTTTCACTCTCTCGGGTTGTCACTACAACTTCCGGTATAGAGTCCCATCCCGCTGGCGCTAGCGCCTGTGTTCGCTGTGCAGAGTTTTCACGCACGCTAAAATCAGGGTTCTTACGCTTGGAATCATGAGCCCAGCACTGTGCAGCCTCACAAAAGAAAACCATCGTCACTGATGTCAAAAGACGCAAAAAACAACGAATGAAATGTTCAAATAAACGTTGAAATATTTGCGAAAAAAAAACAAGACCGAGCAGACGACATATTCGGTGCATACACGTTGTGTTTTACGTTTGCGCTATCGCGCCTAGTAATATAGCGCCTGCACAGGAAGCTGTAATGTCGAAAAGCTATCCCATAATGCAATGCGCGTTTTCAGGATTTTCCCCGGATCTCGGCAGAATCGCTATTTGGGGTAGCGAGAATTGAGCTTACTTTTTGCGTTCTCCGCTGAAGTCGACCTTGGTGGCGAGACCAAAGTCCCCGACCTTGAGCTCCATGTCGTCGTCGATGAAGAGGTTACCCAGCTTGAGGTCACGGTGGATGACCTTTGTCTTTGAGAGATACTGACACGCCAGGATGCACTGACGCATGAAGTAGCGAGTCTCGGGCTCCGTGATGGCCTTTCGTCTCTTGTGCAGCTCCATTAGTGACTGTGAATATCAAGGGTCAGATAAATAAATGTCAACAAATATATTTTTTAAAAATATTTCATTTCAAGTTGCCCAGCTTGAGATAAAAATTATGAACAACCTTGTTCTTAAAGGTACTATGTCCCTTTTGCAGCCAACCTCAAATTCTGTAGAACTTTGCAGGAATTATGAATATGTCATGTTTGTCCTATCTGTGAAATTTAAACGTTAGCAGTGTCCTCATATTCAAATTATGCAAGGAAACCCGTTTACTTGCTAGACTTCACTGTCAGACACTATTGAGTGACTGACTGGCTTTTTTCTTCTTTGGTAATAACATACATGAACAGAGTTGTAAAGGGTACATGAGCATTTGTCTACATCAATAACCCACTTCTTGTGATGGCCAAGATTAAACTGATTGAATCTTTGCGCAGCATAAAACGTATGACCATTCGGTACAATTGTCTGAAAATCAAGACTATTACTTTTGGGCTCTATAGCCCTAAAGTCGATTTGACAACTAATAGTCGTTATTTTCCCACTTGAAGACATTTTCAAGCCCCACCTTTTTTAGGGAAGTTCTAAATTAGTATTATCTTTCAAATGCAGTTGGAATTTAACTTTTTCATTTTGTTGGCCTGCAAATGGGACATAGTACCTTTAATACAGAGCCAGGGAAAAAAATTCTATAATTTTGTTGTTGAATTTTCTCAATTTTTTCTTCATTTTCTGAAAGGGCATCAAAACTAAATAATGTCCAAATGTAGAAAACCAATTGAATAGGTTAAGTATTGGCTGAGATATACATGTATGACCTCTGAATAAATAGATGTCCTATAGGAACTCACTGTTATATTGCTCTGGCTCGTAATGTTATGAACCAGAGTAATATAACATTGAGCTTCTATAGGAAATCTCTTTATTCAGATGTTCATATCTCAGCCAATACTTAACCTATCCAATTGGTTTTCAACATTTGGACACTATTTTGTATGCTCTTTCAGAAAATGAAGATTTTTCTTATAAAAATTCCAAAAAAATAGATTGAAAAAACTGGACTTCACTTACCCTTCTCCTGCACAGCTCCAGTAGGACGTAGACGTTTTCCTTGTCTTCAAAGAAACTATGGAAGCCAACGACATGCCTGTGATGCAGGCTCTTATGAATGTGAATCTCCATTGTCATCTATAATAACAAGAGAGTGATACCAAATTAAAAAGAGTACTACGGTGTACTGTCAGTCTCTTAATCTTGATTGCAACATTAATTGATTGTGACTTTTTGGTTTATATGAGGAACTTTGTGAAATTAAAAATACACAATGAATAAAAACAACATAAAAACACTTCCCCCCCCCCCCCCAACAAAAAAAAAACACAAGAATTTAAAAGACTAACAACAAAGTGTGGAAAAAATTCAAATGATTCATGTTTTACAAGAATCCATCTTCAGCACCAAATCTTGACATTAAATAGATAGATTGTAAGAATTTTTTTCAGACACACAAGTAGCAAGTTACTGTAAAGTTATTACGTAATGACATACCTTGTCCTTTTGGTGAGGTTTGACAAGAAGGGCCTTGGAGACGACCTTGCCCGCAAAGATCTGTTTGGTGGCATCGTCGGTCAGCTCATAACACTTTGCAAAACCACCCTGTAGTGACATCAAGAAAAACAGATTCCGGTATTAACACGTCTACAAGTTTAGTCACAACATTTAGAATAATTCACTTATTTTGTTTTATAATAACGTAGGAAAACTTTCTGTATAGCAATATTCTGCAGAAATTCTTTGTCAAAGTAGGTCTATATTATTTAAACTTTTTGATTCATTGTAGACTATGCTTGTAAAATATGAGCAAAACACATTTCCAATATTGGACAATAAATTGAAATCGAAGTTAATTCCAATTATTCCATGAGCTCATGTCATGTACAAATGTTTCAATTAATAAAGGAATTTAAACATGCCAATTATTAAGTTCTTCTCAGACTAAGGGCTTAATTAAAATAGAGTCTAGTCCAAAGTGTCAATTTGACAAGTTGATAGGATCATAGGACAGACCTCTATAATTTGTTATGTTGTGTACTGCCATATTTTAAGGTTTATAAGTAATTTTGTAATATTAATAAAATTATTCAATTTTTTAAGAGTCTTTGAAGCTTGAAAAAATTGTTTAAATCCTATCGGCTTGTGGCGGTGTACAGTATGGAAAGAGCATGGGTAGATGACTTTTTATTCTACAAGAACAAACAACACCTTTAGTCTTTGGCCTTGTTTAGACTTTAGACATGATGTGGCAAAACCACCATAGATATCAAGAGAACATTTCAGTATTAAAGGCCCATTTGTTGGCATTAAAAAAAAATTGGGTGGCGGTTTTTTGCATCATTTCTGAACAAGCTTTAAGTTAAAAAAGTTTTATGATACTTGACAGCAAATCATGCCAAAGAAATGGAAAGATTTTTGTTCAGTGACCACATGTGCCATAATAATAATTTATATTAAAATTAATAACCAACTGCAACTCCTTTCAAAAGTTTCATTAGATATGGGAATCAACTTGATCAAGTGATCAACCAAGTCCAAGATTTATGTAACATTGGCTTGCATACATACATGTAACCTTCTTCTTGTTGTTTAAATCAACTGTCCGGATGCGGACACACAACATCTGGGTCGGGTAAACTGATTTAGACGGTGCAATTCTGAATTAATGACCAGGGAAAATACAAATTAGATCTAGACCCTACAGTCACTCTTTTATTCTGTCAAAGTGTCAGAGTCTCGGTCCAAACAAAAATGAAACTAAATTAACAAAGAATTGTTACTTTCAAAAATTCAAATTCAATAAAAAAAAAAAAAATCCAGTCTCCAGGCTTTTTCATCAGTCAACTGAAATTGTCTTAGACCCTATTCAGTAAACTAATATTTATGGCATTAATTTATGCTTTGTCAGAAGAAGACAGACTCAGACCCCGTTCTCACTCACTTCGTTGGAGCGCTCTAACTAAGACCCGTTCCTCAGGAGCGGTTCTTAGGTGAGTGAGAACGGTCAAAGTGGTCCAGGAAGTGGACTTCTGGACCGCTCCAGAAGACCACCTTCCGAGGTGGTCTTGAGGAGCGGGTCTTATTAAGAGCGGTTTGGAGCGCTCTAACGTGCAATGTGAACGGAAAGCGTACTTTGAACGGTGGGAGCTAGTGACCTTCGGTGCAAAACATGTAGTACGGTACATACGGTTTGTATTCCGCGCGCGAAAAAATTGACCTGCTGACCTAAGCTGCCATAGCAACAAGACCACTTTGACTCGTGGAGCGGTTTGAGCCATAAAAAACTGCTCGGAGTGTGAACGCTCGCAAACCGTTCCTCAAGACCCGTTCCTCTGGAGCGGTCTAACTAAGACCACTTTCAAAGTGATGAGAACGGGGTCCAAGTCACAGAGCCCAAGCCAAGGAATGAAAAAAGTAGACCCTCGTCCTCGGCCCTCTCATTCTCAAGTCTCGATCATTATTTAAGACATTAATAATAATGTCATTAGATTATCTCAAAATAATCTTAAATTTAAAAAAGTTTACTGACAACGATTATTAAAACTTCAAACAAATTTATCACTCGCACTTTCACACAAAACCTCTTTCAGTTTCAGCTCTTGCAAGAATCAACAACATGATGATCAAGCGAGTTGCAACGGCATTGCAATTCAATTCACACAAACACACACACACAAGCCATTCATGATTCAAAACTCTATTCATTCCAACGACGCCAGTTTCATGAGTTAATTACCTTGCCCAAAAATCTTCCTTTCGTGTATGTTTTTCCCGTCGATGGATCAGTAACAACATCAGGAACTTCCTTCACCCTAAGATCTTCCTTATGTCTTGAAGCCATCTTGCTTATTTTCACCCAAATAATACAAAATTTGTCGAAGAAAATGCAGACAATTTTTGTACGTCGACCAAGTCACCTGCGATCGCCTGTTTCTGATTGATGTGTTTTGTGCATTTAAAAACAGCGGGCCGGTAAAGTATGAATACTGGCCGTTTATTGGCTGATGAGGATCTCGGCCTTTAATAAATACTGTGCTCTGATTGGTCGAAGTACGGACATTTAAACGCTTTTGTGCATGCTATTAAATATGGTCCAAGGCAGATGTTTAAATTATACTGTTATAAATTATATTGTTTTTCGTTGGAAATATTTCAGTTTTATAATGATTGCAACATCATGATTCAATTTTTTAGGAAACTAAAATTCTGAAATGTAAAAATAAAATAGTTGGACGAAAATGATAAAATCGACATCTTTATTATATTACAAGTATAAGGTAGTCTGATATGGAAGCTATGTTTTATTTACATGTTATTCGTCCATCCACGTGCCCCAACAAGATGGCGATGCTTGCGGAGCCGCGACGGCGACAGAAATTGTCTTTTGACCCGAGAAACAAAGCTTGGACTGAAGGTATAACACTTTTATGGCATTGGGCAATAATTTTTCCAGTAATTTGCATGTTCATGATGGTGTGGTAGACAAGAAGAAAGTAGCAAAAGCCCAATAGTTGTCGGCTTGTTGAGTCCGTTCGTTCAGTTGTCTACGATGTGTGCGACGTATATTACACAATCTTGCATGTATGATGTACATTACTACATGTAGTTGATGTACGCGTATCTGAGCTTTGTAGTGTGTACATATAGTGCGTGGATCGTGTTATTATGCTAGGCTAATGATACGGTCGTAATGCCTGTACATGTACATGCGAACAGGCCAGTCCATGCTGTTGCTGCAATTCTGTGGGAGACCAGTGGGCAGTGGCAATTTCGTTTCATTTACCTCATATAATCGTATTGAAAAATAAAATTAGAGGTCTAGACTAACTCTAAAGAGTAAAGAATAGAAATTAGTAACAGCTCTGTGAGTGTGAGTGTGAATCGTATTCCCCAGTCGAGACTAAAAATAAAATAAGCCGAAACCTGGCTGAGTCAGGTCAATTACAACAAGCCCAAGGCTAGGCCCAACTCCTCGAGCAATGTTTTCAAAGGTTTTGCAGAGGCAAGCCAATTACTATTGCGTTACCGTTAGTGTTTTGGGGGATAACCCCCCCCCCCTCAATCTTTTTTGCTTTTTCCAAATGGGGGGGGGGGGGGGGGGGGGGGTATTGAGTAAAAATGAATGAATGCCCCACCCCCCCACCCCCCTCCCCCCCACTGAGCGAAATATCGGTTGACTCAATTTTCAAATTTTCAAACACCCTCCTTGAAAAAAATCCTGCGTACGTACTCCACTTGGTAGTACAATAGTGGGAATGTGTAATTGTGTTATATGTGTAAATGCACAAAACTATAGCCAATGTATGTGGATTATCACAGTTGATTATTGAGTACAACATTTGAGCTAGCTCTAGCCTCTATATGATGACATAAATGGTACCCTGGGGTACCAAAAAAATTCGGCCATTTTGTTGAATTATTTATTTATTTTTTAAGGCTGTACCCTGGGTTACCAAAAAGTGGGAAATTATTTTTGTGTGATTTTTTCAACCTTCAATTGTGTCCAATGTTCTTGTAAAAAATCCTTTAAGTCCTGTATTTCTAAAATTCATTGTTGTTATGAGTAATTATTCTATTATTGATATCATTTCATGCTGTTATGATACACCCTGTATTATTATTGTGGTCAAAATAACACCATGAGCCTGCTCCTTGTCTCCCCCGTCACTCGCCCTCCTAAACACCGCTACCACATCAGCGGCCTTCTCCTCCCCCAACTTCTCTACAGCACGAGATCGAGCTCTTTCAACTTTCTCGGCCCTTGTAATCTTCCGTCTTTTACGTCCTTTCCCTTTCAGTAAATCCCCGTATCCACCATCACCTTCCACCCATGGCATTTTCAAAGTTTGAAAGTTTGACAGTAACGCGCGCGTTAACTATGTCGATGATGCGATGTTTGTTTGTTGTTTTTTTTTCGAAAGAGTATACAGGTACGGTACGTACGTGCAATAACATCAAGTTCTAAAATAGCCGCGGGTCGGGACCGGACGCCGGAGCTAGCTAGCACTATAGTGTGCGATAGCCACCGTAGTGCGCTTGTGATCGTGAGCGAGCGCTATAGCGCGAGCAGTGCATGCATGCACACCATGCATAGTATAAACCATAGAGATACCACGGAACTATGTACACGCACTCCATACATTGTACTCGAGTGGACGCGAGATGGCGCTACACAACGCGGTACCCCGGGGTACTACGGTACCCCGGGGTAACGCGTGGTGCATCATATGTAACAAATTCTCTCTCTCTCTCTCTCTCTCTCTCTCTCATCTTTTCTGTTCTCTCTTTTATTTCTCTTCCTCTCCTCTCACTCTCCCTCCCTCTCCATCTCTCCCGCTCTCATCTTTTCTGTTCTCTTTTATTCAAATTCCTCTCCTCGTACCCTCTCTCTTCCTCTCCATCTCTCTCATCTCTTCTCTCTTATCTCTCCTTTATCTTTTCTCTCCTTTATCTCTCTCCTTTATCTTTTCTCTCCTTTATCATGTTTATCTCTCTCCTTTGTTTTCTTTCAGATTCAACCAAGTATGGCCAGAAGCTGATGGAGAAGATGGGCTGGTCAAAGGGCAAAGGTCTAGGAGTCAAAGAAGACGGAACCGTCTCGCATGTCAAAGTATCTCTCAAGAACAACCACTTGGGTGAGTTAAAAGCCTGTTTAGACTAGCTGAAATTAGTACAAAAATTGTATAAAGAAACGTACAAGGCCAAATAACAAAAGTGAACTGTTTCTTGTCCACGCCCACCTCCTTTTTGGCTGCTCCCGCCGCCTCCTCCTTTTTTGTCACTAACTATTCAGAAAAAAAAAACCCCGAAAAAGCCTGTGATATACCTTTTTTTTTAAATAGCTTCTAAAGTGCTAGAAATCATATTTGTTTTGTTATACATTGCATCAGTATACTCACATAGCACAATATCTGTGAAAAATATAGGCTTGGCCAGCTATAATTAACGAGAAACACATTATTTTTGTTATTTGGTCTTCAGATTAAAGAATCATTGTGCAGTAAAAGGGGCATATAGACTAGATAATAAAATCATACGAAGAAGAAAGAAACCAGTTACGATGAGTTCAGTTTACATGTCAGTTATTCAATCATTAGTGCGTGCTTATCATAAGCCCCGCCAGATATCTGAATAATGACTTTGATAGGATATATGGCGCCCACACTAGTACGGGACCCGGATTCTTCAAGTTTTTTTGTTTGAAATGATGTTCAAATATCAGTTTTACTAAACACCATGGTCTTTAAAGATGAAGTTGAGTTCTGGTCATGCGATTGCATTGTGAAAGAAACGTTGTGGAATCGACCAGAAAAGGTTGATCATCTAGCATATAAATATTTGTGTGTAGGCAAGATTCTGGAATCATCAAAATGGTAAGAAATTTGCCAAGTCTTGGTAAAGTTACAAAAACTGTACACAGAAAGATGTATATGGGACTACACGAACAGGTGGCGTAAAAATCTGTCCCAAATTTTTACCATGTTACACAACATATTTAGAAAATGAAGGCATTTGAAGGTCCATGCTTTTCAGGGAACATGTTGTATCTGCTGTTCTTCCACACTTGCATTTAATACAATGATAACGCTCACAAATTATTTTTCACCTCTTCCCAGAACTCAACCTTCTCTTTGGGCGATATTCAGACTAGAAATAAAACATTTTTTTACTAACTACTCATCATACAGCAATATGATTCTCGTAAAGCAGGTTTGACTACATTATTATTATTGTTATTTTTGTTGTTATTGTTTTTGTTTTTTTTAGGTATTGGATGTAAGGTAAGCCAAGAAGATAACTGGATTGCTCACCAGGACGATTTCAACGACCTCCTTAGTACTCTGAACGAGGGTCGCACGCCCTCTACGTCCAACGACAGAGAAGCATTGAGCCTAGAGGAACGCTCAAAGAAGTCACGGAGCAGAGTCCAGTAAGTAACAAACAATTGCTCTGGGCTTTATTTTATCAGAAGTTTATGGTTGGGGTTGTTCTTTGGGTTATGTTTCGTTTAGGGTTAGGTTTAGGGTTGGGTTTAGGGGTAAGCAGGGATGCCATTTTTCAGGCAATAGCATGAATTCAGGCCCTGGTGAGTTATTTTTATACCAAATTTTAGGCTTTTTTGTGTACAAACTAGCTCATTTTAGGTGATTTTCAGGCCCTTTGATCAATTCTAACTGGCATCCCTGGGTAAAGGACTAAAGGTTAGGTAGAGTGTGTTGGGTTTAGGCTAAAAGTTTAGAATCTGTTTTTAGTCAACAAGTTTCTATTTGTTTTATAAATGTAATGCTTCTTTAGAGAAATTTCAATTGTTTAAACATATTTGTGGCTTGATGGCCCGGTGGTAGAGCCCGACCCCCCCCCCCCCCCCCCCACTCTGAGAACGGACGGACCCCATGCATGTTACCAAAATGTCCGGTAAAGGGGTAATTTTCGTGCCACAAAGTACGGCCCGAGAATTGTAAAAAAAGGGGTGTATTAAATTTTTTTTTTTTTTCTCTCATCTCTTTGGACTCCTGAGAAATTATTACGAGTTTAGGGGGGTACATTGAGCGATTTTCTTGATTTAGGGGGGGCTCCAAGGCAGGAAAAGCATGCAAAAGGGGGGTTCGGAAATGTTGGCAGTCCTCAGATAGGGGGTGCTTTCAAAAAGAGGGAACAAGCATATGCGTACCCTTAATAACAGTAAGTGGGGGGGGGGGGGGGGGGGGGGGGGGGGGGTTTCGGGGGCCGGGTGGTAGAGTCGCTGCCGGGCAAACAGTAGATAGCAGGTTCAAGTCCTGCTGACTTGTTTTCAATTAAAAATTGATCAATCAATCTTTATTTACTGCTTGTAAGCCACAAATATGTTTAAACATTTGTTTATATTCTTGTTGCATTTTCTTGAAATAACATGCTATGATATCGTGTATTAAATGATATAAACGATGATCTTTCTTGCAGTTACAAGAAGTTCACTCGAGGGAAAGATATGTCCCAGTATGGAGAGGAAGGGATGAACAGCATTCTGGGTAGACGTCTAACAAGCTCAGCTCCGGTCACACCCCAAACACAATCGGTAAGAGAAACTAAAGTTGTTTATATTGTTAGAGACTCGGCTCTGGTCATATGCAAAAGCAAGGTCACTAGGAAGGACCAGATTATTTGTTTGTTATTTTGAAAGCCCCTCTGCACTAGTTTGGCCAGGAGGGATTAGACCACCCTGCATGGTCACTGGCAGTTGGTTATCTCATCAAATCAGCTCTCAATTAACATTAGGAAAAAGGGGATCATGGGGGACCAACGGGTACTGCGTAGGCATTGTTGGCTATATAGAGGGCGCAAGTAGATACAAGTCCCGCTCTAAACTAACCCTGTAAACGATCATCAGATCGGACGCCGATACCAATCCGATCATGGGTGATCGGATAATAATTTCCGATCGCCGATCAATTAAAATGATCGGAAAAAAATCTGCAGATTTTTTTAAATTTTTTTTAAAATATTTTTTTTAATGCCGAAAAGTTTTTGGCTATCAAATGCTTTAAAAAAAAATCATAGCTGGGATTATTTTGTCATGTGGAGTTGTTGTAGACCATGTTTGTTGATATTTAGTGCCTTTTCATGACTTTCAAATTAATGATATTGGTCTAAGAACAGAGGCAAAACATGCGGGCCGCCATCTTGGATTATAATGTAGGTTTTTTTTTTTTTTTTAATGACAAAAACTTGAAAATTTTCGTCATTAAAAAGTAAATAAATACCCACATTATAATCCAAGATGGCGGCCCGCATATTTTGCCTCTGTTCTTAGACCAATATTATTAATTTCAAAGTCATGAAAAGGCACTAAATATCAACAAACATGGTCTACAACAACTCCAAACGACAAAATAATCCCAGTCATGAATTTTTTTTGAGCATTTGATAGCCAAAAACTTGAAAATTTTCGTCATTTAAAAAAAAAAAAAAAAAAAAAAATCTGCTAATTTTTTTGGTCGCTCTTCCGATCAAAGGTGCGAGGGTGTCGCTCCGATCTTCCGATCCGATCAGAGCCCCAACTTACAGGGTTACTTTAAACCCAATCAAATTCTGTCAGATGAACCAAAGTTGTATCAATCTAATGGAGTCTATTCGGGTCGTACCTCAAACACATTCTATAAGATGACCTCAACTCAGGTCACGCCCAGACACAGTTAAGCACATGGTGTCAGGCCTACTTATCTTGATTTCCTTATCTTTCTATGCTCATTACTCAGCCCCTATACACTTCCTACCAAAATCGATCAGCACATGTCATTTATTTGTAATCTTGAACATTTAGTGTAAGTTTTGTTGGATTCTGTGAGAATTTATTTTCCATTATTACCAGGACTAAAGCTTATCTTTAAGCAGGCCCAGAGCTTTGTGCTTATCAGTTTTTTTTTTGTAGTGTCCTAAATTCCCATTTTCATGTCATCTACATGTAAATTTTATTCATGGGAAATTCAGGTTTTCATTTTTAAGAAACTTATTGTATTTTTTGTACGGTACCTTATGAACATCTGTACTCGAATTCACAAAGGACTTTTGTTGACAAACCTAGGTTTGTGCGCATCATAGGCATTTCGATGCGTTTCACACTTTCAGACCAAGGTTCAGACAAACTTTGGTCTGAAACGCGTCAAAACGCGTCATATGACGCTTGAAACCTAGGTTTGTCTACCAACCTCCTTTGTGAATTTGGGCCATAATCTTTGCTGACACTGTCAAAGGCAGGTCAAAGGTCATTTATTATACTTGTTTCTATGCCTACAGGTAGAGAATTCTGACGAGGAGAAGGAGGAGCTCACTCATGGGGTCGTGACCTTCAAGGGCACCTGCAGCGTCGGGGATTACTTTGCGCAGAAGATGAACGCCTTCAAGCGAGGGAGGCAGACACGGGTGAGCGAATCGCACTCGGACACAGAGCTAGAAGCGCCTCGGTGCGGCTTTGGGTTCAGACAGTCCATGGAGCAGGGTCAAAGGTCAGATGTAGAGGGCGCTGCTGGGCCGTCGGGTTTGTTGGATGGAGGGAATGAGGATGGAGGGAACGAGGGAGAGGAGGAGGAGCAGGAGATGGAGAGTGAGGAGGGACCAGACGGGGTGAGGAGTCGAAGCAAGAAAAAGAAGAAGCGGAAGAAGAAGAAGGCGCGGGCAGCCGGCCGAGATTCGGATGAAGAGAACGAGGAACAGATCGAGGTCAGGGGAGAGAGCGAGATAGAGGAGGATGAGGGCATCGACCTGGGAAGGAAGAAAAAGAAGAACAAGAAAAAGAAGCGGCTGGTTGACGAGAGCAAATCGGAAAGCGCCAGCGAGCATAACGAGAACGGCGACAAGAAGAAGAAGAAGAAGACCAAGAAATCTAAGAAGGATAAAAACAGGCACTTAGAGACACCCGGTTGTTCCCATGACGATGACACGGCGGAGAACAGCGAGGAAAGGTCTAGTGGCGAGACTAGTAAACAAAAGAGGGATAGTAGCGAAGAGGGTCTGGAGGAGGAGAGAGCAGAGACTAGCTCTGGTAAGAAGAAAAGGAAGAAGTCGAGTCGGGAAGACGATGTCGAGAATGGAGAGGGTCCAAGTACTAGCGCAAAGAAAAAAAAGAAAAAGAAACATAAGGTTTGATGCATACTTTCAAGGAGATAGATTGATAGATAGATAGATAATGAAGAATTGAACCTGTACATTTCAGAGTATTGTTATAGGTTGGTTTGAAGTCGTTTCAGGGGTCTGTGACCCGGATATTTGAAACTAATCTAAATCAAAGAAGCACACTGGTGAAAGTTTGAACGAAATCGGACAAAGAATAAGATAATAAGTTATGAATTTTGAACAATTGTAATCACTATAGTTATAGGGATTGCCCTGTACATTTAATTTCATAAACTTTCAATTTCTCAGTTATTAATGACGGAATAGATTTTTTCCCATACAGGGGTTGAATAGAAACATATTTGCAATAATTATATTTAGGGTACATGTATGATTGAAAGCAACAACTTTTTGAGGGAAATTAAAAAAAAAATTTTATTTAGTACAGCGCAGACAGAACGTAACCTTGCAAGATACATCACAGAGTTACCAATTTGTGTTTGAATGATTGTAACTTTGAAAATGTATAATTTTCTTAATGATAATTTGCTGAAACTTTCGACGACCTCTTCCTCTCATTTTTTTTCTGCTTCTATTATCAAAAACCAACTAAATATCAAGGAGGACTTCAGCTTTAAAATTTGACTAAAGTTAGTACCGGTATGCCTGTACCAGAATATGTTATCATGTAATACAGTACTGGTAAGTGGAAGTGTCCTCGGAATAAGCAAGGGGTCTTAAAGATAAAGTTGAGTTCTGGTCATGCGATTGCATTGTGAAAGAAACGTGCAACCGATCAGAAAGGGTTGATCATCTAGCATAAGTATCGGTGTGAACTGCAAGGTGCTGGAATAATCAAAATGGTATTACACAAATATATTGGATGGCCTTGAGTGCATTTTGTTATATACATGTATACAATAAAGGGTAATTGCGATCTCGTGCCTTTTTTTTGCACTTTAATTATTGAGACAATGCAAACAATGGGTACGCGCCACTTTGTGCAGGGTTGCTTGGATATAGGGTGCGTTCAAGCAATTTTTTAAAGCTAGAATCAAAAACATGAATTACAAATCAAAACGCCGTTAAAAAAACATGGTTACTGCGGGAGAGCGTTCAAGCAATTTTTCATCAACGCTGATTCTCGCTCATTTCACGCTCAGCCTCTGCTCATCTGAATTTGTTTACGGTCGACTGTCGGCCAAACTGGAAGCAGGCCACAATAGTGACGTTATAGAATCATGATTGAGATCTCCGTTAGTCAAGTGATTTTTAGCAATCGTGATTCTGCAGAATAACAATACAAAACGCATCTTTTTCAGCGTTTTATGTTTGCGTTTTGAAACACGTTTATTTTTACGACCGATCAAAAATCGCTTGAAGGCGCTTGAACACAACCATGTTTTAAACTAAACGTCTTTGAAAATAGTGTTTCTAGGGTGGACATTTTTTCCCTTGAACGCACCCATCGTATTACGCACAATTTTATTCATTTAACTGGGTGGTCAATATAACATTTAAACAATCATTATCACGTGATGATGTATGGACCAATCATAACTTTGTATATGTAAGAGCTATCTAACATAGTCATTGTACACCTTCATCATTCTCATTTATAGACAATACGTTGTATAATAAATTGTTTAATATCACAAGGTTTTGTATACTATAGTTACATGTATTAAACAATCTTTTTAATTTGAATATATCGACTTGACTAGTTTACGTTTCTTATATCAGCTTATCTCTTGTTATACCCTCTTGTCTCTCCTAGTAAATCAAACCTTTATGCTAGGGACCGCATTTTTCTCTCATCCTTTTATGTAACATATTTCCGCAATAATATGGAAAGATTTTTGTCCAACCTTTTAGTGCGGTATGGTATGTAATCCCGTAGAATTTTTGTGCCAAAGTTGATTTTTTGTTGTTGCTGTTTTGGCTTCAAAAGGGTCCCAATTGGCCAAAAAAGATGGGGTTCAAATTTTCAGACCCCTCCTTCATTTCCTGGGGGGTCCATATTGGGCGCCAAAATGGCTTATATAACGCGCAATAGGGAAATTTGGTGTCCTCGGGGAAAATTTGAACCCCATCAATTTCTGATAGCTTGGACCCCAATGAATCCAAAAATGCAACAACAAAAAATCAACTTTGGCACAAAAATCCTACGGGAGCTGTTTCAGTGACATACCGTACCACACTATTTAGCTTCTCTCTCATTCCAGTCTCAGACATGAATAACGATGCACAGTCAAAGCTGTCTTAGTGACCACCTCTCTATAAAGGCCACCTGTCTATAGTGGCCATGTATTTTGTGACTCGTCTCCCTTGAGAATGAAATGTGTGTTGTAGATCCTGTATAAGAAGGCCACCTGTCTACAGTGGCCACTTTCGCTTTTTCCCTTGGGTGCCTTGACAGACAGGTTTGACTATATTTTATAAATCATGGAAAACCAAAAAATCGTGATGATGAATTATCTCTGATAAAGTTCGATTTGAGGTGTATCGTGTGATAAGAGGGGGAGAGGGAGAGAACGAAAGGGAGGGGATGGTGGAAAGGAGAGAGAGAGAGAGAGGGAAAGAGATAATTTTTAAGGCTATATTTGATTTGAGATGCAATTATTTTGAGCAAAAGAGGGCAAAGGGGACCAGGAGGAAGAGAGAGAGAGGGAAGGTATGAAGACATTGGTGGAAGAGAAAAAGAGGAGGAGGAGGAGGAAAAAGAGAGGGGTTCAAAGAGAGAGAGAAAAAAGGTTTGTTGGGATGGCGAGAGAAGGGGCGATTAAGTTTAAAAACTAAAGACAAATCACCGCAGAGGGCGACATACCACAAAACCCATGAAAAGATATCGAGATAAAGCAAAAACATCAACAACATCCAAAAGTGATTGTCAATTTGAAGGAAAAAAAAGCACGAAACGAATTTGTCTATCTATTGAAAAAAACTGTCTTTATTTGGTCGTTATCATTGTCATTATACATGTATATAAATAAAGTCAGTGACGAGGCCTAATAAGGTTGAGTTCATGGGAATTCAGAGGTGAAAAATAATTTGTGAGCGTTATCATTCTTATTATGCAAGTGTGGAAGAACATCAGATAAGACATGTTCCCTGAAAAGCATGGCTCTTCAAATGCCTTCATATTCTCAGCTAGTATGTCATGTAACATCGTAAAAAATCCAGGGTAGGATTTTTACGCCACGTGTTCGTGTAGTCCCATATACATCTTTCTGTGTACAATGTTCGTAACTTTACCAAGACTTGGCCAAATTTCTTATCATTTTGATAATTCCAGAACCTTGCAATACACACAAATTCTTATATGCTAGATGATCAACCTTTTCTGGTCGATTCCACAGCGTTTCTTTCACAATGCAATCGCATGACCAGAACTGTCAACTTCATCTTTAAATGTAGCCTATAATCATCAATTTCTACAAAAAATATTCATAATAATAATAACTAATATTGATACATGCATGAAGTAATAATATTAATAACATAAATATTATGTACATATATATATCTATATACTTATAAATAAATAGGTAACCCTATTGGCAGTACCGGGTTCATGACGTGGGCATCATAAAAATCCTAACAAATTCGTTTTCACTGGCTGCCTGCCGTAGCAACAAACAACAAACTCTGTTTCTTTGACATTCAGCCATGCATGAAGTCTTTCGTCTTCTGTGTTGTTAGAGCAGACAGCCAGTGGAACGGATTCGTTTAATAAAATTTTGGAAATGCAAGCATTACTTTAAAGACCGTCACTACTACTGGGCCAGAAGGGACTTGACCACACAGCGAGGTCACTGACAGGTGGCTATCTCATTAACTCAACTCTCAACTAACATAAGAAAAAGAGGATCACGGGGGACCAACAGGCACCGATTGGGGAAGTTTTCTATATAGAGGGAGCAAGTAGCTACAAGTAGGACAGTGGGGCTTAAACAAACAGAACTTAATTGGTTATTCCTGTCTCATTTTTCCTGACTGTGATGTCATATGAAAGGGTAAAAATTGAACTTTCTAGAAATGTGATTTTTCTCCTTGAAATTCAGATAATGTTCGCCAAATGACTTTTTGGTACCCTTTCTTCGAATTGTTTTAGTCACTCATGCGTGAAATATGCATCATATAAGTTGCATCAACATGAAAGAGGAGGATCTAAGCTTTACAAATAATGTTTCATTTATTAATTATAAGTATGAATAAGTTATGATAAAGCATCGAGAATCTTCGGTTTCGTTTTTTCTGGGACGCACTGTATATAATATGTTTCCCATTATTTTCTTCGTACTTAATCCGCTAATCTATAAAATGCAATACAAGTTTTTTTTAATGAGGTCGATTTAAAGGGATTTAACGCATTCTAGATATACACAATTTTGTTTTTCTCCCAGTGATTTGAACACCCTAATAATTATTGTTTAACAGCAACTTAAGCCTCAGTGAGGCAATATTCCAGTCTTCATGCTTCTGATCGACATATCTCAATTTTTTGTATTGTTATCCATCTGACGTTTATAAACCTTGTTAAATAACCGGTATGTACTACCCGCCAATTGAGTACAATAGTCGGAGTTATTTGCCAGCTTCGTCTTGACAACTTTCGCTCTCCTTTTTGTTAACTCTTCAGCTACGCACTCGTCATAGTCTTCTCGCAAGACTTCTCTAAATGTCGCCAATTCCTCGTTGAACGTAGGTCCGTATTCTGCGATCTTCTTCCACAGCGTAGCGTTAAAATGCTCGTAGAGCAATGTGTCCGCCCAGTTCCACTTACGCAGCGACGCGCGCACGTCGTCATCCATTTCGGACGTATGCGTGCGGTGGTTCTTTATGACGTAAGAAATATCGCGATAGTCCCAACACATTAATTTCTTCAACAGAAGAAGCGATTCGTCCATAAACTCCATGATTAAGATCAAGCTAAATTTCGTCGATATATCGTTAATGATAGATTTCACTACCGATATTTCGGTATGAATCCTCCGATCTAGCGAGAGATCGAACATCTGCCCGTTGCGCGTATAATATTTCCTATGCCCCCTCGGTAGTTTGTGCCAGTAGTGACTAGGTTGATTGGCAAACTTGGCGACATTTTCACTCTGACGTGTGCGAAAGAGCAATTTCTCTGCGCCAAAGAAGGTAAAGGCAGACTCAAAATGGGAGCTCGGTTCCCGGAGAATAGTGACGTACTTGGTCCCCTCGGCCATAAAAAGCTTCAAGATCTTCGGCTGATAGCGCACGTGGACTGTCAGCATATTGTAGCCCTTGTAATTTGAGTAGTCTCCTACCCCAACGCCAAGAGGCGGGATGAATTTGCGATTGGAGCGCTTGTTTAGCACATCGAATCTGATGTGCCCCCGTGCCGGGTCTGATTTGTAGCCTACGCATGATAACCGGTGCGAGAGCGCGTACCGATGCATGATGGAGGCGACCGTTGTGCTACCTGTTTTATGCGTCTTGATAAAGGCTAAGTTTTTCTGCCGTTCGCAGAGCGGTCCCGGCTTGAAAGCTGCGCCAAGTAGAGAGTCGGAATGGGTCAGGTGACTTCCGTTGTTGAGGCTTTCATGGTAGACGTTGCTCTGATCTTCGCCAGGCATCACATTACTTTCACCAATCTGTGGGATCTCGTGCTCAAGTTGACTACTCTTTGCTGACTCGATGATGTAACTGTGATGAAAACGAAATTGAGAAGATGAAAAGCATATAATAAGTAGGCCTATACATAATACATGACTTAATTCTTGTTCATCTTAATTTTATTCTTTCTCGATCCTCCTCCTCCTCCGTCTTTTTCTTATTATTTGTCATTATCATTATAATTGTTATTCATTATAATAATAATCATCGTTATCATCAGATCATCACCTGCATAATCGTCATTATTATCGCCATCGTCATTAATTATCGCCATCATTATTATCATCATCACCATCGTCGTCATTAACATCATCATCAAAATTATCATTATCATTCATCATTATCAACATCACCATCGACGTTAACATCATAAATATCATCCTTATCATCATCATTATTATCACTATCATATTATTAGCATTATCATCGTCATTATGATCGTGATGATTATTAACGCAATCATCATCATCATCATCATCATCATTATTATTATCATCATCACCATTATAACATCATTATTATTAACATCATCAATATTAACATTATCATCATCATCATCATTTTCATTATTATCATTTTCATTATCATTATCACCGTCATCATCACCTCCCTTAACATCACCATCATCACCATCACCATCGTCACCATCACCATCACCATCATCACCATCACCATCGTCACCAACACCATCACCATCACCATCATCACCATCATCATCGTCACCATCACCATCACCATCGTCACCATCACCATCACCATCGTCACCATCACCACCACCATTACCATCACCATCGTCAGCACTCATCGTCAGTACTACTTCTACTTCTACTTCTACGACGATACTCAGCAGGATCCATAAGTCAGGATGTAGTGCTGAGGAATAAACTATCTTGCACAAGGGCAGATCGAACCACCTTACAATACCAAACCAATTCGATTAACGACTACATCCTGACTTATGGATCCTGCTGAGTATCGTCGTAGAAGTAGAAGTAGAAATCACCATCACCATCGTCACCCGATCACCATCAACATCACCATCGTCACCATCACCACCACCATCACCATCGTCACCATCACCATCACCATCACTATCACCATCACCACCCTCACCATCACCACCCTCACCATCACCATCATCACCATCGATCGTCACCATCACCATCACCATCGTCATCACAATCGCCACCATCACCACCATCACCATCACCATCGTCACCATCACCATCGTCACCATCAGCATCACCATCGTCACCATCACCATCACCATTACCATCACCATCATCACCATCACCATCGTCACCATCACCATCATCAGGCGTCACCATCGTCACCATCATCATCGTCACCATTAATGTCATTATCATCATTAATGATACAATTGTATTAATAGTAATTAAGCCGTACTCCCTCTGTTTGTTAACGAAGTATATCCTGATGTCTGGTGATAAGTGAAGCATGTTCTCCGATGCGATTAAGATGAACACAGACAGGAGAAGAACAAGAAGCAACGACAATTTCTGAAGAGTAAACAAATTTTATATATTTTTAAAGATTCTTCTGTCATGAAGCCTTCATGAAGCGATAAACTGCAGCGTATTTAAAGCACAGAGCATTGGAGTGAACCCGCGTAGGGCACAAATAATTGGTTAGCACTTTTGCCATTCATGTACTCGGTCGAAAAGTAAATGATTAAACAAATTATTAATAACGAGTAAAATAAAATCGGGTTGTTTTGTTTTGTTTGTTTGTTGTTGTTGGTTGCGGCGATTTACCGCGAGTCTCAACACGAGTCTCAACAATCTAAACCAAAATAATTTTACAAAGTCTTTTATATACAAGATTCCCCTATGCCGTACGTATTTGTATAGTTTCTAGTCTATTCTACAACGGGGCGGGGAGGGTATAGCTTTCACAATTCGCTACAAAGTTGATTTATATAACGTTTCAATCATACTGTTTTTCAAGGGGGGCACAACCAACCCATGACCCCTTTTAAATACTCAAGTAAACAAACCGTAACTTCCCCAAAAGAAACAAAACAGTGCCCTTTGGTATTGTGGGTTTACTTACTTATACTTATGTTATGTCAAACTTCAGACGCAAAAGAAATTTGAAGGAAAAAAAATGTGATGCTCCTATTTTCTGAATTTTATTTGTCAGAGGTTATTCGGAATTATGGGATCCTCTCAATCGCATGGGCCCGCCCGCCCGTGTTGGTACAGAAGAGCTAAAGAAACATTCTAAATCTTCGCTGAAATTCTTTAATTCTTGAATGTTTTAAAACGTAGTACATTGAATTTTGTAAGGAAAGCAGAAAATAAGAGAGATGAGAGAGAGAGAGAGAGCGAGATATTATAGATAGGGGAGAGGAGAGAGAGAGAGAGAGAGGGGGGGGGGGAGAGAGAGAAAGGGAGATGAAAAGAGAGAGGTGGAGGTAGGGGAGAGAGATTGAGAGTTAGGGGATAGAAGAGAGAAAGACAGAGAGAGAGATAGAAAGAGAGAGAGAGATAGACAGTATATATAGACACAGAGAGGGGGAGATGACTAATAGGGGAGAGGAGAGAGTTAGGGGAGAGAAGAGAGAGAGAGAGAGAGAGAGAGAGAAGGAGAGAGAGAGAGAGAGAGATAGAGATGTAGACAGATAGATAGAGAGAGAGAGAGAGAGAGAGAGAGAGATAGGGATAGGAGAGAAAGAGAGTGATAGAGGTACAGAGAGAGAGAGAGAGAGAGAGAGAAAGAGATATAGGGAGAGATAGTTAGGAGAGAGAAGATAGAGAGAGAAAGAGAGAGAGGGGGAGAGAGAGAGAGAGATAGACATATATATATATAGAGAGAGAGGGAGATATAATATGGGAGAGGAGATCAGAGAGATAGAGAAAGAGATAGGGAGAGATATAGAGAGTTAGGAGAGAGAGGGATAGAAGGAGAGAGAGGGAGAGAGACAGAGATGTAGACAGATAGAGAGAGAGAAGAGAGAAAAAGTGAGAGAGAGTGAGAGAGAGAGGGGGGGGGGGGGGGGGGGGGGGGGGGGAGAGAGAAAAGGTTGGTATTAGTTAGATAGACCCAAAGAAAGGTGTATACGAGGTGAGAGAGAGATTGGAATGGTTGTCTTACCAGCCGACTCCTTGACTGCATAAGTGCATGCGCAGTAGGTAAGGACATCAGAAAGTAATCCCTTTTCTCCTTTCGAACCATTGTCATGATTGTGTAGGCCTACTCCTCGATCATAACACTCTTCTTAGCATCTGTAAAACTACAAATAATTTAAATTCCAAGTAATTTATGTAATTTACACGATATGCTTTTTATTTTTTATCCAAATCCTGACGGATTATCCTGAAGGATTATCTCCACAAAAAAGACACACACACAAAAAAGACAAAAACGAAATTTAGGTATAATTTATGCTGAGTAAGAAGAACAATTTTAACCAAAGAGAGGAAAAAATGTAGCCCCAAAACTGAAAATAATTAGGATCGCTTACACTTAACATAATTATCAATATCGTTATTATCACAAACATTTTTGATCAGTGTTCTTACTTCTTTGTCATACTGAAATGAAAAAATGAAACCAATGGAGTAGATAAGGACTTAGCACTGTAATCATTATTCATTCAATCAACATAATTACTTTGTGCTTTACGGGCCTCCATATAATGCATATTTGTCACATGGTCGAAGTTTCTCATCATATCTGTGAAACACATTAATAATATTGAAGAAAAAATAGAAATAAGGATAAGAAGCATTTGCAAAGACTTCCGCTAAATTAAATTTAAGACAATTTCCATAGCCTTGAATATTTGAAGTAGGCGAAAGTCACAAAAAGATTAGGGTATCTGGAGTTCCGGACATGAAATATATAAGCAATAGGGTATTGAAAATGAGCTAGATTTGATTTCTCGAAGGTCTTCGCGATCATGTTATACATAAGTTTAAATACATAAAATAATAATGAGAATTAGCTTACCATTTGAAACTACCCGTAGCCAGTTAGTAGCCGTGTACCGTCTGTCGAAGCTACAAATATATTTTAGGCGAAACAAACAAGCAGAAAACGGGCACAAGTCTTCACGAGGAGTTAATAATTATATCAACTGTCAACGACGAATAACTATCACCAATCATTAACGCAATTGCTATATAATAATAATGTTGATTATTATCATCAAACAAGCAATAAACGGGCAAAAGTCTAGACAAGCCGCTGTCATCAACGCAAAAATAATGTCGATTATCACACGGATCAAGCAAAACTGGAGACCAAAACTATGCCGTTCTAATGTTTCACCACCGGAAAGACATTCGCCTGTTTTTTTTCTTCTTCTGAAATACAATGTTACATACGTAGATGTCCACGATGCGATATGGTGAACTATAGTTGAAGAACTAGTTTCCGAACGCGAAGTGAGCTACTATTGTTCCTTACTGGACTATAACGGACGCAATATTAATGCAGCAGAAAGGTTCAAGGGAACTTGGACAAAAGAAAGGTGCGAAAGAGAAATAACTTGTCATAACATCAGCCTGGTTGACGAAGAATAGGGAGGTGTGCTGTTCCATCACCAAGACCTCTTTGAATAAAAAAGTACCTGCTTTGGACTCAGTTGGAACCACCAGCAAGCCAAATCGAAATCTTCATTTCAATTAACTTTGATCTATCTAACATAGGCATGGCGTATGGTGGTGTAGCCTCACATTTCAGACTTCTTTTCAATATTTGTTTTATTATTGGTTAATAGATCATCGCAAAGGCTTTCCAGAAATGGAAAGGCGATTTCGATAGCTCTTCTCAGCAACAGTTATTCAATTTTGATCACTTCATTACCCAAATCAACTAAGATACACGTACAACAACACTACGGTATTTTGATAATATTACCGCAAATTACTGACGCAATCTGTACACGATTTCTCTTGGATATACAATCTTTGAGGGTGTAGTTTCCGTGACAGTGTTTTAATATACAGCTGAGTTCCTGCATATCATTAGAATAAAAGGGTAGATCGTGAATTCAATAACAATAAAAATAGGGATAGGGAGAGAGAGAGAGAGAGTCGGAGAAAGAGAAAGAGAGAGAGAGAGAGAGAGAGAGAGAGAGGGAGAAAGAGGAGGGGAGAGAACTTGAGCCAGCAAAAGTGGATGAGGCTTGAAGAAAACGGAACAAATAATGGAAGACAACAAAAAATATGAAGGAAATAATGTGAGGTTAGAAATATTAAAGTGTGGGGCGGGGCGGAGACAGAGAGAGAGAGAGAGAGAGAGAGGGAGAGAGAGGGGGGGGGGTGGATCTGAGACTTGAACGTGAATGAGGACTATTTAGAAAACAGAATACCTTTTACCGGTAAGTTTAAATCTAAAAGATAGAAGACGTCAAGAAGAAGAAGAAAAAAATTTGTGGTGTGAAATATGGAAGTGAGAGGGGAATAGAAACAGAGAGAGAGAGAAATAAAAGAGAAAGCAAAGACTTCTGAAAAACTCAGCCTAAGGTAATTTCAACATCCTTGCCCATCAACTTTTTGAATGTGCGAACATCATATTGACGTATGACATAATCCGAACATGATTTCTATGGGATATAGTAAAATTGCCCTCCAGTTGATTTTCCGAAATTCATTTCGAAGGTTTTTGTTAACGGGTCTTAAAACAAAGACTACGACTGAGCGAGAAACCAGTGGGGTGAGGTCAAAGAGAGCATGTGATTGCAAATTGTCATTTTAGTTGTCAAAGTTGTCCCCCTTTTTACACCGCAAAAATACCCATCCTTCTCCCCCTCTATCCGCTTTTGTCAAGTTTTTTTCTTGTCGCCTCTACATTTCTGAACTTTCTAGTTTTACCAGGGTATGTTAGTTATCTTTACCGGCTGCATCCATGTGAAGTTGTATTCCACCCTCTCTCTCTCTCTCTCACTTCAGTTCTTTTTTCTTCCTTTCCAATCTGCGGCCTACTTAATTGACTATTAGTTGTTCCATTTCTGTGTCTCTAGGTCAATTTATTTCCTTTTTCTTCATTGCTTCCACCTTGTCATGCCTTATTCTGCAATATATGTTGTTAGGCCTATCTCTTTTTGTCTGTTTCATATCATTTATATCTTTTTAACGCCTCATATTATCTACGTACCCTGCTCTTCTTCCCCACCCAGGCTCTACTACTTGACTCTAGCTCTCTCAGTCCATGCAGGGTTTGTGATAAATCCCTGGTCCATGCCTGCTCACCCCAACACCTCTGTCTATCTCCCCTCCCCCCCACCACATCTCTCTCTGTCCATGCCTCCTCCGACTCTCTGTTACCCTCTCTTTCCTTGTCCAGAATATTCCCTACATTTGAATCAAGCCGCCGAAGATGGCGTTATCATCGAACTAAAACGCTCACCAGCCAGTCGGGCGTCAAAATTATTTTAAGGAGCACGCCATCTTCGGCTGGCAGCGGTTAAGTAGGGCGAGGTCGCATGTGGTGTAGATCAGAGCCATCTATGTACAGAGTTTGGCCAACTTGGTTTCACTGGGTCACAACATGGCGTATATTCTTTTGTTTTAATAATGCATGCCCAACAGAGCAATAGTCGCCATATTGTGTCCAACTTGAACTGGGTTGGCAAAACTCTGTGTATAGATGGCTCTGGTGGAGATTAAAATCAAATCGGCCAGAACTATCTCTCCCCCCTGTCTCTGTCAACACACTCTCTCCCTCTGTCAAACTATACTTTTGAATATTACTAATTCAAGTTATAGATAGAAAAGAAGAATTTGAGTCACCAATTACGTGTATCATATCCAGTTTATTTCATGAAGATTGATGTACAAAGTAGCAACAACATTTGACATGTTAGGCTTCGGGCCCTTTTATTTACACTATAATATCGTACAGGTGTTTTTAGAACACAATGTTAGTTCGGATTTCATTGAATGGCGCCATCTTGTGTTATGGTCTAAAACTGGACGAAATAACTTTGTGATAGCATGGAGTTTCTTTAGAGATAGGACACAGAGGAGACTTACAATTGTCCAACCTTCTAGTTATTGTTCGATAGTCCTACTGTAGCTTGATTCACTCTTTTGTAAATTGAGAAGATGGTATTATTGATTCATAAAACAAATTTGTACGTAAGCTCTGAGCTTGGGATCAACTAATAGAGTCCATTGAACTAAATTCAAGCATATGTTTACTAGTTTGGCCAGGGGGTGTTTCATAAAGCTGTTCGCAAAGTTACGCATGACTTTACGAACGACTTGTATATGAAGTGCCAGATAGAAATCATAGGATGCCCCCTAAAAAAATTCCTGATATTTCCAATAACCTCAATTAAATTACGGCAAAATATATATTTTGCATTAAAAATGTTTGTTAAAATAAGAATGTTAATCTACATCTGCACAGTTTAACTTTAGTTGATGCAGTTAATAATGATTGAGCATCCCATTTGGCTTTTCATATACAAGTCGTTCGTAAAGTCATGCGTAACTTTACAAACCGCTTTATGAAACACCCCCTGGAGGGATTAGGCCTTCGTGCATGGTCACTGACAGGTGCTTATCTCAAGAAATCAGCTCTCAATAACATAATGAAAAAGGGGACCGAGTTAGGCATTGTTTGCTATGTAGAGGGCGCAAGTACATGTAGCTACAAGTAGTGCAGCCGCCCGCTTTAACATTGTGATGTTTCATTGGTGATCGAATGGAGATGCGAAGCGTGATTTAAATTTGACTCTGATACGAAGCATGAAAGCTCGGGTCAGTTCCCATGTAGATTAGTACCTGCATATAGTGTGAATGGGCCTATTAGGAAGTAAACGAATCGAATGCCTTTCGTATTGCGAATAAAACCTTCAACAATTTGTCAAAATATCATCAGGACAGCGGGTTTGTCTAGTGGGCTGGCGGGCTCGTGGCATAAATGTAGTTCCCTAAAAAATCCTTCGAGTATCATACACATACTATATTATTCGAAATTACACATGACAAATATCCTTGATTACTATCGTTGACTCGTTGTCATATCACCTTTGGTGAATTAAAAGCCGTTTACACTGCAAAAAAAAAGAAGTAAAATTTACCCAACAGAAAATTAATCATGTGTCCGATCAACTTTTCGATAACTTTGTGCTCAATGTTTTACCTACATGTACTCACGGTCAGCCGACAGACTGGTTTAAGTTGAGAGAGGGAAAAAAAGAACCTTGTCGAAGTTGGCCTATAATTAAAGGAAAAGTGGTCGGACACATTTCCCTTACGGTGCGTATTTTTCTTTTACGCAGCTTTCTTTTTTACTCGTACTAGCCGCGTCGTAGATGTCAGAGAACTGACAATCAAATTGGATCTGTCCTCATTTCTCAATTATCCGAACAATCCTGATGAAATTGTTCAGTGACCACCTTTCAATCATATACATGTATTTCAATGGAAGGTCTGGATTTGATCAGTACTTCTCAATCTTCCTATAAGGCAAGCATGGACATCACATTACCCTCCTTTAGGTATGTCATTCAGCTACATTGTTTTCAGCATGAAAACAGTCCTTTCTGTCTTTCGATTATCAGTTTTTCTGTTCCATAGTTTTCATCTACCAGCCGTTCGCAAAATAACGAATTGTTTGCTGCTACCACTTTCATGCGCTTCCCTCTCGCTTGAACGGTAGTTCCGTTAGTACAAGTTCGATGATATTCCTGAAGGAGCCAGCGAAAACGGGCAAGATCTTGTTGAAACGAAGGGCCATAGCGAGTAATTTTCGTCCAGAGCGATCGATTGAAATAATCATAGAGTATGGAATCCGCCATGTTCCAACTGCGCAGGCGTGCTTCCTGCTCCCATGTCAAATCGGATCGGAATTTTTCCGCGCGTGCGTTCTGCGTGACGTACAGAATATCTCTAAAATCCCAGCACATTAGTCTCCGTAGAAGAACCAGCGATTCATCAAAGTGCTCGGTGATCAGGACTAGATCAAGTATACGGTCTAGATGTCGGACCATCAGACTCACTTCGTCTGGATTCCCGACGTTGATGTTATCCGCCAGATCAAATAGCTGTCCGTTCCGCGTGTACCAGCGCGCAAATCCCGATGCGCGATTCCAATGGAATGTTGGATTGGTAAGGAATCGCGTCAGGTCTTCTGCGAGCGTGCTGTTGCTTTCTAAAGGATGTAAGCCCATGCTGCCCCCAGCGCCGAAGTGTGAGAATGCGGATTCAAACTGAGCACGTGGTTCACGAAGAATGGTGATAATCTTGAAATTGGGTGACATCAGCCTCTTTAACTGCAAAATAAGAGAGACGCAAAACAATAGATTTTATGAGATTGCAAACTACGGGAATAAATTGGGCTGTATCACAATAATTTTCATCTGGCCATCAAAAAAAAAAATTGAGCACTGTATCAAACAGGTTTCAAAATGCCCCTCCCCCCTTACGAGCTAATTTGCCAAAAATACATGTATCGTTCTAACGTCTTCCTTCCATTTCAGACACCTATATTGTCGGCAAGTTGAGCCTTCTAAAATTATCTCAGGGTACAAGACACCAGAAACACCCATGAGACCGAGAGACCACAAGGATTTCGTGGTCTGTCGGTCTATACGATCTTCGGGGTCAAGAGCTGTCAGTCTACTCGATTGTCCTGCCCACCCCCTCCTTGCTATAAAATCCTCAACAAGTGCTTCTAAATTTACTATAATTAACACTCCAAGAGGACTCTCACATTGTTCAGGTTGGGGAGCAGCCTGAAGTGAGCGGTCATCAAATTGTAATCACGATACTTCCTATATTCCCCGTCCCTGACGCACAGCGGAGGCAACAGTCGTTCAGCTTCTAACTTCAGTTCTGTAAAATGGCCATGTGAGTTTTTCTTGTTGTATATAAAAGAGAGCCCACGACTGAAACCAAAGCGATTGATTATTGTCGCCAGTGTGGTACTTCCGGTTTTGTGGGTTTTCACGAAGGCAAGGTTTATCCGAGGTTTACACGCCTGCATCTCAGCATCGTTTCCCCATGCGATGAAGGTTTCAGACTCATCCTTAGAAGAACTTCCGCGCTGGTATAACCACTTCAATGATGACGTCATTGGCAAGGAGGGACTTTCCCTAGATCTGTATGACGTCATGGATGCATCGATGTACGAGTGCATCCATTCTAGCATTAGCACTGCAAGTGCGAGAATACATGCACCAACGAACAGTTGCTTCTGCAGTTGGGGAAACATAGATAAAAAAGGGAGAAAATAGAATTAGACCTCCATAAGGATAAATATAGACACATTATATTAGGGGCGGCGTGAAATGTAGGAAATTGCGAGCGTGAAGCCTTTAACTTAAAGGCTTCACGCTCGCAATCTAAAGTTTAAGGCGCGGGCCCGGAAAATGTTGCACCTTAAGCCAGAGCTCTAGGCCTAGCTAGTATGGTACATTCTGAGGCATTTCTGAATGGGTAAACTAAACATCTTTGCATTTTTTTTGAAAGGTAAACAAAAAGGGGGAGGGGGAGTGCGCCCCTGGATCCGCCCCTGTATAGATCTACATGTTTCTCCGTCATCGAGTTAGATCTAGACTACACGCCAATACACAATTAACGCACTAGCCTAAGCCTATTAAGTATTGTGGCGGAATAGGGGGGGGGGGGGGTGGTGGTTAATAGATAATACAATAGAGGAAGGAAGAAGGAATATGGGAGGAAGAAGGGGGGGGGGGGTGCTTGCATCGCTTGCCACCAAAATCAAGTCAACATTCACAACACAGTAAGCTGCCACCATCTAGTCTTTATTAAGAGCGCTAGATTCTCTTCTCTTTACAACTTGATGTTGTAAAGAGTTTAATACCAGACCTGTTGGATCACACAATAAACGATAATTAAATGACTTAATTATTCACAAATCACAGCCTTCTCATTGGCTCATTTCGCACCTCTTGAATTCAACACAACGCACTAATGGTCAACCTTTGACCTGAACCCTGGACTCTCGTAAACATTCGCGCTAGATTCAACTCGTGCCACGAGCAGCCTGGCTCATCTCCACACTGTTCCACACTTCAAGTAGCTTGTATTTCTTCATTTAGGTGAGTTAAAGCATCATCATAAGATCTGAATAATTCTGTCAGTACTCTGTAAGCATGATTTAATCCTATTATTTGTATCAGACTTGTACAACTCAGATTCTCTAACGTTCTGCACAACACACTGCAAACATGTGACAGGGCACACTGGGTGTCCTGTACACGCAGTTAAAACACACACATTATTCGCACTCGTATCTTGGGGCACTTTCTCTTACGTCCTCTATCCCAATCCTCCCATAAGGTAGCGAGCAATCTAAAGGCACAATGACATGGATAAGGGTCTGAATAGAACCAGACAATGATTTCGTTCTTCAAGTTCTCAATCGCGCTATCTAAAGAAGATGTAAAGGTACCAATCACCATTCACACTTAACTAACTACTGTAACTAATGTGTAACCAGACATGTATTACTGTAAGAATGAATCTGTCAGCCTAATTGTTCAGGTGAACAAATAACAAGTAACACTTTATTAATGGATTTCAATTAACAGTTAGGCTTTCATGCCTAATTCAACGTTGACGTAATTCAACTCGAAAATGTATGCAATGCAATTACTAAGTATAAGAGTTCAAATGTACATTATATACAGATGTGTTGTCACTTTTGTCAGACAACCAATAATTTACCTAAGTGATACTAACTTAATTGTATAGATTATAATAGTAGATGCAGTATTATGTTAAAGAGTTCTATAGGGACAGGTTTAAGATAACAATAATAGATCACTAGCAACTGAATTCTATTCCAAAGTGTACCTTTTCTTTCTTACTAAAAACATGAGAAGTAATTCTATTCCGGGCACAACATAGCCACTCATCTTACGGTCAATCTAGGCTGACCAGCAGCCATCCAGTAATTACTCCATTCCAAGTTCAAGTACAAATACTTAACTGCCTTCCTTCTTATTGCCTAGGCATAATCAACTTATGGTATTCGGATTCACCGCTCAACGGGTATTTTACTTACTGGTCTATCCACCCCTAATCTCGTCATGGCAGCTCACTCTGTCGGCATAACCATGCGATCTTTAATCCTTGGGTCTTTACAACAGGTATAGCCTCGAATTTACAATTCCTATCCTATTGCTTACTTCCAGAATTACTAATCAGTTCTAAACGTACTTCAATCTTAAAACAACCGGTTTGTCTAGGGATTCGTTGCTTGCTCTCTGTAATTCAGTGCTTATTAATGGATCATTATCGATAAGTGTTACTAAGATAAAATATACATGTAAGTTACAGCTCCATAAATACATAAGTTACTTATATTAATTTGTACATCGTTAATTGTTGAATTGTGAATCTATTTACAAGTGACTACATTGTAAATCTTATGCAAGTAATAGCATCAGATCGTATTTACTTTGTTCATAAATATGACGAATATACTTAAAGTACAACTATATAGAATACAAATATTAAATATACAAATGTTCAATATATATAAGTTACAACTGCTTTACATGTAGATAGATATAGATAGACATATATTCTTAAACTACTAGGTACAGGTGACAGACTACGTTACTGAGGCTCGCAGCCTCCTCCTCCAGAAATTCATATTACTGGTAATGTATTAGGTCACACAGCAGATATGGTCTACAGTCTAGAGTAAAAATCAATAATAAAAGAGAAAATGTTCCAATGACCAATTAAATAATCAGTCCTCCATTGAATAATAAGCAGTAGCACTAATATTCAATATCTCACAAATAGATAAAAGTTTGTACATGTATAAACATTCTTAGAACTACTTGTCACAGAAACCAGATTGGAATTGGTTAGACCTTTAGGTATACCCGCAAAGGATCAGTTAGTCAAACTATCCAGCGACCTGAAGTACACCTAATTTCAGCGTAGCTAATGATTTATTAGCTACAAAGAGTAAAATCTCTCAACCAAAAGTAATAAATAAAGGGAATATGTTCACCACTTCCAATGCTCATTTCTTAACAGTGACTGCGATATCTGAACTGACATCTCTGTAATGCAATATAATTGTAAAGACATTTTATCAAGTGTTGCATTATTCAATAAATAATTACTGGCACAGTAATATAAAATCCAAGAATTCATGTCCATTTTGTGTATTCTGTTTCAGTTCCAAGCATACATATTGATAACTATTATCTGATAAATGAATACAAATATAACAAGCATCCATATACACAGCAGTCATACTAATCATATGCACAATACCAATTTGGCTAGTTTTGGGCCATCCCAATTTGGCTAGATTTTGGCCAATCTGCTTCTGGCCTATATTCGGCCTTAAAAACCATGAAAATACACATTTAACTCTAAAATAAACATTAAAACATCAATTCTGGTACAAAGTCCAATAGATTGATCAACATTTGTTGTTGGTGCAATGCAAATCAGCTAATCTGCATATGAATAGCAATGGGCGGAAACGAAAGGAATAATTACCGTAAATCTCGGTTCAACAAGGTTCACAGACAGGTCAGTTTCACAGCGCATCTAATAGCCAAAGTGTACAGCCACATATTCGATCAACTCTGCTACCACATATTTCAGCGCACTACCATGCGCGTATGCTTTAACCACGCGAATATGTACGCACATGAATATTCATAAATCTTCGCAATAACTATTTCAAAGTAGGGCCTAAGTGCGATTACATCAAATAATTTGTAACCTTTATTAACCTTAACATTAACCTTATTCCGAGAGTACAGACATTTAGAATAATGGTAAGTCAGCCTGACAGTATAACTCAGCAATTTAACAAGTGAAATAGACAAAAATATATGAAAAGATCGAAAAATCAGTCCCACATATATATTTTGGTGTTTCAAGTCAGTTTTATAAAAATGAACAAGTTAGATTTTACGCTGACCGTCACAGTATTATAGAGACCGCGAGAATGATGCAGATGATGATAAACAATAGGGCAGAAAACCTTTGTAATACTACTAGAGACCCTATCTAGATCTAGGCCTATACATTGTTGCCAATAAAGTTGGAATATTCATTTTGTAAACCTCTTTTCATGAAATGATTGTAACACTAACAATATGCCTTTGCCTATATTATTATAGGGCCTAGAATCTAGGCCCTAGACTTATTGGTAAAGTTATACTTTATAGACTCTAGACTCTAGACCCTAGGTCTAATTATATCTTCTCAAAACTGCATTGATCAATCTCTCCGACTCCTCGGCAAACCCGGACTTTAGTGCCCCAGCTGAAAATCTCAGTTTATTATGGATTTAATATCAATAATATTAATTATGCTAATATATGCAAATATAAACATACCAAAACTTGATGATTTTTAATCATTTGACGTCATAAAAAGCAATTTTAAGCCAAAAATAGCAGCGAAGTAGGGGATCTCCTCTTTGCTTGATGCGAGATACTAGCGAACTGAAATAACCGAATAAAAACTATGGTGAACTAAAAAAAGAAAAGAAAAAATCAAACCACCTCTGAAATTACCTTTGAAATGTTTATTAATTTTTTCTTCCGATATGTGCACATGATAGGGGCAGGTTGGGATGGGATGGGGGGGGTGCTCAATAGTCGCCAAATTTGGGGTAAAAGGGCAACTGGCCTTGGGGGGGGCAGAATAAAGAAAAGAGCCACCCCGGAAAAAAATTAGAAAAATGATTACAAAGAAAAATAAGTAAATAATAAATTTAGCCCCCCCCCCCAAGGCCAGTTGCCCTTTTACCCCAAATTTGGCGACTATTGAGCACCCCCCCCATCCCATCCCAACCTGCCCCTATCATGTGCGCATATCGGAAGAAAAAATTAATAAACATTTCAAAGGTAATTTCAGAGGTGGTTTGATTTTTTTTTTCTTTTTTTAGTTCACCATAGTTTTTATTCGGTTATTTCAGTTCGCTAGTATCTCGCATCAAGCAAAGAGGAGATCCCCTACTTCGCTGCTATTTTTGGCTTAAAATTGCTTTTTATGACGTCAAATGATTAAAAATCATCAAGTTTTGGTATGTTTATATTTGCATATATTAGCATAATTAATATTATTGATATTAAATCCATAATAAACTGAGATTTTCAGCTGGGGCACTAAAGTCCGGGTTTGCCGACTCCTCGGATTGATCAAGCTCTGAGAAGATGAGCTTTATCTATCAAGAATAGATATTGTCACAATCGGTTCACGAAGAGCCCAAGAAGTGAGAAGAAGAAAAAAACATATTAGACTACTCTAGGCCTAGATCTAGGCCTATCCTAGTAATTATCAATGTAGATCCATGCATTAAATGCTACCAACAAGGCAGCATGACCCGTAACTCCGGCGTGGAGATACTCTACTAAAAAGGCCTAGAAAGGGTCTAGACCCTAGATCTAGATCTAGATCTAGACCTAGATCTATTATTCTAGGCCTAGGCCTACTAGATCTAGATCTAGATGATACTAGTATTTTCCGGACTCGACTGCACGTTAACAGTAGGCCTATATCTAGGTCTAGCCTAACAATCAGAGCGACTCTTAATTTTTTATTCTCTTCTTCTTCTTCTCCGTCTTCTTCAGGATAATCTGTCTCCTTCACTGCTGAAGATTCTTGCAGATGTGTAAGTGGATCTCACTTATTATTCTAGATTCTAGGCCTAGAATCTAGATCTAGTCTAGTCTACGCTAGACAAGTTTGGGTACCGGTATATAAATAAGACATTGATTGTCATTGCTCACTCACCTTATAAAGTCCGGCCCTCCCCATTTTCGACAACAAGACCATATTGTTATGGTTTTAAAAAGAGTAAATGATTGGTTCGCTGTGCCTAGCCTGTGCGCTGGGCGTGCTCGTGCCGCGCCGCACGAGTATGACGGGCGGAACGTGCCATAAACATGACAACTTACTGTACATCCTGCATCGAATGGATGTACGGTTTTAACCAATCAGAACGCAGGAAACCGTACATGATCCAGCTGTGCAACCATAGAACGCATGTTAAGTCGTTACGTTTACGGGCTGAAATGCCATTGCGATGCTAGACCCCCTATAATTGCATTCTCCAAAAAAATTCAGATCATCCCTTGAAATGTAGATTTGATAAATCATGAACCAACTACTGAGATCCTCGATCGATAAGATTTTGACCTTATTATATTTTATATCCCGCATACTAAGAATCTTGCAATCTAATTGGTCTAAACGAGGTCACATGATAAAATATAGATAAGTACTATCTACCTGAGATAGTACTTTTGTAAAGTAATTTTTTGCTGCTGTACCCCACTTGCCCACCCTTGCCCATTGAACACGCATAGCAAAGTAGGTTACGCGAAATGTCAAAGTCAATGTCAATGTCAAATGAGCGCGCATCGACTGTATTACATGTATGCATGTTGCGCTTTGTAACATCTAGCTGAAGCTAAACTGTCTGCAGAATCAGTTCTTATATTATTATGTAAAATTCACTTTAAATAGACCTCATTGCCGATGTGGGATATAACACAAATATTAACCTCCTTTACTCGGGCAATGGATACAAATGATCTCGGGGCTACCATCATCCCTCGCCTTGCGGCTCGGGATGATAGTAGCCCCGAGATCACCTCGACGATGATAGTTTGCATTATATACCTCACTTAAGAAATCCAGCCATCTGATTGGTCGAAATTGCATTCATAAACTTCAACTATTCCTGTAAAATTCCCGGTAAAATTCAAAACCCATGTAATAGTTCTAAAAAATAATTCTAAAATCCCAGTAACCATGGTTACCGGGAAAATTGTTCAGTCTTGGTGAAATACCCATAGGTTTACATGTTAAAAAATGGTCTGAGCGATCGAGGATACCGTACGTGTGCGAAGAATTGGTCGGTAATTTCAATACAATTGAATCTCGATCGATCTTACCGACAATTTTATCTTGCATTGTTGACATGAAGACGAAAATAAACTTCCAAAAACAAAAAAACAACATCTGCCGATAGATCTTGATCTAAGTTCGTGCCAATATGCATTGCAAAAGTAAAAGAAGGGCCCGTTTAATGGAGCAGCCGCGAAGCATCCACCACGCGAAGCCGTTTTCAATCCATTTTAATGTATATATTAGAGAAAACTGCTAAGTATGGTAACGGAGCGCGATGGCCGAGCGGTTTAAGGCGGTGATTTTAGTTACATCACCTTTGGTACGCAAGAGATCGAATCCCATCTTTGACAAAAGTTTTTTTTTTTTTTTTTTTTTTTTTAGTCTATTTTTTTTCGGCATATAAAAGTATTAATGACTGCTTTAATATTCGAGAAATAGTTGTTTTTATACACTCAAAAAAATGTAGTGCTATTTTTAGCACTTGGAGGGCTATATTCAGCACCTTTTCAGTGCTCGCATAGGGACTGCACAGCTAGTGCTATTTCAGCACAAGTGCAAGTGCTAGTTCAGCACTAGTTTAAGTGCTATAGATAAGCACTAAAAAGTGCTAAAAAAACACTTCAAGTGCTATGAATGTTGGGCAGGTGGTGCTAAATAACCCCACAATCTACTCTGAATAGCACTAGTAGTGCTAAAAAACTGCACAACTTAGGTGCAGAACACAACAGTTTTGTAATGTTTAGCACTACTGGTGTTATATGTTTTAGCACTCCAGGCGTTATATTTCATATATAGTGAAATTATGCAATTTTGTCACACTCACACACAAAAAAAAGACAAATAAATGACTTTATATATATAGTTGGTATTTTATTAACAGTTTAACCAAAAAACACTGTTGCAGTAAAGGCACATGTTGACAAAGTTCTGCAATAAGCCAGAACATATGCCTATGTGGTCAAGGTGGATGTCCTTCGTCATTTACCACTTTCAACTCTTACAGGAAACATTTATTAAACCAACATCCACAAGAAGAACCTGAACCTGAAGCTGTACAGGGTATGGAGGGTCTAGTTCACGGGTGGCCAACCCGCGGCCCGCGGGCCGCATGCGGCCCGCGAGCTTTTCTGATGCGGCCCGCGGAGCATTGAAGAAGTGATAATAAAAATAGCACATAAATGAAATACGGCCCGCATAGCAGCGATGAAATAGGGTAAAACATTTACAAACAGCAATCTCTATTTCGATAATTTGTTCCCATCATTCACAACATATTGAATCGTTACGTGGTTGATACAAAACTCCTAAAATTTCCTCTCAATACATTAACACTCGGGAGGGGGGGGGGGGGTATTCACATATCACATACGGGGGTTTGCCGCTCTAATAGGTGACTTTGTCACACAAAAATCCCTAAACATGGGTCCCACTTCTAACAAAAATACCTTTAAAAATGGATCCGTTTCTTCAAAATTCTCAAAATTGTCATGCAAACACCCCCAAAACACCCGAAAAACATCCGAAAATTGTGGAAAATGGGTCTTTTTTTCCCCCTAATAAATGGGTAGGGGTTTCGAGGCTTGAGCGGCACACCCCCGTCCAAGCCATAGCTGAGTATCCCCCCCCCCCCCGCATTAACATCACTCGCCGTGTTAATTTGAGTTTGTACATAAACAAATTAATGTTGTGAATCGAGAAATATGTTTGAAATGCCATTGTCTTGAAACTTGCAACCCTTTTTTCCCGCCGTTTTTTTTTTCACTGATTTTGTTGTTTGTTTGTTTTTTGCAAAATTGCAGGTGTGTACACGTATTGCATGAGTTTTTTTTTTGGGGGGGGGGAGGGGGGAGAAGACTACCTATGGCCCGCCAAGTTATGCTAATCGTTAGATGTGGCCCGCGAGCTTTGAAAGGTTGGCCATCCGTGGTCTAGTTGATGCTGATTTGGGTGTTGCTGTTGGTGAAGTGCATAATCCTGCAGCAGATGATGCATTTGATGATGATGATGATAGGATAGGCCTACTACAAGAACAAGATGGAGCAATGCATAATGACAGTACAAGACACTATGAATATGACAGACAATGAAAGCGGACAAAATATACAGTTCCATAGGTAGACCAGGGACGTGATAGAGAAGGACTTGAATCAAGCCGTTCTCCTTTGACCCCATGCTCCAAGCCGCCGGAAAGTTATGCGCTAATCTGCAGCTGTTGACCAGGTGGTGAGATAAAAGAGCGCATGAAATTTTAGGATTTAGAATTCCTACATCAGAAAATGGTATCACAGCAACTGTTCGCTGTCCCTTCCAATGATTTCTCATCCATTGTTGAATGTGTAAAGGGTAGAACAAGCGAACACAAACTTGTGTAATTTCATTCTTTTTTAAACTTGAAAAATACAAAAAACACGCGAAAACACGCATTAGCAAACTTAATGTTATTGAAGATTGTAAATCATGGATCAAATAACGGGACATTAAAGCATGCACAAATTAGCGCATCATCCTAAAATATTGAGTTTTTGACAGGATGTAATTTTTCTTTTACCAACTCTCGCACACAATTTAAAGGCAGGACGGAGTTCTAAATTTGAAAATTTGTTTGATGCACTATTCCCAATAAAATTCCCATATAAAGTTTTTAATTTACACTGTAATTTTGCCGGTAATTTAATATTTTGTAATAAATGTAAAACTGGTGCCTGGCTTCCGAAATTCCCCGCAGTGGAAGCGCGGTTCGGAGCATGGAACTTCAAAGCCAAGTGGAATGTTACACATCCCATTGTTACGCTTTAGAACTCAAGAATGCGTTTGAATAAATTACAAGAGTTTCGCCTCCTGTTCTTTCACCTCCCTGGGTAGACCAAGGAACATCCCTTCACTGCTATTATGTAAAAATGTGTAGAACAGGTGTCACATGCATATTCACCTGTTTTACACATTTTACACAATAGCAGTCAAGGGATGTTCCTTTGTCTACCTGAGGAACTGTATATTTTGTCCGCTTTCATTTTCTGTCATGTTCATAGTGAGACCAGCTGCATTTTTCATTGGTTCTCTTTTATCAAACACCAACATGACCCATGCTATGACAAACAGAGTGTTATCTGCTGCAACAGCTTTGAATACTGATGTTGTTGACAGTTTAAGGAGCAAAGTTATTCAGACTTTTGAGGCCTTGGGTATTGACCTGGAGAATGAAGAATGTAAGAATCTCTTAGCTGAATTTGATTCAAAAACAAATATTCACAAGGTAACAGCTATTATACTAACCGACCAATCAGATCAGGTTATGCAGTCAGCACTCGATGTTAAGTGCTGCATATTGATATAGCACTCGTTTTCAGCACTCAAATATTCAGCACGTTTCGGTTTCCTTGTTAAAGTTAACCCGTCAAGTGCTGATTTTGGCACTTCAAGTGCAGAATCTCACTCAGCACCCAACATTTAGCACCTCAGTTTTTTGAGTGTACGCTCTCAGGAAGGTTACAATTGGGCTATTGCCTTCGGCACGCCTCGGGCAATAGCACAATTCTAACCTTCCCTTGAGCGTATAAAAACAACTATTTCTCTCAAAGCAGTCATTAATACTATACCATTACCCTCGTAGTCGATTAATATTTGCTTAATAGATAACATCGACTTCTATGAGAGGCCTGGCTATCCGCCCAGGCGCGCCTCGGGGTCATGCCATGACGCAACATCCCCTTGAGCCAGTATAGAAACAGCCAGGCATCGAATTTTAAAGCAGTCGATAGGCCTATATTAAAGAACCGTATTGCCCAAATCAGATGGCTAGATAAATAATGTTGCATATTGAATATCCGACATGTAAAGGATGTAGGCCTAATAAAGCTTCCTAACATACAAATGAGTTTAAAAGAAATAACAATAAATTTATCGTCTTTTCAATGATTTTCTTTGGACAAGCGTGTTTTACAACCCCGATCAATAATACTTTCAAGCAAAAAATACGCTCGACTCCCCGGCGGGTTTGAAATTCGGCAACTTCAATTTCTGGCGATCTACAATTTCGGCAAGAGACAGGCTGATGAATATGTGACGGAGGCATAAAGAGGCTATAGCGACCGACGCTTCGTCTTTGTCTGATTGTTTATGGACGGGCATATTTTCACAAATTTACATGTAAAAGTATAGGCCTAGCCTCTTCTCAAATAAAGATTATTTTACCCTTCTTCAGTTTTGTGAAAATGAAGCATGTTTTCACAAAATATCGTGTAACCTTTGAGAGAGAGAGATATTTGATTTCCAACGAAATAAAGCCGTAGGGATAGTGCAAATTTCAAGGGATACATAATAAAGCGGCTATCTTGAAGATTATGTATTGCTAAATTTCGAGGGTTCCACCCCTTTATGCAGTGCAACATTGAGACTCATCGGGAATACATATCTCTTTAATGTTAATCCATGCGAGCGAGGCATTGTTATTTTGTTTCCTCAATACTTGTTGTCAGATCGCATTCAAATAGACTTGTTTAGGTTACATACATGTACTACTTTGTTTGTATAGGCTGCTGCATGTCGGTCTCTTCGGAACAGGGAGTCGACTTTTGAGAACTTTCATTCTCTCTTAACTCAAGCAAGTTACATGGCATTTGGCGAATGAGGATATTTAAATCCGAGCGAAATCCGTATAATTAGGCCGGAATTGTGATTCGACAGCCACTTGTTAACATTTTCTTCATTCTCACAGTTTACACCATTTTGAGCCGTTTACAGACCGTCGTACGCGTTGAGCGGGGATTTTTAAACACCTAAACTAAAGGCGGAAAATTACGTCATTGACCTGCACTTAAAGGCCTACTGATTGATTATACAAATAAAGTGAGTAGTTCAATCTGTTTTATATTATATATCTTTAGGTATGAGAAGTGACCTCTTTTACTTCTGATAACTGCCCCTTTTATTTTGACAATTGCCCCTTTTCCTTTGTAATAAATGCCAATTTCCCCTACACATTAGGTTTAATATTATAAGGTGTGCCTTTTTTTTGCACTAAACGTTTGCCCCTTTAAATTACGATCACATATTTTACCCAACTGCTAAAATAAGCATCAGATTTTTTCAAACTTTCATCTTTTTAACCCAATGCCCTTTTTACTTTTGTAGAATATCAAAGTAACCAATTGCCTTTCGTTCAAGAATATATATAAGTTTAATCAATATAAAGGGAATTTCAAATTCAAGTCAATTGCATATTCATTACCAAATGTCATTCTTGGTAAAAAGTGACATAATTACCAAATGTCCTATCACAAGGTGTTTTTATCGCCCCTCGTCTCCCGCTGAACTATACATTTTTCATTGCCTCCTAGGTACTATGTTCCATTAATTTTGCAGGCCAAACAAATGAAAAGGTTAAATTCCTACGGCATTTGAAAGATAATACTAATTTAGAACTCCCCCCCCCAAAAAAAAGGGAGGGGGGGGGGGGGCTTGAAAATGTCTTTGAGTGGGAAATAACGACTATTAGTTGTCGAATCGACTTAAGAGCTATAGAGCCTGTAAGTAATAGTCTGATTTTCAGACCGTTGTACCGAATGGTCGTACGTTTTATGCTGCGCAAAGATTCAATTAGTTTAATTTTGGCCATTACTAGAAGCGGGTTATTGATGTAGACAAATGCTCGTGTGTCCTTTAGGCCTACAGCTCATTTTTCGTTTGTTATTACCAAAGAAGAAAAAAGCCAGTCAGTCACTCAATAGTGTATGACAGTGAATGCTAGCAAGAAAACAGGTTTCCTTGCATAATTTGAATATAAGGACACTGCTAACGTTTAAATTTCACAGATAGGACATACATTACATATTCATAATTCCTGCAAAGTTCTACATAATTTGATGTTGGCTGCAAAAGGGACATAGTATCTTTAACATATGCAACCAATGTCTAGCGATTGAGAGCTTGTTTTTCTAGAATTTCCCTTAATTTGCTTGCTTATCTTGCTTGCATTTATTGTAGGCCTACCTCTTTTTTTTGTAAGGTCTATTCATTCTCCCATTATAAGATCGTGCAAGTCTCGTCTGCTTCGCTCGCTAGCATATAAATCTTCAGACAATCACACACAGTCATCTGCAGAGTATTTTGCTGAAGCAGTAAAGAGAAAATATTGAAGATCATCCCTGATACAATGCAGGGATGTACACCAATGTCTAAAACTTGTGTCCTTTCGGCTTTGAGGTTACCCTTTGAAGGTGCTCCCTTCTTTTTGCAGTTGGTGTCCGTTTTTAATCTGTGCACCACCACTTAGAAAGAATCCGCCCCCAGGCCTACTGTGTAACATTAGGGACTTTTAGATTTGCATGTCTTAGCTTGACATAGTGGACTGCAACGGGTGACGTCCTTTTAAGGCGCTGACAGTGCCTTAAAAGGACGCAACATTGCCTTAAAGGGACTTCACACGTAGCAGTCCACTATGTCAACGCACATATCTAAAAGTCCCTATTGATACCCGTCACGAATTCACATTTCTATAATGTTCATCCAAGCGAGCGAGGCATTGTTCAATTTCTTTTATTTTCCTCAACTTGATCACGTTCAACTAGACTTGCTGACGCTGTTTGTTAATACTTTAGAGGCGGTACTCGGGGGAGGGGGGGGGGGGGGGTACCCCCACAGTGAAAACATTTTTTTACTTTGGAAAAGTGCCCCCCTTTTACTTCAGATAAGACGAAATAGTGTCCCTTTTTATTTCTATTAGATGCCCGTGCCACATTCTTGTGGATGCCACTTACACATCTCTGATAAGCGCCGCCTTTACCTCTGATAATTGCCTCTATACAATTCTAAGAGGGACTCCCTTTCACCTTATGAAGTGCTCAAGTCCCCCTTTTTCTTGTGAGAAGTACCCCTTCCACTTCTAATAAGTGCCCCTTTTATTTTGACACGTACCCTTTTTTCCCCCAATATGTTCACATGTACAATGCTGTATTTTTAACCATCATACCTTGTAAATGACCTGCAATTCAGCTTTGGCTGCCATAACGTCATATGAATAAAACCTTTATTGAATTGAATATGTCCCTCTTTCCTTGTGATTAGTGCCCCTATTCTTTCTTTTTTATGAGAGCCGTTCTTCTTCTCATAAATGCCCATTTTCCCCTCCGATAAATGCCCTTATTGAAATCTGATAGTGATCCGAATGCTCCCTTACTTTATAATACGTTCCATTCTGATAAGTGCCCCTTTCCCTTTTTAATAGTAGCTCCATCCCTTTCTCAAATACCCCTATACACCTGTGATAAGACTCTTTTTATATTTTGACGCGTGCCCCATTTTCCTTTCTTATAAGTACCTTTTTATCCTTTTGACAAGTGGCTCTCTTCTTTTATCATAAGAGACCTTTCCCCTTCTCAGCACTGGTACATGCCTCTATTAAAATATGATAAGTGCTCCATTTTCCAACACATGCCACTTGTACATTCTCAACAGTGCCTGTTTTCATCTAAGAAATCATAGAATATACTATTAAATTGACGTGTGGTATATTACTAGTAGTAATAATAGCTATATATATATTAACAACTACGACCGTATCCCCCCCTTTAAAATAAAAATCCTGCTAGGTGAATTCGTTGGGTGAGCGCACTTGCATGCACTCGATCAAAGGTAACATATTAACAACCACCAAAATCTGGTCTAGTTATTATAGGCTATTAGGCTATGTCAAATCGATTCCTAGTTTCTCGTCCGGATTTTCGGAAATGAGGAGTGGTTGTTTCCATATGTTTGTATATCTTATATTTTGATAAGATGGCCGCACAAAGCCACAAACAAATGCTATTAGACATGGCTCCCTGTTAAGTCGTGTTTTTAGTGGTCTACAATAAAATATTGGGGGTAAAAATAATAAAGAAGACAAAAATATGATACTGACCACCCGGTCAAATTAGGATAATTATTTTGGTTCCATACCGCATCCAAGCAGCCATGCAACCACCAGCTAAGCGGGGGAGGGGGGGGGGGGGGGCAGTTTACTGTATGGTTCCTCACCAAAGTTCTGGCTGTAATGCCCTATTGCGCACACCCTACAGCTAAAGCAGCTGGAGAGTCGTCGGCACTAACATTTGCGATATTCTATCACTTTGTAAGACTAATTATGGAGGTTATTCAGGCTAATTAAGTTCGCATGCCTAGATTGTATCATTTTCTGGTTAAAAAAATGACACCCAAGACTGAACCCCCCTAAAAAAAAAAAGGAAAACAAAATAAAATCAGGATTCTGTTCGGAAACCGCTATAATTTCAGGAGATTTACTTGACACTACACCATTTGACACAGATGGGACTGACCACTCATGATACCGTGATCATACGTTATGCATACTTTGACCATTTAATTCCGTTAGGCCTACCTGTTAAATATACTTTAAAATGGTAGTTTGATACATAAATTAAATGTGAAATATTTTTTCTCTAGATTATTAGTATTAACTCTTACTCTTAGAATTATGTAGATCTACATTAAAGATATCATCGATTTAAAACGAATGTTATCATAAACTAAATCTATAACAAAATAATAGACCACAAACAGGCGGGTGCCAAAAGAATGCTCGCGGGGACGAGAAACTAGGAATAGTTTTTACCTGGCCTTGGTGTAGAAGATTACAAAAGCATTCCCCTGAAAAGAATAGCTATTCAAATGGTCATGCATATTTGATTACTTGTGTAGTGTAGTGAGGTAGTAATCAAATCTTTATATTGACACTCGTTTCCATAACTATTCGAGAAATGATATATTTCAATTTCTTTCGCTTTGGCACACTGAACAATTGGTACACAATGAAAATTAATCTATCTCTCTCTGTCTCGCAATAGAATTGGAGAAATGCACATTCTCTCATGCCTCCACCCACCCATTTTTAAGCTAAGCCACTGACTTACAACAACTAGATTATTCCAAAGAGTAGATATTACAATGAATACAAAACTGAAAACAAGGATGATGAATTCAATGCTTCTAATGTTTACCTTTCCCAGGTTTGTAATTTGCTGGCTTTTGAAGTGCATGATTAACCATAGTGAGTATAAAAACGTGATATTTGCAAGATAGGATGTTTGTATCAATCGTGTGCAAACTGATGATGAATTAGTTTACACCCCGTATAGCGTCAATAGTGTAAATATTGATCTCCAATTGAAGGCGCTTCAAATATATTATTATTCCTTGGGTTCTGATTTTTGAAATTAAATGTCTTGACAAAAGGCAAAATTTAATTAATTGTCTTGAAGTTTATCCTTATTTGCATCTCTCCTAGGTTTTGCTTGGTTAGTTGATGCTGGATCACATTTATGTCTTACACATTCTATTTCCAATGTGTTCTTAATGACTGTGAAATAATATACCGCTTTCACTTCTCATAAGTACCCCTTTTCACCGCTGTTAAGAGCCCTATCCATATCTAATAAGTGCCCCTTCCCCCTTCTCATAAGTGCCCCTATTCAAATCTGATGGGTGCCACTTTTACTTTGGCAAGTGCCTCTTTCCTGTTAAATAAATTCCTCTTTCCTTTAAAAAAACACAATGGTCCATCTTTCCCCTTCTAATATACATAATTAGCTTATGAGTGCCCTTCTAGGTATGAAAAGTGCCTCTTTTCCTTTGAAATAAATGTCCATTACCGCTACTTTTAATCCCGTTTCAGTTGCGAATGGTGTCACTTTTCAACTCTCTAATAAATGCCCCCTTTTCTTTGACACGTATCTCTTTTCCTTTTTTAAGTGGACTTTTCCCATCTAATGACTGCCTCATTTTAATAACTAGTGTTCCTTTCATTAATATAAAAAGATTACCTTGATACTTTTGATAAGTTATCCCTTTACTTTCTATATAAATCCCCTTTGATGAATGAACTTTTCTCTATATTTCCCATTGTCGCCTACAAAAAGAGTGCTTTTGCGGTCAGATAAAAAGATAAAAAGAGAGCCATATCTAGTTTCAATGAATTGGAGCAGCTTTGTGTAGTAAAATGAACCTTATTTCTACCACCATGAAGGTAGGTAGTAGCCGAGGAAGCGTAAGGCACACTGCTTCAAAAGTACGAACTGTGCCCCTTTTAGAATATAATCGTGCTCGTTTTCAATGCTATCAAATGTGTAAGTCATTTTAATATAAACGTGTTTCTTTTTCAAACTAAATGTAAACATTCAAACTATGTTGGCATATTGGGAGGCGTATCTGGACACCTACCCCCTGGACATCCACCCCAGATGACCACCCCAGTCAAATACCCCCTAGGACAACTACCCGTCTTATAGGACAACTACCCACTAGGGCAACCACCCTCTAGGAAGACTACCCCTGGGACGACTACCCCCGGACAACTACACCCAGACAACTACCCCCTAGGACAAACACCCCTAGGACAACTACCACCCGGACATCTACCCCCAGATATCTACCCCCTATGACATCCATCCTCTAGGACAACTATCTTTCGGACAACTATCCTAGGGGGTAGTTATCCTAGGGGGTAATTCTCCGGGTGGTAGTTTTCCGGGGGATAGTTGTTCTAGGGGGTAGTTGTCTGGGGGTATTTGTCCGGGGTAGTTGTCCTAGGGATAGTTGTACGAGGGATAGTTTACTGGGGGTAGTTGTCCGGGGAGTAGTTGTCCCGGGGGTGTTCGTCCTAGAGGGTGGTTGCCCTAGGGGTAGTTGTCCTAGGGGGCAGTTGTACTATATGGGGTGGTTCTCCGGGGGTGGATGTCCGGGGGGTAGGTGTCTTAGAACCATTTTGAGGTTACCATTTGTAGGTGCCCCCTCATTTTTATAAGAAGTGTCTTTGTTGTTGTTGACCACCATTTAAACTACGTTGACATATTTTGAGGTTACTATTTGTAGGTGCCTCTTTCTTTTTGAAGAAAGTGCCTTTGTTTTTGGTGCACGCCCACGTTGAAAGACGCTCTACCTTTCCTGCAGTGAAACATTGAAACCCGTCACGAATATGTATCCCTATAATGTGTATTCATGCGAGCGAGGCATTGTTGAATTTCTCTTCATTTTCCTAAATCTGATCGCGATCAACTAGACTTGTTGACGCTGTATGTTAGTACTTCCTCGTAGGCTGCTTCATGTAGGTCTCTTCGAAACAGGGAGTCGACTTTTGATTACTTTCAGACTTTCTCAACTATTAAAAGCAACTTACATTTTTATTTGGCGAATAAGATGATTTCAATGCAAGCAACATCTGACACTTCAGAATTTGGCTGGAAATGTGATTCGAAAGACTCTTGTTTAAGTTTGTTTTCATTCTCACACTTTACACCAGTTTGAGCCGTTTAAAGAACGTCATACGCATTGATCAGGATTTTAGTACACGGAATGTTATTACGGACGACAACCTTTGAAGTCTTAGCCAGTTGTTCTTAGTTCAACTATTACTCAAGACAGTTTCTTTACATCGATTGATTATACAAATAAAGTGAGTAGTTCATACAGTTTTTAATATGATATATTTTTAGGTATTATAAGTGGCCTTTTCACCTCAATTTACAGGGCTTTGTTATTATTAGTTAATGTGTGCGCGTTAATGTCAGGATGGGTTTGAACATGTCGTTTTAGAGGCAGTTGTGTTTCCATGAATGTGATGAAATCAAAGCATAACAATTCAGAACAAATTGAGAAAGAACAAAAAAAGTTCCTTATGTCCATTTACATGTAAAGTTATCAGGTTGGTCTGTTTGGTGATGTTTATTGTTACAATTAAGGTTGTTTGAAGCAGGGGCGGCTGAGCGACTCCCAAAGTGGGGGGGGGGGGGACACCAAGAGAAAGGGGCACTTTCCTGGAAAACAGGGCACCTACAAAGGGAAATCTCAATGCGAAAATATACAATCTTTTTTTAGACATTGGTATATACCCCTACATTGTGATTACATTATCAGGGATGATTTCAATATTTGTTTCACTTCATACACTATACAAGTTATTGCTTAAGCATCATGCATTGCAGTTGGGTGTGATGGTCTGAGAATTATTTGCGAGCAAGCGAAGCGAGCAAGGACAAATTTTTATATTTGTGAGATCGCAGTGCGAAAAATTACATTTTTATAAAGATGAAAAAACCCAATCCTGATGGGGTTATAAGCACATTCTCATATCGGAAGACTGAAAAGACCTTTGAAGTTTGATAAGTAACATAAATATATCATCTATAGAGGCGTGCGAGCGTAGCGAGCTAGCTTTGAGACAAATTGCTTTTAGTCGCCTAAAATTTGGGGCGCGTTTAATGATGAGAGGAAAAGGGGACACTTGTCAGAAAAGAAAAGGAGCATGTTTCAAAGTAAAACGAGTAATTATCAGAGCTGAAAATGGGGCACTTCTTACACCCTCAATAATAGGCACTCACCAGGGATGAAAAAAGTCAGTCATGAGAATAGGAAATGGGCATTTGTCGACGGAAAAGGGGCCCCTATCAGATTTTGAAAGGGGCATTTATAGGAGGTGAAAGAGGCATTTATGAAAAGGGGACAGGTCCCTTATTAGAAAAGAAAATGGGCACGTATCGTTGTTTAAAAGGAAATTATCAAAGGTGAAAAGAGGCACTTATCGCATATGAAAAGGGGCACTTATCTGAATGAAAAAGGGGCACTTATAATAAAGGAAAGTGTGCATTAGTTGAAAGAAAATGGGCACCAATCAGATTTAAAAGGGGCATTTATCGGAGGTTAAGGGGGTACTTATCTGAAGCGAAAAAGAATGACTTCTTGTACCTGAAAAGGGTCATTTACCAGCGAAGGGGCACTTATGCGAATAGGAAGTGGCTCTTTTTTAATATTAAAGAACCGTATCTCAGATGGCTAGATTTCTAAAGAGACGTAAATAATGTTGCATATTGAATATATTTCTTTTTTTATTAAGTTTCTTTGAATTAGCGTGTTTTACAAAGCCCGATCAATTATTGGACACGGGGTAGCTTTCAAACAAACAAAAATACGCTCGACTCTCCGGCGGGTTTGAAATTCGGCGACTTTCTGGCGATCCACAATTTCGGCAAGTGACAGGCCGTTGAATATGTGACGGAGGCATAAAGAGGCTATAGCGATCGACAATCCTGTTCGTCTTTGTCTAATTGTATATGGACGGGCATATTTTCACAAATTTACATGTAAAAGGATAGGCCTAGCCTCTTCTCAAATAAAGTGGTTAATTCCAGTCATTTTACCCTTCTTCAGTTTTGTGAAAATGAAGCATGTTTTCACAAAATATCTTGTAACATTTGAGAGAGAGAGGGAGAGATATTTGATTTCCAACGAAATAAAGCCGTAGGGGTAGTGTAAATTTCAAGGGATACATAATAGAGCGGCTATCTTGAAGATTATGAATTGCTAAAATTCGAGGGTAATTCCACCCCCGGTTACAAGACGCCCCGCTGCAACATTGAGACCCATCGGGAATACATATCTCTTTAATGTTAATCCATGCGAGCGAGGCATTGTTATTATGTTTCCTCACTGATACTTGTTGTCAGATCGCATTCAAGTAGACTTGTTGACGCTGGTATAGGTTACATACATGTACTACTTTTTCGTATAGGCTGCTGCATGTCGGTCTCTTCGGAGCAGGGAGTCGACTTTTGAGAACTTTCATTCTCTCTTAACTCAAGCAAGTTACATGGCATTTGGCGAATGAGGACATTTCAATCTGAGCGAAATCCGTATAATTAGGCCGGAATTGTGATTTGACAGTCACTTGTTAAAGTTGTCTTCATTACTCACAGTTTACACCAGTTTGAGCCGTTTATAGACCGTCGTACGCGGCGTTGAGCGGGGGTTTAGTACACACCTAAACTAAAAGCGGAAAGTGACGTCATTGACCTGCACTTAAAGGCCTACTGATTGATTATACAAATAAAAGGTGAGTAGTTCATACTATTTTATATTATATATATTTACATATGAAAAGTGACCCTTTTACCTCATAACTACCCCTTTTATATCTGACAATTGCCCCTTTTCCTTTGTAGTAAATGCCCAGCTCCCCTACTTATTAGGATTAATATATGAGGTGTGCCCCTTTAAATTATGATCACAAATTCTACCAAACTGCTAAAATAAGCAACTTACAAACTTTCATTTTTTTAACCTCATGCCCTTTTGACTTTCGTTGAGTGCCAAGGTAACCAATTGCCCTTCGTTCAAGAATATATAGATTTAACCGATATGGATGGATTTTCAAATTCAAGTCAATTGCTTATACATTACCAAATGTCATTCTTGGTAAAAAGTGACATAATTACCAAATGTCCTATCACAATGTGTTTTTATCACCCCTCGTCTCCCCCGAAACGATAGATTGTTCATAACTTCATAGCCTTCTTAACAAAATTTCATGCCACTATTGTCAAGCGAGAGAGAGAGCTTTTTTCCCTCGAATTTCCCCATAACTTGCTTGCTTAGCTTGCTAGGCCTACCTCTTATTTTTGTAAGGTCTTATTCATTCTCATCTTAAGTTTTAATTTATGATATTTCTCGTCTGCTTCGCTCGCTAGCATCTGAATCTTCAGACAATCACACACATCTTTAAAGTCTTTTGCTGAAGCAGTAAAGAGAAAATGTTAAAGATCATCCCTGATACAATGCAGGGTTGCACACCAATGTCTCAAACTTGTTTTCCTTCCGCTTTGAGGTCACCCTTTGAAGGTGCTCCCTTCTTTTCCCAGTTAGTGTCCGTGTTTAATCTGTGCACCACCACTTTGAAAGACTCCGCCCCAAAGCATACTGTGTAACATTAGGGACTTTTAGATTCGCACATCGACATAGTGGACTGCTCGGGTGACGTCCTTTTAAGGCGCTGACAGTGCCTTAAAAGGACGCAACATTGCCTTAAAAGGACTTCACATTAGCAGTCCACTATGTCGACGTACAAATCTAAAAGTTCCTATTAATACCCGTCACGAATTCACATCTCTATAATATTCATCCATGCGAGCGAGGCATTGTTCAATTTCTTTTATTTTCCTCAACTTGATCACGTTCAACTAGACTTGTTGATGCTGTTTGTTAATACTTAAGAGGCGGTACTCGGGGGAGTGGGGGGGGGGGGGGGTACCCCCCAAAGCGAATACATTTTTAATTTAGGGGTGCCCCCTTTTACTTCAGATAAGACGAAATAGTGTCCCTTTTTATTTCTATTAGATGCCCGTGCCACATTCTTATGGATGCCACTTACACATCTCTGATAGGCGCCGTCTTTACCTCTGATAATTGCCTCTAAACAATTTTGAGAGGGACCTCCGTTTACCTTCTCAAGTGCTCAAGTGCCCCCTTTTCTTGCGAGAGGTACCCTTCCCCTTTTAATAAGTGCCCCTTTTATTTTGACACGTTCCCTTTTTTCCTTTCTAGTATGTCCCACTTTCCATGTGATTTGTGCCCCCAGTCTTGTTTTTTAAGAGCCGTTCCCCTTCTCATAAATGCCCTTATTGAAATCTGATAGTGACCCCCTTTTTACTACGAATGCTCCCTAATAAGTGCCCCTTTTCCTTGTTGATAGTAGCTCCATCCCTTTCTCATAAATACCCCTTTACATGTCTGATAAGAGCCTTTTTTTTATTTTGGCACGTGCCCCATTTTCTTTCTTATAAGTAATTTTTTATCCTTCTGACAAATGGCCCCTTTCTTTTATTATAAGATACCTTTCCCCATCTCATAAATGCCCCTTTTCAGCACTGGTATATGTCTATATTTAAATCTGATAAGTGCTCCATTTTCCAACAAATGCCCCTTTTCCATTCTCATTTGTGCCCTTGTTCATCTAGAAATCATAGAAAACTGCTAATTGACGTGTAGTAGCACTAGTAGTAATAATAGCTATATCTATTGACAACTACCACCGTATACCCCCCCCCCCTTAAAAAAAAAAAGTCCTGGTCGGTGAATTTGTTGGGTGAGCGAACTTGCATGCACTCGATCAAAGGTAACATATTAACAACCACCAGAATCTGGTCTATTTGATAAAGGCTATGTCAAAGCGATTCCTAGTTTCTCGTCCGGATTTTCGGAAATGAGGAGTGAGTTTTTCCATATTAAAATAAAATATATATATATTTTTATGAAATGGCCGCACAAAGCCACAAACAAATGCTATTTTAGTGGGCTACAACAAAATCTTGTGGGTAAAATTAAAACAATTTAAGATGAAATAGATCTATACAGTATAAGGTAAAGAAACAACATAATAATATTTGATTTGTTATCATAATATTTCTAGTCGAGTAGTTCATAGATAGTCTTCAAATAGTTAAAAAAAGTTTGCAAATAATATCAACAACACCACAATAGAGTATTGTTTGTATATGAGTAGCTGCGATATATAAATCAATCTTATTAGTAGAACATGCATATTATAAAATGTTTTTATAAGAGCTTTGTTTTTGTAAGGTGGTGTGTGTTTGTTAATTTGGGTGTGGGATTGGACATATGGTTTTCGGAGGCGGTTCTATTTTAATGAATGTGAAAATATCAAAGCATAACATTTCAGAACAAAGTTTTTTTCTGTATGTCATTAAACAGTTGTCTGTTTGGTGGTGTTATTGTAACAATTCAGGTTGTTCGAAAGTATGTATTATAGAATAAAAGTAACAAATTATCTTTACTAAAGCTGCACTCTATACCATTCAAAATCAAACGGGAGGCCTCCATATATTATTCATCACATTAGCAATTGTCATGTAGTTTATATAACATAACACAATTATTAGTGATTTGAAAACGAAGAATACCCCAATTGCACATCTAAATTTGAATTTTAATACCAAAAATACGTTATGACAAATCTGTAACCAAATATATTGAATGTAGTATTCCTCCAAATATGAACAAAGTAAGCTGTTCATTACTACGATTGGTTTGCCAGAATCACAAATAATGATGTTGCATCGTGTTCGGAGTGCCTCTGCAAGACTTAAGTCCATTGCAATTCCTCAATATGTTCCCATTTTACACCCGTTTCGATTAAGTTACATTGGTCGCCAGTAAAGCGAAGAATTGCATTAAAAAAATATTCCTTGTTTAAAAAAAAAAAAAAAAAATTGTTTGGCTGAAATACTTTCGATGTAATACAATCAATATTCAAATAAGTTACGCAGTGCGAAGGACAATCTGCTTCTAAAACTTTATCCCAAGTTTAAGTAATTTTTTGAGAAAGCGCTTTCAGTTTTGCTGCCCCAAAGGTTTGGAACCACGTAAAACATAAGAAAAACCAATATCTGATGCCGTTTGCAGTTGAAGACACATTTGTTTTCAGAGGCTTTCGAGCAATTTATGATTGTGAGATCGTAAAATCGGACGAGAAGCCATGAATCATTTTTACCTGGCCTTGGTGTGGAAGAATACAAAAGCAGTCCCCTGAAAAGAATAACTCTTCAAATAGTTCACGAAAATTGATTCCTTGTGTAGTGCAGTGAGGTAGTAATAACATCTTTATATTGACACTCGTTTCCATAACTATTCGAGAAATGACATATTTCAATTTCTTTCACTTTTGGCACACTGAATAACTGGTACAAAATGAAAACTAATCTATCTCTCTCTATCTCGCAATAGAATTGGAGAAATGCACATTCTCTCATGCCCCCCCCCCTTACCCATTTAAAGCTGAGCCACTGACCTACAACAACTAGCTTATTCCAAAGAGTAGATCTTACAATGAATACAAAACTGAAAACAAGAATTATGAAGTCAATGCTTCTATTTTTTTCTTTTCCCAGGTTTGTAATTGGCTGGCTTTTCAAGTGCATGATTAAAGGGATCGTTAAACAAAGTTAAATCTGAGATGCACGGCCCTACGTGTTATCAGTGTCTGTGATATGTAGTTATATTGAAGCCCTAACAAAATTGCTCTTCAAAATGATCAAGAAGTGCCTCAAAAAAGTAAAAACCTTTGAGTGACCAGATATACCATACTCGTTTTTCCCAATAGACTGTAGTGTTATGAAAACCGTTTGGCAAACGCAACATTTGATTTCGATTTTCAATCATAAATATCTTGATAATCAGACAGGCGATCGGCTTGTAAGAGTCATGGAGTTCCTGACTGACCTATAGGGTTATAATTATCATTGCAGCATGAGCTAAATCAAGGAGTTTTTTTAAGGATCTAAGACAAAGTTACCGGATCCCTTTAAGCATAGTGAGTATGAAAACGTGATATTTGCAAGATAGGATGTTCAAAATGATGATGAATTAGTTTACACCCGGTAGCGTCAATAGTGTTAATATTGATCTCCACTTGAAGGCGCTTCAAATGTATTATTATACCTTGGGTTTTGATTTTTGTAATTAAATGTCTCGACAAAAGGCAAAATGTCATTAATTATTGTCTTCAAGCTTATCCCCATTTTTCATGTTTCCTAAGTTTTGCTTGGATAGTTGATGCTGGAGGAATAACTTGTAAATAATTTTTTTGTTTGCATGATCACACTTATGTCTTATACATTCTCTTCCAAAATGTTCTTAATGACTTTGAGATATGCCGCTTTCCCTTCTCATAAGTGCCCCTTTTCACCTCTGTTAAGAGCCCTATCCACATCTGATAAGTGCCCCTTTTATGTTGACACGTAGCCATGTGTGTCGATCTGTAACTGATACCTATTGTTCAGGGGGGGATGATCTATTCATTCACCCCCCCCCCTGAACAATAGGTATTACGTAAGGATCGTAGCCCCTTATTTCAATAAGTGTCTAATTCCTTGTGATGTGTGCTCCCATTCCTTTTAAAATAAGAGCCTTTCCCCTTCCAATAAATGCCCCTTTTCTCCTCCGATAAATGCTCCTATTGAAATATAATAGGTGCTTCTTTTTCTTCAACGAATGCTCCTTTTCTTTATAATTAGTGCCCCTTTTCCATTAGTTTCCCTTTTAAATAATAGCCCCATCCCTTTCTTATAAAAAAACCTTTAAACCTCATATAAGCCCCTTTTATTTTGACACGAGGCCAATATTCATTTCTGATAAAAACCTTTTCATCTTGTGACAAGTGGCCCTCTTCGTTTATTATAAGAAACCTTTCCTCTTTTCATAAGAACCCCTTTTCAGCACTGTTTAATGCCCCTAATAAAATCTGATAAGTGCTCCTTTTTCGACAAATGCCCCTTTTCCTTTCTAACAAGTACAATTTCAATTTGTCATAGAATACTACTACAAACGTGTAGTAGCGATATACTAGTAGCAGTGGCGGATCTAGGGGGATGGGGGCAAAAAATAATAATTGCCCCCCCCCCCTCTAAGAAATCCTGGATCCGCGTCTGAGTAGTAATACTAGCTATATTAACAACTACGACCGTATAAACGCCTTTTTTCCTTCTGTTCTGGTAGGTGAATTCGTGTGAGCGCGCTTATATTCACTCAAAGGTATAATATTTACAACGAACCGAATCTGGTCTATTTATTATAGGCTATGTCAAATCAATCCCTAGTTTCTCGTCCGGATTTCGAAAATGAGGAGTTGGTCTTTCTTTTTTTAAATATATATAATTGATATTTTGATAAGATAACCGCTCATACAAATATTAATAGCCATGGCTCCCTCTTAACTTGTGCTTTTAGTGGTCTACAGCAAACTATTTGGGACAAAAATAAGAAGTAAAACCAACGTTTATTTAAAAGAGATACAATAATTAAGTAGATCTATAGAGTCTAAACTATAACAAATACAAAAATAAATATCATAATATTACTCTTTAAGTAGTTCATAGATAGTCTTCAAAATGTTAAAAAAAATAAAAAAAATCATAACACAAAACCACAATAGACTATTTTTTCATAGTTCTGCCTTGTTTTTATATTTTTTTAGTTCATGAATTAGTAGTTATGTGTAATGTTATTGTTTTACTATTGTAAAGCGCATTGTTATTTCTTCTCTCGAGATGATTTGCGCTATAAAATCCTAGGTTATTATTGTTATTATTATATCTAAATCATCAGTACTATGCCTTTGTCTCTTAACATTTTTTGAGATCTACATTTAAGGTATCACCGAATTAATTTTTCATCTTAAAATAAAATCATAACATAACGAGAAACCACAAAAAGAAGGAGGCGGGCGTCTAAAGAATGCTTGCGGGGGCGAGAGGCAGGGAATCATTTGTACATGGCCTTAGACTGAGTGGAAGAATAGAAAAAGCAGTAGTGCCCCCTGAAAAGAATAACTCTGCTAATAGTTCAAGCATAATTGATTCCTTGTAAAGTGTTGTGAGGCAGTGATAATGTCTTTATATTGACACTCGTTTTCATAACTATTCGATACATGACATATTTTTGCATTTCTTTCGGTTTTGGCATACAGAATAACTGGTACACAATACCAATCTCTCTCTCCCTCCTTCAGCCATCCATCAAGTCATTATATTTATTTCTGTCTCCCGGTCCTTCCCTCTCTTTCTCTTTCTCTCTCTCTTTCTCTTTATATTTTAATTTCCCTCATAGTAACATTCTTTCTCCCCCTCGCTCTCATCCACTCACTATCAAGAAGAACACACTTGCTGGTGAATAGGGACACGGAGTCTACAGAAATTAAAGAGGCTAATTAAAGCAACCAATCAACTTACAACTTTTAGGAAAACAAGGTGAACTTCAAAGGTTAACTTTGAGTACAATTTACAGCCATACAATATGGAACCGTTTAATGGCAATCACATGGCAGATAAATGCATCAGTAACGGACTTAAAGTATGAAAGATAAATGAGTTTAAACCCCGGGTGATACACCTCATCCTCTCTCTCTCTCTCTCTCTCTCTCTCTCGCTGTACAATATGAGAAAAAGACATGCCCTCTTAACCCCCACCCCCTCCCCCTGAAGATACGCCATTAATTTACCACATTATCTAGCTTATTCCAGACAGTCGGTCTTACAATAAACTAAATAATATATTTTTTTTAAAACCGAAAACAAGGATGAAGAAGGAAACGCTAGTTACATCTATTTAATGAAGCGAAAGCATGTGCAGCTTATTTGGGGCAGAATATGGAGCAATTATTTTTTTGGTAACCAATAACTGCAGTTAAAAAATATAAGTAACGTTTAGCTACTTGATTTTAAACGACGACTATGGTCACGATAACCTTCCATTGTAATTGATTAAATATAGTGCGCCCTAAATTTCACATCCACTGGCAAATATATCTAACTGGTCATTAGAGAAAAGGCATGGTTGCTGAATGTTAGCAACAGTCTGTCGCCATTGCTACTCTTTAATACAACCATGATGTGGCAATTTACTCTTTCAGCTTGGACTCACAATGATTCGTTTCACGGATGATGATTCTTTGTAGATTCCACTGTTCGGGGGATTTAGCAGAGAGAGAGATAGAAGAATTTTCTCACAATTACCCACGATGTATTCTTCTTCTTATTTGTTCTTCGTCATTTCAATGCTATTTGAAAATATTTGGATGAAAATTATATAATATTGACTGGCCTTGAGGGAGATACAAATTATATTGCCCAAACTAGACTCATATTGGCCCGAGTCAAAGACGAGAGCAATGTGGGTCTTGTGAGGATCTCCCGAAAGTTAAGCCAGTCAATATTTGTATTGTTATCCAAATCAGACATCTAGAGCAAATACATAAATCAACCATGACAATATCAAAGAACTGAATAAACGTTGTCAACCAGCAATGCTTGACGAAATTTTCGATACACTGCAAACAGTAGGCGGTGTCACACAGAAAAATCCCGACCCATCTTGAATAAACAAGATTTTAGAAATCTAGTTTTTTCATTTACGTCGGTGACAGACTGGTGCCAGACAGGCTACGAATAATCCGGATAACTAAAATCCGGATTTTTGATGGGCCATTGTAGTTGGTACCATTACCCTCGTAGTCGATTAATATTTGCTTACTAGGGCAATACGGTTTTGTAAATGACCAGCTCAGATGTCTGATACGGGTTATAATAAACGATATTGTGGTACTATTGCTTACGTACCGTTGCATGGCAATCGCATGTAAGATAAATTCAAAAGAACGAAAATTGAATTTGAACCCTTGGGCAAACCAACCACCCTCTTTCTCTCTTTCTCTCGCTCTCTCTCTCTCTCTCTCTCTCTCAATACAATTGCAGAAATAAACGTGCCATTTTGCCCCCTCTCCCTTTGGATCTACGCCACTGACTTACAATAAACTAAGTAGGCCTTACAATAAAACAAAAATGGAAACAAGGATGGTGAAGTACATGCAAATACCTCTTACGGCTACCCTTTCCCATGTTTGTAATTGGCTGGTCTTTTGAAGTGCATGGTTTATCACAGTCATGATGAAAATGAGATATTTTCAATATGGAGTCTGTATCATTCGTTTACATAATGATGAAATAATGGTTGGTTTACACGCGATGGCGTCAACAGTGTTAACGTTGTGTTCTCCGTGAGGTCCCTGCAATCCTATTATTATCTCCCGGGTTTAGAGTTTAGATTTTGTTATTAAATGTCTGGAAAATATAAAAATGCTTCATTATTATTTTAACTTTCTTCAAGTATATGCTTATTAGCATCTGGCAAGTGTTTTTTTTTTTTTTGGTCTTTTTTTTCATGTATCGTCACATGGAAATCGCATGGCAGATAAATAAATCAGTATCTGGTTAAATAATCTGAAAGGAAAACTGCATTTAAACCCAGGACCATACACACACACTCTCTCTCCCTAAATATATATATCTCTCTATCTCTCTCTCTCTCTCTCTCTCTTTCTCTCAGTACGATCTGAGCAATGCACGAGCCCTGTTGCCCCCCCCCCATGGGTGTCGATCCCGGGGGGAGGGGGATATATCCCCCCCCCCAATATTTCAGGTGGGGGGATGGCCTGTACAATCATCCCCCCCCAATAATTCACCAGTAAAAACAACAAAAAATTAAGAGAAAAATCAATGATGAGAGCCCGATGAGAGTAGTTAATGGTTATTACTCGCAAGATGACCATCAATATACACATTTTTCTATCTCATTTTCATAATACATACATATATAAATAGAAAACAATGTAAATAAGACAACCGTATATGAGACAAGAATATCAGGTGACTTTTGGCCATTTCAATCTGAAGTGATTTTTAAAGCTATGACTATGTGGAATTGATGATGCGTTTTTTTCATGATGGAAGTAAAGTAATAAAATATTGTATCATTGAAGAGAAAGACGGTTTTGTCCAAATGGCAGCATGTAGGAGACAAAACTTTCAGTTTGTTCCCTGATTCTGATTTTGTTTTATTTATATCTCTACATGTAAAACATTTGAAGAGCTTTTTTCCGAAAAGAGCAAAATCTTTAGATAGCAAATGGAGATAATGATATACATTTTCCTCTATTTACCTTGAACAAAATTATTAACCTAAATTACCAGAGAAATTATGAACACATGCATCTTTTAATAACAAGTTTTCAAAGACACCTGAACAAAATCGGGTAAACAAAGAGTTCTTTCTTAAGTTACACACATGGATCTAGTGCCTCTTGAAAAGAAAGCAACAAAAAAGTGTTCCTCCCCCCCCCCCCCAAGCCCCTGAACGAAATATCTGACGACGTAATTTTCCAATTTCCGGGGCGCAAATTCTTTTTGCTCATCTGACCGTGATTTAATGCTTAAAACCCCTGAACTTCTGTGGTCTCGGCCCCCAGGACCTCAAGCCAAGTGTCCGACCAGTGTCACAAATAAGGTATCAGAATATGCTCATCTGACCGTAATTTGTTGCCCAAAACCCCTGAGCTTCCTGGGGCTCCGCCCCTGGATCGTACGCCAATTCGTGACCTGCAAGTGTCACACATAAGGTATAAAAATAGGCTCATCTGACGCTCATTTAATGTGTAAAACCTCTGAGCTTCTGGGGGCTCCGCACCCTTGACCCAACACCATTTTGTGTCTTTCCAGTGTCACAAATAAGGTATAAAAATATGCCCATCTGACCGTAATTTATTGCCCAAAACCCCGGAGCTTCCGGGGCTCCGCCCCTTGGACCCCACGCCAATTCGTGACCTGCCAGTGTCACAAATAAGGAATTAAAATATGCTCATCTGGCGATAATTTAATGTATAAAACCCCCGAGCTTCTGGGGGCTACGCCCCTGGACCCAACACCAATTTATGTCCTGCCAGTGTCACAAATAAGGTATCAAAATATGCTCATCTGACCGTAATTTATTGCCCAAAACCCCTGAGCTTTCGGGGGCTCAGCCCCCTGGACCCCCGCCGAGAAACATTCAGCGGAGCCTGCATGTAAGAGTGGGGTGATGGGGATTTTTTTTGTCTACCCCCTCCCCCCCCCCCAAAAAAAAAAAGTTTTTGCCACTGCCGTTGTCACCATTACGCACCAATATTTGGCTCGCATAATTTCAAATTTGGACCCCCAACCCCCTCTAAGAAATCCCGGAGCCGCGCCTGCTTCTACCTCTTGGTTGCTTTGATCCATTGTCGAAAATATTTTTGCACCTATCAACCCCCCAACCACGGATACAAATCGACACCGTTGCCCCCCCCCCCTCCTTCTTTCACACTGCACCACTGATTTACAACTTCATATACTTTATTACACACAGTAGGTATCATAATAGAAATATACACAAAGTAAAGATAACGTACATGTAAATACATTACATGGCTACCGCTAGGTTTGTAATTGGCTGGTCTTTCGGAGTGTATGATTTACCATGTTAATGATGAAAAATATGATATGTTCAGCATGGATATCTGTATAATTCGTTTACATCATGATGATGAAATAATGTTAGGTTTAAACATGGTAGCGTCAACAGTATTATTGGTGTCGCTGTTAGTCTTCCACATCAGCCATTTATAATAGAATTTAAGGAATAGAAATTTAAGTCGTTTGAATAAAAATAATAAAAATAGAAACATATTAAAAATTAAATACAACCAGTTTTTACGTAGTCTTGAGATCAGCCGTTTATAAGACTTAAATTAATAAATAACCAAAAAACACAATCAAATAATTTACATTAATATTTAAAAATGTCAAAAAAGGTGTTTACCTAGTCCTGCATATCAGTCATTTATTATTAAAATAACAACGAATAATATCCATTTATTTCTGGAATTTTTTTGGAAATAAATTTTCCGGGGGGGGGGGGGGGGGGCTTTAGACGAATGGTCGCGTTCCAGTCAACGCGACGTGAGGCTACACTCCCAACGCACCCTGACGGCACAACCGGGGGGGGGGGGGGGCTTTGGAGTTTGGACGAATGGTTGCGTCCAAGTAAACGCGACGCGACGCTGCCCACCCTTTTGGTATAAGCCCCCGAGGCGAAGCGAAGCCGAGGGGGTGATAGTAGGGCCGGTATGAACACCACCGAGGGAGTGATAATTTCCACCATCATCCGATTACAGAGCAGTCCATGTTTGTTTTATATACCTCATCCTTTAGATTGACTCATGAATAGGTCTAGCTGTAGGTCTAGCTTTAACTAGTAACAAACAGGAAACGAGATCAAGAGGATTTACTCACCAGAATAAGACAAATCCAACATCAAGTGCAAGGCAAGAGTATTTGCTCCTCACACTAGTAGTAATCAGTAACTAACATATTTACAGTCTCTTGTAGTTAAACAAATCCAACGCTAAAATAAATCTAACATCAACAGTCTTTGCTCTTCACAGACAGTAAGATATTTATCCGTTTACAGTCTTTTTTGTGCAACACAGTAACATCTTTGCAGTCCTAAACACATCCATGAAAATAATAATTTGTATGAGATCTAGATGTGTTTGTTGATGTGACCGTCACCTGAGAATTTGTGATGTCTCGCAACATTGCTGCTGATTCGGCAATGCCGTTGAGGAGAAGCTCAACTTGGCTATCACTCATAGAACGGTATGCTAGAAGTAGTAGTAGCCGCCGGTGCTAAACGTACTGGGCTGGACATAGACCTGGTCCTGGGAGTAGGACTAGACCTAACTTCGCTATGCCCAGGCTGTAGATCTACAGGTGGCCTGCACCGAGGGCTGACGAAATTGGATCAGACAAACCTTCTTTTTGGGCCTCACTGTAGTGTTTGGCACACTAGTTTATGATTGATTGCCCGAAACTGTCATGATGTGTCTCGTAGCGAAGCCAGCAGTGGTTTGTGTACTTTCTACATTCAGCTTTTTCAGATATGATCTTGGTAAAGTCTCCCATCTGATTTTTTCCTATTGGCATGTTTACATACCACTCGGGATCATCTTCACTAATCTTGGATCTTGGTCTCCCCCCCCCCACTTGTTCAAGTACTCCAAAAGTGCCCCTTTTTACACCTCTGATAAGTGCCCCTTTTTTCAACACGTGTCACTTTTCCTTCGACAATTTTTCCTTTTTTCTTTACTATAATTGTTAATTGTTTTCATTCTCATGAGTGATCAGGTACATCACCTGTGATGATTACCTTTGTCAATTCTGAGAGGTTCCTCTTTTACTTTGACCAGTGCCCCTTTCCCTTTGTAAGAAGTGCCCCTTCCCCTTTCAATAACTACCCCTTTTTAGCTCAGATAAGCGCACTTTTAATTTTAACATGTGCCACTTTTCATTTCTAATAAGTGCCTCCATTAAAAAAAGAGCGCCTTCCCTTTCACATAAATGCCCCTTTTCACGTATGAAAAGTGTATTTTTCATTCTTTTAAGTGTTCATCTATGGTAAATGACCCTTTTCAGGTACGGAAAGTTACTCCTTTTCACTTGAGATAAGTGCCCCCCTTCAAATCCGATAATTGCTCTTTTCATCTCTGATGGATGCCCCTTTCCACCTCTAACAACTGCCCCTTTTTTTTTGACACGTGCCCTTTTCCTTTGTAAAAATATGCTTTTTACCTTTTTATAAGTACCCCTTCTCCTTTTGATAATTTCTCCTTTTCATTTCTGATAAGTACGCCGTTTATTCAGACATGTGACTATTTTTCTTGCTGATAAAAGCTACTTCTCCCTTATCATAAAAGCGCCCTTACACCTCCGATATATACCCTTATCAAAAAAATGTTTGGTGCCCCCTTTTCTTTCACAAAATGCAAATGTTCCTTTATTATAACTTAAGTGCCCCTTGTTTATTCTTATAAGTGCCCCTTTTCATATCTGGTCAGCGCCCCTCTTCAGTGGCGATAAGTGCCACTGCTCACCTCTGGTAATTTTCATTTTTACAATGATACATGCCCCTTTTCCTTCATAATAATGGACCTATCCCCTTTTTCCGTCAACAAATGCCCATTTCCCATTCCGAAAAGTGCCATTTTCATCCCTGGTGAGTACCTCTGTCCAGGTGTATTAAGAAGTGCTTCATTTGTACCTCTGAAAATTACCTTTGTACTTTGACACACGCTCCCTTTATTTATAACAAGTGTTTTAATTCATCCCTTTAAAAAAGTGTCCCCTTTTCCTCTCACCATTTTTCCCGAAGCTCGCTCGCATTTATAAATGATATAATTATGTTACTTATCAAAGGTTATTTCAGTCTTCCGTTATGAGAATGTGCTTATAACCCCATCATGATTGTTGTTTTTCTTCTTTATAAGATGTAATTTTTCGCACAGCGACCTCACAAATCACACCACACCCAACTGCAAAGTACAATGCTTAAACAATTGTTCTATACATTGGCCTAGGTCAAGTGACGCACTGATAAATCGAGATACTCCTTGTCATGTGATATAGTTTTGACCAATCAGTGAATACAAATCTATGTGTGAGGTATATAATTTACACCCGGTAGCGTCAATAGTGTTAATATTATTATCTAATTATTGAGGGCCCTGCAATCTTTTTATTATCTCTCGGGTTTGGTTTTCGTGTTTTAACTAAATGTCTTGATAATAGGCAAAAATTCATAAATTATTGTATTCGAGTATAGGCCTATATCTTTCTCAAAGTTTGCCTGGTTAGTTGGTACTGGAGGATTAGCATGAAAATAAATTGTCGTGTTTGCATTATCATATTTATGTATTACACATCCATTTCCAATGTTTTCTAAATAACTTTGAAAAGTGCCCCTTTCCCTTCTAATATGTGCTCATTTTCACCTCTGGTAAGAACCCTATCCAAATCTGATAAGCGCCTCTTTTAATATGACAAGGGTCCCTCTCCCTCTCATAAAGTCCCCTATTGAAATATGATAGGTGTCACTTTTACTTTGACAAGTGTCTCTTTCCTTTTTAATAAACGCCCTTTACCCTTTTTATTAGCACGTCTTTCCCAGTTTAATATGTGCCCCTTTACATATTTTATGAGTAGCCTTTCAGTATGAAAAGTGCCTTTTTCCTTTGTAATAAATGTCCCTTAACCCTACTTATAAGTGACCCCTTTCGGATGCGAGAGGTGTCTCTTTTGACATCTCTGATTAATGCCCTTTTTACTTTGACACATGTCCCTACTTCTTTCTGAGTGGTCTTTTCCCTTCAAAAAAGTGCCCCATTTCTTTTTTGGTAGTGCATCCCGAGTGTGAAAGACTTTCCGCCACCCCTGTCGTGCCACGTCGGAACCCGACACGAATACTTATATTTATAATGTTTATTCATGCGAGCGAGGTATTGTCAAAATGTATAATTATTTTCCTCAACCTGATCGCGTTCAACTAGACTTGTTGACGCTGTGTGTCAGTAATTCCTCATAGGCTGCTTCATGTCGGTCTCTTCGAAACAGGGAGTCGACTTTTGATAACTTTTCATACTTTCTGAACTAAAGCAAGTTACATCGCATTTTCCGAAAGGGGATCTTAATGCAAGGAAAAATCGGACACTTTAGTATTTGGCTGGAATTGTGATTCAAAAGACTCTTTTTAAAGTTTTCTTCATTCTCACACTTTACACCAGTTTGAGCCGTTCGTTGAACGTCGTACGCGTTGAGCGGGGATATAGTACACGGAATATTACCACGGACAACATCCTAGGAGTCCTAACCAGTTAAACAACTCATCTTCTACCTAAACTAAAGCCAGCGAATCACGTCATTGACCTGCACCTTAATGCCTACTGATTGATTATACAATTAAAGTGAGTATTTCATATTGCTTTTAATATGATATATTTTTGGTTCAAGAAGTGCCCCTTTCACCTCAATTTAGAGGGCTTTGTTACTGTTAATTAATGTGTGTGTGTTAATATGAGTGTTGGTTTGTACATGTGGTTTTGGGGAGGCGGTTGTGTTTTCACGAATGTGAGGAAATCAAAGCGAAACCATACAAAACAGAGTGAAGGAACATTTATTCTTAAAGTTGTCAAGTTTGTCTGTTTGGTGGTGTTTTGTTACATTTCATGTTTTTTGAAAGTATGTATCATAAGCAAAGTAACAAACTATCTTGCCTAATTCTGCACTTTATACCATTCAATACCAAACAGTAAATTTGTCAAGTTTGTCTGTTTGGTGGTGTTTTGTTACATTTCATGTTTTTTGAAAGTATGTATTATAGACAAAGTAACAAACTATCTTGCCTAAATCTGCACTTTATACCATTCAATAACAAACAGTAAAATTGTCAAGTTTGTCTGTTTGGTGGTGTTATTGTTACAATTCATGTTTTTTGATAGTATGTATCATAGGCAAAGTAACAAACTGTCTTGCCTGATTATGCACTTCATACCATTCAATACAAAACAGTAAAGTTGTCAAGATTGTCTGTTTGGTGGTGTTATTGTTACATACTCGTTTTTCCCAATAGACTGTTGTGAAAGCCGTTTGGCAAACGCAAAATTGATTTCGATTTTCAATCATAAATATCTTGATAATCAGACACGCGATCGAGTCATGGACGGTTACAAGCGCGGTGAATGGGCGCGGCACGCAGGGGGTTGTGTGAGGGGGATGTGCTCCCCTAAGAAGTTGACGATTTCTTTTTTTAATTGTTGCATAAATGACTTGCTTTGGTGCATACTTTTTTTTTCAAAGCTCAACTACCAGGAACAAGAAAGCAGGGGGGGGGGGGGGGGGAGGGGTGTCACCATATTTTTCAGAAGGGTTGGTATAGATGAATTTTATAAGGTTTAGGAGATACAAGGGATTAATTTGATTTCTTTCAGTTGGCGAGAGGTTTTTCATCGTTACCCAATGTTTGAACTTCCGGTAATTTGAATTTAATACACTGTTAGAAAAAAATTAAACAAGTTGTTTAAAATTTTAAACAACCCCAAGTTAACCGGTGAATCGCTCAACTGTTGTTTAAAAATTAAACAAATTAAGGTTGTTTACATTTTGAACACTTAGTTGTTTAAAAATTAGGAAACCTTTTAAAAGGTAATACAATTGCATAACTCGGTTGTTAAAAGCAAGTTGTTTAAATTTTAAACAATAATGTTTAAATTACTAAGCAACTGTTGTTTATTCAGTATTACTGCACAACTGGGTTGTTTAAAAGGAGTTGCTTACATTTTAAACAGAACTGTTTAATGGTTATCATCTGGTTGTTTGAATTTGTGAAATGACCTACTGGAAACCACTCCTGCAATAATCACAACGATTTATACACTGTAACATGCAGAGCTTGTTGCCAATTTACTTCAACATTTGTTCATCATATTCATGGCAGTGACAGACAACATTATTATTTGTCTCTATAACTTCACCTAAACCCCATCGGCGAAGCCGAGAAGAACCAAGTCGTCGCCTTGCCCTTGTTTCGCCATTTCGTCTGCACACTGCACTAGCACTTGCACTGCACACTAGCACTGCGCTTGCATGCATGTATTATGTACGTACTTTGTGCATATATTGTGCATGTGTGTGCGCAAATTGCAATCGCGTATCGAGAAAATATCAACGACGCCCCCGGGACTTTTTAAACAACTCTGTTTGATTAAATCTTTTTGTTTTTTAATAGATAGTTGTTTAAGCCAATCGAGCACTGATTTTTCGATTTTGAACAACGTTGTTGACTTTTTTAAACAACATTCTTTTAAACAGTGATATTTTAAACACCGTTCTAACAGTGTAATGACGCGTCTAAATCTGATCGCCTGATTTGGCTTGCTTTTTCCCTCTGTATTTTTTTTTCTCTATCTTTATGTTTTCCCCTCTCCCCCGCCCTCCCTTACGTCATATTTTACATTTTATAGTACTCTTTCTCTTGGCCATTCTCTTTCTCGCCCACTTCCTTTTCTTTTCTTCTCTTTCTTTTCCTTTCCTTTTCCTTCTCCTTTTTTTCTTTCTCCTTTCCTTTCTCTTCACTTTTTCGAAATGATAGGGGGAAGCCGCCCCTGGAAGGGGGAGGGGGGGGGGGGGAGGGAGAAATATAATTTAGGGTTTCTCCCCGAAGTCACGCTGTATTGCCCTCTTGAGCACACCCTATAGCTAAAGCAGATGGTCAGTCGTCGGCAGGCACATAGCCACGGGGGGCACGTGCCCCCCCCCCCCCCCCCAAAAAAAAAAAAGTTTGCAAGATCGGTTGAACTTTTTTAGACCCCTTTTTTTTACCTTGATCGATTACATGTTTGCGTCCCCCCAAACATCAAACTCAGGCTACGGGCCTGGTCGTCGGCAATGCGCTACACTAAAATTGGCGATATTCTACCACTTAGTATTGAGTTGATTCAGGCTAATTAAGACCAAATACCTAGTTTGTACCATTATCTGGTTTTAGAAATGACGCTCTTGACCAAAATCTCCCTTAAAAAGAAATTACAACCAGGATTGAGTTCCAAGACCGCTAGTCAATTCAGGAGATCGTTTGACACAGATGGGACTGACCACTCATGGTATCGTAATAAACTTCAAACAAGTACAGTCACATCACACCAGTCCTCAAATCACTCCATTGGTTGCCCGTAGAAAAACGTGTTGTTTTCAAGATTATTTTGCTATTATTTCACTGTATACATGGCTCTGCTCCGCAGTATAACATCGGCTTGATTAAGCATTACTTTCCTTCTAGACAGCTACGTTCTCAAAACTCTGGCTTACTTGTTACTCCTAGGGCTAAAACAAAGTGGGGGGGAGCGAACCTTCGCTCATGCTGGGCCTTCATTATGGAATACTCTCCCTCAATGGATTAAGAATAGCAGTTCTGCTGAAGTGTTAAAAAACAATCTTAAGAAATATCTGTTTAATTTAGCTTATAATTGATTACCATAACCTTTCATGTCTGTACCTTTCCTATCGCACTTTGTATAAATGTATCACGTATGTATTTCATCTTTTACACAAGCTGCGCCTTGAGCATTTGACTGTCAAGTGGATTTGGCGCCTTATAAATCATATGTATTATTATTATTATTAACAAGACTTAAATTCAATTCCCCGTTAAATACACTTTAAAATGGTAGTTTGATACATTAAATGAAATACAAGATATTTTTTTCTCCTAGATTATCAGTACTAGGCCTTTGCCCTTTCTCTTAAAATTATTTCAGATCTACATCTTTTCATATATTACCGAATAATACAACAAGAAACCAGAACATGAAGGAGGCGAGCACCAAAAAAATGTTTGCGGGGACGAGAAACTGCAAATAATTTTTCCTTGGCCGTAGTGTGGAAGAATTCAAAAGAAGCAACATGTCCCCTGAAAAGAATAGCTCTTCAAATGGTTCACGCATAATGAATTCCTTGTGTAGTGTAGTGAGGTATTAATAACATCTTTATATTGACACTCGTTTTCATAACTATTCGAGACATGACATATTTCGATATCTCTCGCTTTTAGTAAACAGAATAACTGGTACACAGGGACAATAAATATATATATCTCTCTCTCTCCCTCTTTCAGGCATCCATTCAGTCATTTTCTATCACTCTGTCTCACTTGTATCCCGGCCCTTCTTTCTTTCTCTCTCTCTCTCTCACTCAAATTCACACACTTGTTCATTCTCTCGCTCTTACTTACTCACTCTTTTTTTTCCCGCTCCCCCACTCACTCATTCAATTTTTACACTCTCTTTTTCTCTCAGTTGATCGCTTTCTTTTATTTATACCTAATAATTTACCAAACTCACTCCCGTTTTACTTTCTTTTTCCCCTCTCTCTCTCACTTCCATTGACATACACACTCTGTCTTTATGCTATCCTGCATACCGTGCATGCTGCCGCCAACATCCTCGCCGCCAAATGCGGCGCTCCAGGGGCGGGGGGGGGGGGGGGGGGGGGGGGGGGGGGGGGGGAGGGGGATGTGCCTTTTTTGTTGGTGACCCCAACTTTGGAATTCGCTCCGCCGCCTCTGCACGGCACCCCAGCCCCCCCCCCCCCCCCCCCCCACCACCAAAAAAAAAAAAGTTGGAGATGCACCGGAAATGATCTACAGAAATTGTGGGCTTCCCAGAGGGAATATTAATGCATCCCTCACATGTACATTGACACCCACCCACACGTGCACACTTCGTTTGAATGACTTTAAGTGCTTATTTGGGGGGGGGGGGGGGAGGTACCCCTTTCGTTTATCAGCTTGTAGATTTGACTATGACACTTTCCCTCTTTTGACGTTGGAAAACTCAAATAAATTACTTGTATACAAAAATGTTATATACAAGTTATGCAACTGAGAGACATTGTAAAAATTGAACCAGCCACGAATACGTTGCTATGTCTACTTTTGATACAATGTGGGTAAATGCATGGCATCCATGCTAAATTTCTTGGAAAATACTAAGGAATAAGACGTTGTGCCCAACATTTTATCGAATGGAAACATATCACGATTTCTAATTTGATTACCAAATATGTTTTATTTGGAAAACGCCTTTCAGTTGTATTATTCCTGAGTTTGAAGTAATACACCTGGCAAATATTCATTTTAAAGTTGAATATAACACGGTTCTGGGACAATTACCGCTTGGAAAATCACCCCGGTCATTTACGAGCGGGACAATTACCACCGAAAGATAATTACCCTCCGGAAAATTACTCCCCGGAAAATTACCCCGAAGGACAACCACACCCGAGGACAATTACTCTACTTAAAATTACCCCCTTGAACAATTAGCCCCCCCCCCCCTCCGAGGAAATTCCCTCCTAAAAATTACCCCTTGGACACACATTGAAAAGAAATTATCAGATATTATTCCAAATGAATTGATATTTTTACAGGATGCGCATTTTGAGCGGAAAACACTGAACTTGTTTTCGTATATGTCAATTTTCACATATATTAGCAGTAGTAGTCAATGGGCAAACAAATGAAAAGCCGCTCCCCTCACACAATTATAATAAAGTTGTTTTGCTATAGTAAGGACCCTAACTTTGCATCTTTTCCGAGTTGTACGTGCCTCCTTTCTGGTACTGATGGGAACAAGTTGTTTACGAGATCATATTCATGTCTTTTCGTTCTTTTACCTATGTTTTCTAAATGTTTTTAAGACAATATCAGTTTTTGTCGGTCATTTTATAAATATATTTTTGTTAATAGTAATTTTTAGGGGAAAGCAATATAAGCAACATTTCTTGCTGAATTTAAGCAGCAATCGTTATTTTCTTCTTGCAATATGTCCTCAATTCTTTCTCTTTCACTCACTCCTTCTCTCTCTCCCTCTCTCTCTCTCTCTCTCCCCCTCTCTCTCTCTCTATCTAAACACCAAGTGAGGACTGTAAGGTTCGAGGGGTCTATTATAACTGCAAACGTGACTAGTGGACTATGTTCCTGCCTCGGATCATTTTCGATGCTAGATACTGTCAACATCTCAAAAACCTCTCTCAGTTTCCCTCTAGCTCCTCCTAAGCTTTCATCCGCCACAAAGCTATCAGCAGAGGGATTGACGTCACATACCTACGAATGAGTGCTCTCATGGGGTGTAGCAGAGATACAGCTCTCTATCAATCGGTACTTTTAGATTTACACGACCTGAACGTCGACTGCTTGTCGGACATCCTTTTAAAGGTACTATGTCCCATTTGCAGGCCCAACAAATGAAAATGTTAAATTCCAACGGTATTTGAAAGATAATAGTAATTTAGAACTTCCCTAAAAAAAGTGTGGCATGAAAATGTCTTCAAGTGGGAAAATAACGACTATTAGTTGTCGAATCGACTTAAGAGCTATAGAGCCAGTGAGTAATAGTCTGATTTTCAGACCATTGTACCGAATGGTCGCACGTTTTACGCTGCGCAAAGATTCAATCAGTTTAATATTGGCCATTACAAGAAGTTGAATGTTGATGGAGACAAATGCTCATGTACCCTTTACAGCTCATTTGTATGTATGTTATTATACCAAAGAAGAAAAAAAAAAAAAGCCAGTCAGTCACTCAATAGTGCCTGACAGTGAAGTCTAGGAAGTAAACGGGTTTCCTTGCATAATTTGAATATTAGGACACTGCCAACGTTTAAATTTCACAGATAGGACTTATATAATATATTCGTAATTCCTGCAAAGTTCTACAGAATTTGACGTTGGCTGCAAAAAGGTAACGTGACGTCCTTTTAAAGAACTGGTAGTGACGTCACATTGCCTTAAAAGGATGTCACATGAGCAGTCCACGTTCACGTCGTGCAAATCTATAAGTCCCTAATGTTGCAAAGACGAGCAGCACTTTTCAGATCACCACCGCCTCCAGGCCTATGGGTCAGACTAGGCCTAGGGATGAACAGTTTTTTGTTCTTATCAGACAACAAATCTGGCCTTCACTCATCATGTACAGAAAGATTGATTTAGGAAAGTCAATTGGAGGGCTTATTCTTCTAGTTGGAGACCAAATCAAGAACCAACAACGGCTGCACGGTCCGGGATGAAGGGCAAATACGAAGAAGGCTTGGTCGACCTGTTTGTCAAGACTAAACAACTAAAGTCTTAATAGTTATATTGATGCATATTAAAGTGACAAGTTCGTCTTTTTTTCATTGCAGAATACTAGGCGTGAAATACAGCACTGCCAGCTATCTACTGACATGACCGACAAGTTGTGGGCCTGCCTCAGATAACTCAATTCACTGAACCAACTCACAATCTTAGACTCCTCTCTCAGTTTCACTTCGTTTCCTCTTGAGCTTCCACCCGTCACTAAGCTATCAGCTAAGGGAATGACGTCAAAAAGCTCTAAAGGTCTGCTTTCATCAGACCCTGGATCGATAAATATCCGTATCGATGATGCAGAGAGAGAAATATCTCATATCACGGCTGATCTTCGTCAGACCGGAGGACAGCAGCTCACACGCATCAAGCTTACAGCACCGTCATCACTCCCATCAGAGGAGAAGAGTGTATCGAGAGAGACGATGAGAGGACTGGGTCTACTGATCAGAGAACAAACCAAGAACCTGCAGCAGCTACAGCTGTTCGGGGTAAAGTGCACAGACGAGGAAGACTTTGTTTACCTCATCGAGTGCTGCAGACATGTGAAGACGATGTCAGCCGTATGGTAGGTTCTTGTTAAAATCTAGTATAAAATAGATACAAATCCTATTAGATGATTCTATTTAGTAAGTCTGCAGTGGTAAATCATAATGATATGAATGCATAGAGGATGAAAAGGTTTAGACGTTGGAGGAGCCTCCAGGTTTTGACTGAACTTTATTGGTTTTGCGTGATCGTTCGTAATTGTTAGTTATAAAATTGTCAATGTGCAGTCGCAATTAATAGAATCTGTAAACTTTCATTTAAACTGCAAATTTTCAGTTTACAATTGTATGTATTATTATTATGAACCGTCGGAAGCTAAAATAATTTAATTCCAGTTGATTTTGTTTAATAGTTTTATTTCGATATTTAATTAATTAGTATCATACTTGTTAATTAATATTATTATCATCATAGTCATCATCATCACTATTTATTGTTACAACTATTGTGTTACCACTTATCATTGTATTCTCCGGCATACTTCCGGTGGATTCTCTGAATTCAGCAGCGTTACGCCGCCGCCGCACAGTGGGCCGGGGAGGTGATTTTTGGTGATTTATTTTTTTCAATTTTTTCTTGCCCAGTTGTAAGGTAATACATTGAGGAATACCTCAGTAAAATATTTAATTCCAGTAAGCACAATAAGGGTATAAATTTACTCCTTAAAACAGTAAAATCCGACATACTTACAGTTTTAGTGCAAAAGTGACTTATTTTATAAATCTTTCAATTTAACATGAAGTTCTTAAGTTATTGATATGAAATTGCTCTTACATATTCATGATAGTTCATTTCGATGCATGAATGGGTTAGGATTAAGAGAATCACAATGTTCATGATATCTATAGGATAATTCACTGCAAATGGACTAATTATCCATGTTTTTTATAAATCCAGAAGAAATAATCAAATTTCCGCAGAGTTCTGCTTAAATTTTAATACCGCCATTTTGTCTGATGTCTAAGCTTTAAGTTGATACCAAATTTGCCTGCCCGATCATGCCCGTTGTTATGTTAGAGCCGATTTCCCTTGACCCGAAAAATGTGTGTTTTGGGGGTCCGCGGCTAGATCATGAAGGATTCGCGGTGATAAATCACGGGACGTGGGGGCGCGTGACACTTGTTTAGACACCGCGGACCAAAATAAACACATTTTTGGGAGCATGTTGCAAAGAAAACGGCTCTAACATAAAAACGGGCATAATCGGGCAGCCAAATCTGGTATCAACTTAAAGCTTAGATATCAGAGAAAATGTTGGTAATAATATTTAAGCGGAAATCCCTGAAAATTCAAACATTTCCTCTGGATCTATAAAAAATAAATCCCCAGAAATTAGTTTTGGCGCACTTTGGTTGCTCCCTGGCCCTCGCCCCCGCGTCCGTCTCGTCAAATTATTGTGTGCGCTCTTACTGCCTTGACGGATTTCTTTCAAATTTTGTATGGAGGTGTATCTTCGTATAATACACACACCTTTACTTTTTGGTGATGCTGCCCCTAGTGTTCCGTCTTCTAAAGGATAATAGGCCATATTTTTATGGATGGTTTGTGTGCGCTCTATAAGCCACATCTCTCAAGGGGTTTTGTTCAAATTGTGTATGGAACTGTATGTTGGTAAAAATGTACGCACCTATAGTTCTTGGTGATGCTGCCACCAGTGTGCCATGTTTTTATAGGGTCAAGGATCATATTTTGCAGGATGGCGTGAGTGCACTCTGCAAACTATTCCTTGATGGATTTCCATTTAATTTTGTATAAAGATGTATCTGGGTACAATCTACACTTGTTGGTGATGTTGCCCTCATTGTTCCATCCTTAATATGGTCAAAGGTCATTTATGCCTGTTGTGCGCTCTTACTGCCACATTTATTTCAATTTTGTATGGAGGTTTATCTTGGTCATGCAAATTTAAATATCTTTAGTGTTTGGTGATGCTGCCACCTGTATTCGTTTGTTATAGGGTCAAATGCTATATTTTGGTGTGTGTCTAGGGTGTGCTCGGGCTCTGCAGGTCATATTTCATGACGGATTTCTTTCAAATTTTGTATGAAGATGTATCTTGTCCGTACAATCTACACACCTACAATTTTGGGCGATGCTGCCCTCATTGTTCCGTCCTTTATAGGGTTAAAGGTCGTATTTATTTCATGCGCTCTAACTGCCACATTTCTTGACAGATATTTTTTTTTCATATTTTGTATGCAATACATATTGCGATATTTCTAGTTATCATCATCATCATCGTCATCTGCATTATAAGCATCTATATATTATTAATATTAATACCACAATCGCCGCGGTGGGTCCATAACGGGGCAAAACGGTTCCTCAAAAAATGTTTTACTCGACCTCGCCCGCCTCCGCCGTGGGGCGGGAACGACGACACAATTCCATGAGGCATGTTTCCCGTAACCCGCGTGCCACGTCGACCCCGCAAGCGACGTCGATGTCGTTAAACGCGGTGCCGGAGTTCCGAGGAGGACGGGCACACGAGAGCACAGCTGGCATCGTCCGTGTAAGGAGGCAACGGACCCGGTAGGATGAGGCGACAAGGCGTGCACCTGCCCTCTGTCTAATCACAGCGATTTACTTCAAATGACGGCCAACTAAAAAATGGGATGTAACAAAATGCACAATGCAACGGGTTAACCCACGCTCACGTCACACACACGTACAGTCGATTCGAGTCGAGTCGATTGCTACATTTACTGACGCAAACCATGCACCTATTTTCGCGTAAAACCTTTACTTTGAAAATAATTATACAAATTTTGTGATCCATGCCGACATTATCATAGTCCAAGCTTCTGCTTTATTGGTCTTTTCATGAAAACTACGATGAAATCACAACAATATTAACGCAAATACTGCGATAGTAAGCCTAACCCCTTCGCGACTTGTGCACACAGAGAGGCTGTTCATACCGGCAGAGATAGCGCGGTTTAGCGCGCTAGACCGCGCTATATCTGCGGTGTGGAAGGTACAACGTCGTTTCGGTCCACCCAACAGCGAGCCACGGCGAACCAAAACGGCGTCCCACTGGAGCACCTCTTGGGGGTGGTCCACGAGAGATATCGCGGACTAGCACGCGCTAGACCGCGCTATCTCTGCCGGAGTGAACCCGAGCTACGATAGCACGCCGAAGGTCATCGTTCTACACCCGGGGAATTTTATACTCATTCTATTTTGGTGCGATCTGAATCTGAATCGGTACAACTCAACACTCCGGGTTCTTAATAGCGCGCGAAATCTATGACCGCTCTGACCTCACGACGTCACGCGTCTTGGCAACAGGACCTCTCAAAAAAGGGGGTGCTACGATAGACCGCGCTATCTCACTGCGGTGTGGATCCGGCGAATGCCAATGGGCGGACCGTGGGTCGCGTTACGATAGCGCGATCGAAGGTCCCCCCTTGCGGTGTGAACACGCCCAGAGAGACATTTGAAATCCTGTATGCTCTAGAGCATACAGGATTTCAAATGCCCTCCAGCGGCCAACGTACTCCCGCGGTGTCAGCAAACAGGGCGCTCAAGCCGTGCAATTTACGCCGAGCCGCAGTAACTTATGGTGGCCATTAGTTGAAATATTTATTGGTTACTGAATCACCATAGGTTATAACAATAATGTGACAATGTCTTTACATGAGTATAAAACATAAGTTAAATTACATTTCCACATTCAGTAAATCATAGATACATACGCTCGAAGAGGTGATGATACAGAAGGGCTACAGCCTAAGCGTGACAGCTTGATACGCTTGCAGCCCAGAAACATTTAAAATCATAACGAGTGTAAAGTAAAGTAAATTACAGAACATAATTGGGGGAAAATAACAAAATATAAACAGTGACTTGCAACCAAAAAAAAAAAAAATGGGATAGAGGGTGCATGGGAGGGGGATTTTCCTGCTATATCAAGGAAATGCTGACAAACATATATGATATCATGTGTTAATTTAAGAGATTGAAGGGACATCGCGAATAGACCAAATCGCGAATTATTCACGACAAAATTGGCGACGAAATTTACGATATCGTCACTTTCGTCGTGAATAATTGGCGATAAAATTCAAGACGAAATTCACGCCTGGCTGGTTTCGTCGCCAATTATGTCGTCAATGTTATTTGTCCTTGCTTACGCGGCCTGCCTAGTCTAGCGGTAAACAAGCCAGCCCCTTGACGATTATGACGATACGTTTTTATCATGATTTTGTGAATATGGTAGGTTTTAACTTCATATCATGCTCTATTTGTATTTTATCTTTGACAAGATAAGGGTAAAGCACGAAGGATAATTGTACAGTGGAAAAGAGAGAGAAAGAGAGAGAGAAGGGAAAGAAGGGAAATGGAAAGAGGAGAGAAAGGGAAAGAAAGAAGAGCAGAAAAGGGGAAAGAAGGAAATTCCTTCTTACCCCGTCTCCCCGCAAAAAGAGAGTGAGAGGGAGAAGGAAAAGAAGGGAAATGGAAAAAGGAGAGAAAGGGTAAGAAAAAAAAAGAGGACAAAGAAAAGATGGAGATCGGGGAGGCCGAAAAGCCCTTGCCACTCCCCCCCCCCCCCCCCCGCAAAAAGAGAGGGAGAGGGAGAAGGAAAAGACGGGAAATTTTAATTTTAATTTTAATTTTTAAATTAAAAAAAATCGATAACACATAATGACAACCACCCCTACCCATATAATCCCCTGGATTTTCCACGGGTCCTGCTAGTTATTATGATTATCACTAACTTTTGTTATCATTGTTTTTGGATTATTATTATCATCATTTGCTATTGTCACCATCATATTAATCTCCATACGTATCATTATTTCTTAAGCACAATTATTAGCATGTTAGTCTACTTGTAAAAGTTCTAAATCACAGCTAAAGCATGGTTTATCACCGAATGCATTGCATTTATGATTACATTTTGTTGTTGTTGTCGGGTGCATCGTCTAATAACGTCATGTCAACAGTGGTACTTTCAAGAGGTGTCAGGCAAACCCCTCCCCCTCCCAATCGTCAGCTCTGAGTCGACGGCTAGAGTTTGTGCATTTTCAATACTGAACAATGCAAAGGCTGAGGAAATTACTTATTTTCCCAGGGATTTTTGTGAACACCCAACGCACCTCACCTCCATCACTCTGTTTTCTGAATATAGGTTAGACAACTGTGGAATTGGCAAGGGCGGCAGACTGGAATCTCATCTCGAAGGTCTTCACTCTTCAAGTGGCAACCTCTCTGTGTTGTTCAGGCATGTAAGTATCGCTCCACCTTGTGTGCACTGTACACTTTCACTATTTTGATTGTTAATGTCTATAACAACTATGACGCCAATGTTGTTCTGTATTTATATCGTTTTCAGTATTTCATTAACAATTGATTTCCATTGTTCGGCCCATTTTCTTGGTTAACGTTTCCTTTGTGTTAATGTTACTATTTCTGCATCATAAGTTTTTTCAAACTGTTTCTTTACATTTTAATTCACGTGTTCAACTCTTTTAAATAGGCCTGGGCCTCTGTGTTAATTTTTGTGCTCCCATTTCATATACATCAAATGATCAACATAACATCGAAACGTTGCAAAATAACATAATTCTTTTTTTGATTATTGTTCCTTCTGGTTGAATTTGCGCTGCAATATATTTCTTGTCATTTCAATTATTTCTTTCTTTGTTTTCGGTGCTATGATTGTTATTATGATTTATTATCATTATTTCTCGCACGCAATTGAGAAATATTATTTTCTTAACCACTTCATTATTTGGCCCTTCATAATTTGCTTTCGCTATCACTGAGCCGATACCCTTGATTTTATTTTGTTGAATATTCTTTCATTTTATTATTTGTGTTTTTTATCAGTGCTTAGTCCCATGCGATGCTTCTGGAGTAAGGCCCTGTGTTTCCCTATAAATAAACCAAGTTTATAATAAAACATTAGATATGTGTTCATTTCCAAATATCCTAATGAAATAAGGAATTTGAAAAAATTAATTCGCTAATTTTTTTATATAATTGTATTTGTTACCATTGTTTTCTTCTTTCCAGCATGATTTTATTATGGTTTACCCTTATGGAACAATCACAGTGTTACCACATAGTGAACCACACTGTGTACCATATAGTCAAACACAGTGTGTTACCACAGTGTGGTAACACTGTGATTTTGGGACATGTGGTAACACTGTGGTGTACTATGTGGTGCGTACCACAGCGTGGTAACGCTGTGGTATCGACTGCACCACATAGTACACCACAGCGTTACCACATGTTCCCAAAATCATATGTGGCCCCACACTGTGGTATCAACCACATAGTACACCACAGCGTTACCACATGTCCCAAAATCACATGTGGCCCACACTGTGGTATCAACCACATAGTACACCACAGCGTTACCACATGTCCCAAAATCACATGTGGCCCACACTGTGGTACCAACCACATAGTACACCACAGCGTTACCACATGTCCCAAAATCACATGTGGCCCACACTGTGGTATCAACCACATAGTACACCACAGCGTTACCACATGTCCCAAAATCACATGTGGCCCACACTGTGGTATCAACCACATAGTACACCACAGCGTTACCACATGTTCCAAAATCACATGTGGCCCACACTGTGGTATCAACCACATAGTATATCACAACGTTACCACATTGTGGTACGCACCACATAGTCTGGTAAACTGTGGCATCATCACCAGATTATAAAGTTAATTAGTACTTTACGCTATAAGTAGCAATTGTACTAATTAATTTGGCAAGTGGCAACAAATAACACAGCATCACCGTGACTGGTTCATCTACGATTTCCAATGTACAGGCATTGGTAATAAGTAGGATTGTTTATGTGTCTCAAACTTTCCATATACTTGTATTTTATTGAATATATTTTAGTTCATAGTTAGTATTTCCCTAATTCATGTTTAATTAAATGTAATTTACACAAAGTAGTAACATTTCCTAATAATTGGCAATTTATATTTGCTAGTACTTTTGAAATGAATTGCATATAACTTAATCATCAGTAATTAAGAAATATGCTTTAAATTCGGATAAATTGTATAAAAACATAGATCTGCACGCACCCCATATTCATTATGCAAATTAACGCATAGTGATTCATACCACATTGTGGTAAATATGTGGCACACTGTGTTAAATATGTACGACTATGCGGAAGACCACATGTGATCGCAGAGTTTGCACGTAGTTAAACACATACCACACTGTTGCAAATATGTGTCATTGTGTGTGAAATATGACCGATTATGTGG
>JAVYIG010003682.1:0-186330 GCA_035222895.1 Strongylocentrotus droebachiensis
TGTTGTGCTACAAATTATAATGTGGCATGCAAAGGTTAAGCCCCCCCCCCCCCCCCCCCCCCCCCTCCTGGGCTAGCTATAGGCAAACAAAATCACAAATAAATAGATACATGTGACAAGAGACATGAAATTGTTATTTTTTTAATAATATTTTTAAGGTGAGTGATAATAATAATCAATTTTGAAAGAAACTGTTTTTATCATCATCGTTTTCATGAAGTGGCCAGAGAGCGATTTTTGCAACCGACAGAAACATATTTTGAGAAAAATATGTGACCCGAAGGCTCACACCACCATTATAAAGTCACACACAAAAAAAGAACAAAAGAGTAAATGGCGGGAGAAGCAGGTGTTTCTGCATTGGATATATCATTGATACATTTGTAGCTCTTACTTTGATGTGATATCTAACTTGGTTATACTTTAGTAAACTACAAGTATTTGATATCATTGGAAAGCTTGGAATTTTCAGAAAACACATAAAACCAAACAATGAATTTCTTGCAACTTATTGGTGGTTTTGAGCCGGCACGTCACATATATGTAAAACTCTGCATGTTTGAATGATGTATGAATTTTGTATTTTGCAGATGAGAAGATAGCTATGGAATACTCTTTGACCAGTCTGGACGAGGAGACCTCCTTGCTTCTGTCCACACTAATGAGCTTGGGGACAGAATTCCAGATGAGCCAATGGATGAGTCGGAGGACATTCAGGGTCACGTGGAATCAGATGACACCATCTGTAGTGCTAATGATGTGAATTTGAACTTGGCACAAGTTACATCACAGCCCTTACCTCAACCCTTACCTCAACCCTTACCTCAATCCTTACCTCAACCCTTACCTGAGCAATCTTCAACAAAGGTAAATGACTATTTTATGCTTCCACCATATACAATTTTGTGTTGTCCCTTAGTCCTTCCGTCAATTATAATCCTTCTTGATGCTAGTTTTCCATAATTTTCTAGAATTCCTTAAAGGAGAATGAAACCCTAGGAACAAGTTGAATTGAATTGATCTATTTCTTTGATTTGTCTGTTTTCACACAATCTAACTTGTTCCTAGGATTTCATTCCCCTTTAAGTGCAACTATAGTGGTGTCATATTATATGAGTATTAAAAATCCAAATTGAAACTTTAATTTGTGTCTTTACTATTTTAAATGGTTTATGGAATGTAATTGAAGACATAATATCATGTGGGCCCGGCTTTTAAATAGAAACTTATGTTAAAAAAGATATTGATCAGATTCTTAAGTAAATGTTTAAAAACAATTTTTTTTTTAATGTATGATGACCTTGCATGATGTGAAGAGTTCTAAGCATGAAATGTGAGAGTTTCACTGATTCATCAGGAAGGCAAAGGTGTAGTTGAAAAGCTGTATAATTCTAATAATCATCTTAAATTTACAAGTTGTATACAAAAAAGGGTACAAAAGTGAGCTATTTTTTAAATTTCAGGTAAAAAAAATCAATATTGTTAACTTTATGAGTGAAAATGCACACAGTCTTTCTTTTTTTACATGATGCATTTGTCAGTAAAAAGGGACAAAAACCTTCAGTAATTATTGGATAAAAATATTTCAATTGCTAAATTTGCAACTTTAATATTGTATTTCTTAGATGTTTTCAGAATTTCTTTGCAAATGTTTAACACGGGCTTTAACGCAAAACCTTTACAGGAAATACGCTGTGACAACAGAGGTAGACCAGGCTGGGAGGCTGTTGACAACTTGGCAGCATACCTGCTGGGGCTGAATCGTACTATCACGGCTCTATCCTCTGCCGAAGCATGTGAAATCACCCGACTCTACAACCTGCTAGACGAGTCCGACAAAACCCCCGTGACCTATTCCCTCAAAAATAAAAAAAGGACCCTCACAGGAGGCTGGAGGCATCCCGAAAGCGTAGTGGCTCTGCACCAGGTGTCCAGGCTTCTGAAAGGTGAATAAGGGCATTTCTTGTTAGTTCTCTGTAAAATATGAATCTGTGTGTGCATATATATGACATTATATAAACGCATGCATGCATACATAAAAATTATTAAAAAAGAAAGTTATTTGAAACAAAAAAGTTTTAAATCCACAACACTGTTACATTTCATTTGTATATTCTGACATTTTTCAATAGCTCAACAAATTTGTATGGAAAATGGAAATGACAAGGTATCATGCTTATAGTGTTGGAAAATCATTGTTTATCAAATTTTATCAAATTATGTGTCATTGCCCATGAATATAACTGGCTGATATGATTTGTCAAGGTATGTGCACTTTCTATTCCAAATATTTTTTTTCTGAATTTTACAGTGAATGGCTATTATGAGAAAAAGTAATATGCATATTCAATTTGTCCCAGACTTGTGGCGGGTAAACTAATTGAAACAACTTTAACCCGGCTTAAAAAAACGACATGACTAATCTAATGTATATCAAAATGTGTGAATACTCATATCATTCTTATTCAGTTATTACATTTGTATGGTGTTTGGATGCTGAATATGCAACATATGTGAGTGTAGATTTTATTGATGTTTTGCTTCCCATTTCATGAAGGGCTGCAATAGCCACTAGTTATTGAAAAGCTTTCACTGTTTATTGCCTTTTTGATTGCACTGCTATGCTGCATATACATGTCATGTTTGAATGGTAATGACAGTACTCATTTTTTATTTGTTTCCTTTTTTTCTTTTCTTAGGCTATACTTGTCTGGAGGGGTGTCTGCAGAACATCCAAATGCGAACCGCATTACAGAATGCCTTTGTCTGCGACTGTACAAGGAATTTTTCCCTGCACGCAATAGACCAAAGGATTTAGAGGGCAAAACCTACCCATCCCACAGGCCATAAACCATGTGTATAGGCACATCCAACAAATCATCGACAATCTTCAAATACAGAGAGATAGCACCCTTGTGCTTGTCACACTAAACAACAAAACTGTCACTGACTGGTGAGGGATCAAGTCCTTCTTAGTATTAATAACAATTGAAAAGTGTATGGCAAGATATTTCATATCAGCAATTTTTCATGTCATTCAAAGTTCATTTGACATAGATAATGCAATAAAAGTAGTTTTCATGCTGAGGAGTAGAGTATTCCAATGAATAGGGATTAAGACTTTGTTATCTTCACTTAAATCTTATGAGTTACTTATTTCAACTTTATAAGGAGCATTAAACTTTTGCAAGGCCAAATTTAACAGTTTCTACAGAACATTGAAGGAAATACAGTTTGAAGATTGTCTGAAAACCTGATGGGTTCAATATCTCTTTTAGGGAGTCAGACTTCAACTATAGTGTGTAAAAATCAATAAAAGGTTGTCATGCTCATTGACTCATTTTCAAAACAACAGAGTTTACGATTTTTGTCTGCTTATAAAATGGTATTGGAGTAATGGTGTTGATATCTTTTGTCCCTTTTCTATGAGAGGAAATATTTATCCTTCAAATGGTTGACACGTCTTCCTTTAAGACTGGATATAGACATGTGTCACAGAACACTTGATATATATGCAAAATCTGCTTTTGTGTAGAAAATTCCCCCCCCCCCCAAAAAAAAAGAAGCAAGTGTGGTCATGGTTAAATCGCCTCTCATGAGTAGCTGAGTGGGCAGTGTACGTGGTAGTTTAGTTTGTTAATGTTAATTATATACTCAATTTATGTATTTGTTTTTTCATGCCTCTCGTAGTGATAGCAAGTATTAGATTCTCCTGCATTTCAAACTAAAGAAATTTTAAGACTTTGAATACCTGATTTTGATAATCTGATGTAGAATAATTATTTTATTTTTTTGAAATAATTTCAGGTTGCATAAACGTCAGAACAAAACACACACCGCAACATTGTTGCAAGGCACGTCTCTACCAGACACAGTGACAGTGGCGAGGAACCCCCTACCCGAACCTCTTTTGAGACCAACAGAGATAATTCAACATGGCCATCAGGAGATGGAGTTTGTTGAGCGCCAAACAGAGAAGGAGAGGCTCCGCTCCGAGCAAGGAAAAGGCCTACATCCCACACAACAGCCTCTCAGCCAGACACCCTTCAAACCACCCCCTTCCAACCACCTCCTTCACAACCGCACCCTTCTCAGTATTTCCCTTTTTATCCGAGCCCTTTTTACCCACTGCCTCAGTCCCAGCAGCCAGCCCAGTGGTACACTCCTCCGATGCATCCATGGCCCGCTCCCTCATCATCTGAGGAAACCGACAACAACGTGACCATGTCTCGCCAGGCCAACTGGAGGCGGATGAAGGCCGCACAAGAGGACCAAGAGAGGTCATTGCGCGGTGAGCCACCACGGAAGAGGTACACCAAAAGAAAGGAGGGCTACTCATGTTCGCGCTGTAAGAAGCCAAAGACCAAAGAAAATGGGCATACACAAGTAAGAGGAAATTGGTACTGTCCGGAGATGGGATTAACTGTAGAAGATTGGAGGAGTTCTCTTTAAAGGGGAAGTCCACCCTGAAATTAAGTTAGTTTTAATAGGAGTAGAAAAATGAGAGAAACAAGTCAGTGAAAGTTGAGCAAATCCGATTAAAAATAAGGAAGTTAGGATTTTTGAAGTTGTGATCAATCAAACACAAATTGGCAACTCTATGACGTATCATGCGAGCTCAACTTCCATTTGCTCAGTACTAAAAAAATCTAAAATTTTCATTTTCCCTCAAGACAAATTTCAACCATACATGCACCCTAAATATAATAATTGCAAATATGTTTCTATACTCCCCCCTGCAAGGAACAAATATATATTCCGTCATCAATAACGAAGAAAACATGATTTTATGAATATTATGCACAAAGCAAATGAAGGAGAGCTCGTATAATAAGTCATAGAGTTGCCAATTTGTATTTGATTGATCACAACTTCAATAATTCATTACTTTCTTATTTTCATTCAGAATTTGCTCAAACTTTCACTCACCTGATTTTCTTATTATTCTGCCTCTATCGAAACAAACTTATTTTGGGGGTGGACTTTCCCTTTAAAGAGAGACTATAAGCTCCACTATTTCTGTTATGCTGTAATCACTATAACTTTGTATGGATTTGAGGTAGAATCACCAAATTCATATCACAGGTACATCTGTTGAAGACTCGGGTCAAGTTCGAATATAGGTCACATTCGACAAAGGTGAAATTTAAACAGTGTTGGATCCAGATATAAACATATGGTTGATGATATTTTCATTCCATTCAAAAATATTTGTTACTTTAAAATTCTAACATGTTACGACTTTCCAATTTTCAATAATTATTGAATACACAAAACGATTTAATTTCATAAACCAAAGCGGTTCTTTAGCTTTTATCACCAAATATGCCAAAATGCTTCAATTAATGCAAAGTTGATCAGAACTGTGAAAAAGCAGTCAGAAAACTCTACACATGCAGTCTCTACTTGCTTATTGTTTATTATCTTTTGCTAGAAAGCATCTATTTTACTGTGTTGTCTGTTTTTATACAGTCTTGTATTATCCTCTTTCAGTAGAAGCCTGTATTTTTGTTATGCATCTGCCCCAAAAGTCACCTCAGGCATTATGTTTTGGGTTGTCTGTCTGTGTGAAACTCATGAATGCAATATCTAAAGAATCATCATACAAGTATCTTCATGAAACTTCATATATGCTTTTTGGAGAGTCCCAGTACTGATAACATTTTGGGGTCATAAGGTCGGAGGTCATAGCAATGTATTTGGAAATATCCTGTAGATGCAATATCTCAAAAAAATATGCAATGAATCATGAAACTTCAGAGCTAGGGGCAATATGGAGAGCCCACAAATTGGTTAGATTTTGGGGTCATGAGGTCCAAGGTCAAAGGGAAGAGATCAATAAAACTATATAGACATAATGTAGCTTGTGATGCAAGATGTCTGTGACAGTGTGACAGATTTTCATGAAACTTTATAGCTAGCTGCAGGATGGAAATCCCACAAACTGACAAGATAAAGGGGATTAGGAAGTCTATCGTCAAAAGTCACAGTTCCGTAAAACTATGGACATTAATAGTTTGCAAGCAAGTCGCACGTGGAATACATGTCCAAATTGTTAACTGTACGCAGTTGAATTTGTTTCTTTTTCATCATATTTATAGATAAAATTATTGATTTTGTTATATATTTATCGAAAGTGCTTTCCTGTGTTGTCTTTTTTTTATACCATCTTTATATTATCCTATTTCTGCGGCAGTGTGTAAGTAATTAGTCATTGTTATTGTTCTTTTGTTTTCTTTTTATGTTTTATGTTTTCTTTTTTGTAGAAAATTATTGTATATTTTTTTCATCACCATGCATCAAGTAAATCTATATCATGTTAAATCCAGTAAAAACTGATGCATTATCGTCAGCCAATCAGATTGCAAGAATTTTAATACACATTCTACAACTAGGGTAATGACACCTCAACAGAACTTTTGTTACATTATATATACAAAAGTACATGTACCAACTGGATATAAATTAAAAGTAGTATACGTGCAAGTACAGTAGCAACTGCAGGCAACTACAGTTGCCTCAGGGAATAGAAACAATGGAAATGTGGTAGATATATGTGCCAGTTAGTTGCCTCAGGAAATAGGGAACATTTCATGATATTTTATCAAATAAAACAAGGTAGATAATTATGTATGTGCCAATTAGTTGCCTCAGGAAATATGGAACATTTTATGGGCAAATATGTATGTGCCAGTTAGTTGCCTCAGGAAATAAGGAACATTTCGTGATATTTTTATCAAATGAAAATGTGGTAGATATATGTGCCAGTTAGTTGCCTCAGGAAATAGGGAACATTTTCTGAGTAAATATGTATGTGTCAGTTAGTTGCCTCAGGAAATATGGAACATTTTATGAGCAAATATGTATGTGCCAGTTAGTTGCCTCAGGAAATAAGGAACATTTCAAGATATGTTATCAAATGAAACGTGGTAGATATATGTGCCAGTTAGTTGCCTCAGGAAATAGGAAGATTTCATGATATTTAAACATTTAAACACTTCATGATATTTAAACAGGAACATTTTATGATATTCATTAAATGTAACTTGGTAGATACATGTATGTATGTGCCAGTTGACTCAGAAAACACTTCCAGTACTTATTGTCAGTGTGTGAATTTCCATGTTATTTCTTGATGAACCTTGCAAACATTTTATGAAACTTTTTTATGCTCGTTATGGTTTTGAATAAAATAATCTGAATCTTGAGGTTCAGGTAACATTTAATCAAGATACAAGTATGATTTTGTTTTCATTTTCTATTTAAGTGTTTTTTATGTTGATAGTGAAATGTTCATGGGATTGTGTGCCTGGTTGTGCGTAGGTATGTTTATCTAGAAGAAAACAAAATCTTTGTATACATTCAGAATATTTGGTTCGTTTGGTTGCGCCTGCATAGCTAACAATAAATGTTTTACTTTCAAAAACTTTCCATATCTTTGAGGTACATCTGGCAAAGGCGCAGGTAAAATTCAAATATAAGCAAACTCTTACCAAGGTCAAGTGGTCAATAAATTTAGACTGAAAACAAAAAACCCACTATTTCCTATAACTTTTAATTGCTTTGAAGCAGGATCATCAAATTTGCACCATAGGCACATCTTGCAAAGACACAGGTCAAGTTCGAATATGGGCCAAATCTGACCAAGTTTAAAGGATTTTTTTCTCCTTTTCTTTCTTTTTTTCTCTCCCCCTTCCTTTTCCCCCCTTTTCCCCCTTTTCCCCCTTCTTTTTTCCTCTTTTTCCCCTCCAAGCAGTCCATTATGCCCTGGGTCTGGCCGTACAGAGCGCGGATCCGACTTCTTCCCCTTTCCTAACATTGGGTCACTTTCCTAACGCTTTGCGAACACTTTCCTAACATTCCTAACACTTTCCGAACGATATGCTTACTTTCCTAACAGCTTTCCGAACTTTTCGAAAGTGGATGGCGAGCGCGCCGTGTGCAAACCTTGTCACGTGACACCTCGCAAACTTCGTGCATTGTGCAAGTCTGTTGGAGTGCGACAGAAGTTCGACGAAAAGAAAGGAAAGAAAAGAAAACAGTTCTCAACTGCCCTGAAAAAGGTAAGCAAGGATCCCAGGACAATGATACTGGCTTTTGTTATTGACAGGAGTAATTTAAGGAAGTTTTCATAGGTTTATATGTCATTTTCTTGTAATGCTCATCACATTTAACATCACCGGTTGATGTTGTCGAAGCGAAAAAAGTCCCGTATCGGACACTGCCTTCACTGGCCTTGGGCTGGGTCTGGGGCCTGGGCTTGGTAGGGGTCCGTACCTTCTTGAAAAAGTTGTTTGGTCAGTGTCTGGCCGCGCCCCGGCCCCGTGCGTGGAAACGTTCCGAGTAAATCATCTTTTTCATGTCTTTGTAATTTGAAACCTCCACAAATTATACATCATTGGAAAGCTTATGAAATTTGCTAAAAGATGATAACATTCATAATGACGTTTGCACTTAAGAAATACAAATTAGACTTGGTTTTGGGTCTACTTCTTTCTCCCCTGAAAATGAAATTCACATGTCAAATGCATCTCCTTCTTATAAGTTATATAATAAGGCCTATGCAAAGTCTAATTTACACCGTTTCTTTCTAGACTACATTCTCAGTGTTTGTAATAATACTATTTGGAGCTTTTTCATTTTGGTCATTAGAAAGTAGTCTAGAAGACTACAAATATAGACTACAAATTTTCACAAAGATTCAATTAATAAAGAATTGGTGCAACGGTCACATCTAACGTTAGATCTAACGTTACATGTAGATCTAGATCTATATCATATACATGTACATGCTATTGTAGAATTTGAGTATATTTCATAGGAGACCAATATAATTGATATGTTGAATCTTTACCAAAACTTTAATATAGATCTAGTTGGGATATTACCTTCTTTTTTTATGATGCGAACATAAATGAATAATACAGTAGTTTATACAAACATATGTTATAGGTTCTTTTGTTGTATGTATATCGTATAATATATATGATACAAATATTAATCGAATTACATATTCTTTTCGAACATATAATAATAATTTTAAAAAATTTGTATAGATCTAGTCGGGATTTAACCTTCTTTTTCTCCATGAGGATATAAATGAATAATACAGTAACTTACAAACAGATAGTATATACATTATAGGTTCTTTTGTTTCACGTTTTTCATAAAATCAATAACATAATATATACATTTGTATAATTGCGTGCGAACATTGTACACTCCATCTATTCTTGTTTTCACCATTCTTTTCTAACTTATCATTAGCAGTGAAAAAAAAAAATGTCTCAGGGAAGAATAAACTGTAATTATGTCAAATAAAAGTCCTAATTTCTACAGTTTTCTCTTCTGTTTACAGTAGCATGCAAAATGACCAAGACGGGGAAGCCGGACAGCTATTGGGACCATTTGATGCGATTATACGCCAGAGGGCAACATCGGTTTAGTGTAGGGAAATCACCGGGTGGTAAGAAGTGGAAGGAGGTGAAGAAAAGGATCGATGCATGCCCCCTTCATTTGAGGAAGCAAGCTCTAGGTGTATTCGGAACTGTGCTGTCCTGCAAATGCGGCTACCATGAGGTTAGTTCGTCATTAAAAATTAAAGAACAAATAAAAATAAAAAATCATGGTTAGAGTGAATGTTCACAGACCCTTGATCCTTGTTTACAAATTGTGTATCGTTAGCCTATATATTGAAAGGATTATAAATTAATTCTGAAAAAAAGTGATCAGAAATTGTCTACTTCTTTAATCCTTACTTAACTGGGCTATTTTTTTCTTCTAATGAACAGCAACCTAAGAAAAGCAGTGGAGGCCTTCCAACAAGCCAGCCAAGACAACCAAAAAGCCCGCTAAGACAACCAACAAGCCAACCAAGACAACCAACAAGCCCGCCAAGACAACCAACATGCCCACCAAGACAACCAACAAGCCCGCCAAGACAACCAACAAGCCAACCAAGACGACCAACAAGCCCGCCAAGACAGCAAACATTAGAATGTGGCCTGTGTCGCCAGAATGTCAATGTTGAGGCCTTTACTGATCACCTTGACATGTACCATGCCCAGGTGACATGTCAGGTATGTGGGAGATCGTGTCGCGGTGAAGAGGGCTTAACACAACACATCGAAGATGCTCACAGCAAATCCTCCAGAGTAGCAACTAAACATGGTTAGTATTAAGAATGATGATTATTTATTGGCCATTAAAATGTATGTAAAATTCAGTAACATTAATAATAATGGATAACATTTATATAGCGCTTAATACAATATTCACCTGGTGTTTCTAAGCGCTTAGTGTTAACTAATTATTACCCGGCTTGGCATTATTGATCATTTACTTTTGACAACCACTACAGCAATTTACCTAAAGACATTTAAAATATTCAATTATTTTACAAAGGCTACACGCTACATGTACATCACATCAATTTGCTACAATACACAGGTGTAATACACTTAATAATCCAATACTTCTCAAAACTATATTGATTAGGATTGAGAGGAATCTTACACCACCAGGTAGACAGATCATAGATATTAATTCAATTATTTTTTTTTCCATATAACTCATAAAAAAAAATTCAGATATAAGAACTAAACGTACAGCAATTTGGAAAAAAAATAGTGCAATAATAGCATACACATTTAACAATTAACCATATGTAAGTATTATATGAGGCTAATCCTCAGTAAGGTTGAGATCAAAAGTGATATCAGGCTGATAACAAATAGAATCTTTAGAACAACATGAGGGACAATAGCAACCAAAAGACAAAACACATAAAAACACCCCCCCCCCAAAAAAAAAAAAAACAACAACAACCAAACGAACGAACGACAAATATGATGATAAGTGAGATAATGGTCATGTATATGAATTCTTAAAAGAATAGGTAATTCAAATTTATGTTTGAAAGACAATTTAAATTGAATGGCATTTTTATTATTCCAATATTATGTTGCTATGAAAGATAATTATAATTGTGCGAGAATGTATATACTGGCAAGTGTAATTGATTAGCCCTATTGTGTCATGAATTATATACTGTTTAATATAAAAGATTTGTTAACATTTTAACTCTAAAAAGATTGGCCTATTTATAAAGCTCCCAAGACTTGGGGGGGGGGCATGATCTGAATACGCAGCCACGTTGAAATTTGGCATACAGGTCCTTTGCAACATAAACTGCAAGTCTGTATAGTGATTTTTTTGAAAATAAGTAATCTCTAATGAATTAATCATGTAAATTAATGCACAAAAACAATATTTTGCATTATAAGACACCCAATTTCACTTTGAATTTTCTCAGAAGTCATTCAATAACTTTTATGATAAGTTTTCCTCATAAAAAATTGTAAAAGTCCAAATGTATTTCTTTGTTTAATGAATTTCTTATGTATTCGTTTGTTGTTTTTTACTTTTGTTTAAATTTCTTTATTTCTTTTCAATGAAATTTATATCATGACATTGAAAAAAAAAACACAATTAACCCCAAATTAATTACTTTAAAAAAAAAATCACTTTATAAATCTCATGATTGAAGCCAATTTGAATTTCTTCACAAATCAGTAAAACAATCCATTTTTGGCCCGACAGGGTCTCACAAAAAGTTATGTGCGTCACTATACCGGTATGTCTTGAATTTGGTCTCAAAAGGTGCAAGAGACTTCATAGAACTGCACATTGCTATCCCTTTGCTTTTCAGAATTTTCGTGCACAATCCCAAGGGGCGGCAATGCCCTCAGTCTTTTTAGGGTCAAGATAATTATTCTTGATAAAGGAATATATATGAATTTAGCTATATGTAATTTGATATTTCTTTGCCTCCAGCTACAGAGTCACGGCCTTCACCAATGTCACGGCCTCCGGCTACAGTGCCACGGCCTCCGGCTACAGTGTCACATCCTCCAGCTACAGTGCCACGGCCTCCGGCTACAGTGTCACGTCCTCCGGCTACAGTGTCACATCCTCCAGCTACAGTGTCACGTCCTCCGGCTACAGTGTCACATCCTCCAGCTACAGTGTCACGTCCTCCGGCTACAGTGTCACGGCCTCCGGCTACAGTGTCACATCCTCCAGCTACAGTGTCACGTCCTCCAGCTACAGTGTCACATCCTCCAGCTACAGTGCCACGGCCTCCGGCTACAGTGTCACGTCCTCCGGCTACAGTGTCACATCCTCCAGCTACAGTGTCACGTCCTCCGGCTACAGTGTCACGGCCTCCGGCTACAGTGTCACGTCCTCCGGCTACAGTGTCACATCCTCCAGCTACAGTGTCACGTCCTCCGGCTACAGTGTCACGGCCTCCGGCTACAGTGTCACGGCCCCCTGTTGCTGAGTTTCCTCTCCGGCCTTCAGCAATGTCACAGCCTCCGGCTACAGTGTCGTGTCCTCCGGCTACAGTGTCACGGCCGCCTGCTTCTGATATCCCACCCCTTCTAGCCGAGTCACTGCCCCCTCCAGCTGAGCCACCAACCCCTGCGGCTGATTCAGCTCCTTTAGCAACTGTGACCAGAGAGGCTAGCAAACATGGTCAGTGGTGTGGTTTTGTTTGTTATGTTATTTTGCGTTTTAATCATAGAAGATTCATATCCCCCAAATGACTCAGATTTGGGTAAATGTATAGGCAAAAGAGTAGTAAATGATTGAAAGTATTCTGATGCTTTTCATGCTTTTATTCGATACCCAATTCAGATAGTTCACATAAAGTGATATAGAACTCAACTTCCAATGTCAATATAGAAACAGACAATGTTACACATCTGACTACATTGAGGGTGAACAGGTCACAAGTCACATACATGTCTACAATGTACGGATAGTTGGATTATTAAATGAAATTCTTTTTCTTTCTTGATATATTACAGATCATAAGAGATTCCTACCAAGACAATTCAAGAAGGTCATCAAGGAAGCTGATCAGGAATGGATCTCGCATGTCCTCTATGATGACCAAGGAAAACTAAGGGACAAATACCAGCAGAACTGGTACATGCCACCTCCTGTCCCCAAGTCAGCATCTGCTCCATCACCGGGCGATTTCTTTTGCCAGCGGATGTTTGTGTGGGCGCCAATGAGGATGTTTGGCATCCCGTTCAAGTGCCCCACATGCAAGGTAAAAATGCATCACGCCGGCATATACCCCAAGGTGCGGCAGGTTATTGACCTCGATACAACCTACTACCTTGTCGGTGGAGAATACCCTCGTTGCAGCAAATGCAAGCTTCCAGTTTGTCCCTGGAGTGATGAACTGTTGAGGCAACTCCACCCTAGCCAGCGCAGTAGATTCCCTGCAGTCCTGACCACCAGACTGGCTCTTGACAGAAAGTGTGTCACTCTAATGAAGCCTCGGACTGAGGGAAATAGCAGCAGCTACAACCAAAAGGCGTTGGAGGAGATTCATAGTGAAGAGTGGGGCAGGAGGGTAATAGAATACCTGGCTGCATGTGAGCTGCACAAAAGGGGAACAGCCTTCACGCAGTCTACAACGGAGTATGAGCCACCACCTCCATACACCCCCCTACCCCTTGCTCAGTGGTTTGAGTCTGTTCATTCAAACTCCATTTTGACTCGCCTGGATGAGCACAAGGGCATCATCACCTCCACATATGGCAAAATACTCAAGATTGACTCGACAAAGAGGGTAAGTCTATATATTAACAAAATAAAATTGTGATAAGTGGACATGATTGTGCAAGGAATGTTTAGCAGGAAATGCTGTAATGTTGAAATTTCGGAAGGAACTACATGTAAATTGTAATAAGTTGTCTATCCATCCACCTATGATGTACATCATACATGTACACTTGTGACTATTTAGAAAAAAATACCTTTCCTAAATCCACTTTCACTTAAACGCATTGACGCCCGTCAAGAAATTGGTGACATATCTGTAACTATATTTTATATAGCCTATAATATCTAGGCGGAGCGCTAGCTATTTTCTTTGCTGTTACGCTAAATTTAAGCAATACGTCTGTTATGGGGAGAGACTAGCGCAAACCGTGTGTGGCGTAGCCGCACACCGCCTATAATCACTCGCTCTACGTTAGTTGTTTTTTTATTACCGCGAAACGACGATGACGGTTTTTCATAAGAAATCTACTAAAACTTTCATTGTCCGTATAAAGAAAACAACAACTAACGTAGAGCGAGTGATTATTGGCGGTGTGCGGCTACGCCAGACATGGTTTGCGCTAGTCTCGCCATAACAGACGTACATGTATTGCTTACGTTTAGCGTAACAGCAAAGAAAATAGCTAGCGCTCCCCCTAGATTTAATATAGGCTATATTTTATCGATCATGTCTACATGATAGTTGTAAGATGCATGGACACATGATATTGAGGACGTTGTTTAATTTTGTTTTTCTTTAGTTTTTTCATGTACATTTGGATTTAAACTGTAAATGTCTATTGTCTTTTGCATGGTTCATTTCAGATCACCAAGAAATTGGCAGGTGGGGTTGCCAACACAGCCCAGTGGATGACCAATGTCAGCAATGAGAGAGGCGAAGTCCTAAATTGTGTTTTGACAACCGGGGAGGGTGCTGGTCTGCAGTCGTTGTGTCAGGGCATTGTCCGCCGCTACCAGGATGCCTCTGAACCCGAGCCAGAAGTCATATATGTCGACAGAGATTGTTGCAGTGCGTCAGGTAAGAGAAGTTCATGTAAAGCACAGCACTTAGGGGAGTGTCAGCCCAGTATCAGAGGTCACAGAAACTAAAATTATATGAATATACCATGTATATATCTTTCTGTTAATTACTGTGGATCCGGTTGACACGAGTGCCCTCTAATAACGCCCCTCCCCCCCCCCCCCATTTCATTTGCATAAAGACAATTTGATAGTAGGCTTCCAAGCCAACCTGGAAATGAAGGAATTTATGAATATAAATTTCCCTTCTCAAGTCAACTCGCGTTAATTGAGGGAATGTCAATTGTCCATTGGTCAGACTTTAAAGACTTGTGTCCAAACAGAACATCAAAATCTCTAGATAATTGCAGGGCTGATTTTGTTTTGCAGTAAAGCTCATTGTACTAGTAGTAAATACAGGTTTCTTTCTATCGATGAAACTTTTGTGAAAATTTCCTGTAACAGAAACACCTGTATATAGTTTACACTATCAGTTTTTGTGATACGATTAAAATACTGAAACAAATATTCATCTAAATTTATATTAGAGAAAACATAAACAAACCCTAAAATTGTAACGTAGACACAAACATACATCTGGTTTATAAAAATTTTATGCCACTATCAAGCACCCGTCCTGTCTTCCGTCTTCTCTTCCTTTAGGAAATGTGCTTGATACATGTATGTCTTTCTATGATTTACAGGCAAACCAGCTGTGCTGACCTGGTTTTGTCCGTGGAGATCCTGTGTAAGGCTTGACATCTTCCATTTCATGAGAAGATTTGTGTCAGGCCTTACAACGGAGCATCATTCGCTCTTTGGCACCTTCCTGACCAAGTTATCAAGCGCCATTTTCGAATGGGACAAGGTTGATGTCCAGCAGCTAAGGGAGGCCAAGAGGGGAGAGATGAGGAGAGCGATGCACCATGCTCCAACAGAGGCCCAGGTTACAGCGAGTATAACATCTGCGGAGATGACAAAACACTGTCGACGTCAGACAAGAGGGGTGGAGGAATCCAGGAGGCTTATCCAAGCTGTTCTGGATGCGATGTGGAGCCTGACAGACACATTAGGTGTCCCTCTTGTCAACCAGGAGAGCATGGCGAAAGTGTGGGAGGTGCAACAAAAACATCTCCCATGCATCCAGGATCCACCTGGAATTGACCTCTACACCCAGGTGGGCTGCACGAACAAGGGTGGCACACAGCTGAAGGTTCTCCGATGTGCCAGAGGGTCCTCTTCACTCGAAAGCTTCCATCGACACCAGTGTAGTTTCATCCCTGGTAAGTCATGTGTGGCTGTAATAAGGTCGACAATAACAAAGTAAACTCGACAAATTAAGGTTTCTACGGGAATCGGTAGCTTTTACTTGGAGTTTCTGGTTTTCCATTCTATTCGTTCCATTCGATTCCAAATGATTCCAATATCATGATTCCAAACGATTCGAAATGATTTCGTGAAAACTGAAATAATAACACAAATAAAGGATCATAAATACAAGTACGGTACATCAAAGCATCGTCAAATTCATAGCAACAATACAGTTTCTTGAAGAGAATCATAAATGTACACTTTATCATGATCTCTTTATAAGTTCTAACCTAAAAGGACCTTTATAATTATATACTATTGTAATCTATCTGACTTATGGCTTTACATTTACAAACTCAAACTACTACAATTTAAACTGGATTCAACTACCGGTATATACTTTTGACTATAAAGTATAGCTTGATAAAACAATTGATGCAGAATGAACTAAAGGTAAACAATAGTAAATTCTCTAGTGCTTCAGCACTTTAAATTTAACCCTATTCTGACTGGGGGGTCAATTTGACCTCCCCCCCTGTACAAAATTGTTAGCTTTGCTACTCAGCAACTTAAAAAAAAGATTGTGCTTCATAACTATGTTTTTTAATGAAATATTAATGAATATGTTAAAATAAGCATCTAATTTGCATAAATTATAATTAGGGGAAAATTTGTTAATTCTTTTTCAAAAAAAAACAAACAGCGGTACTCTTTACATGTACATTGACGTTTGTGCAAAATTTCCCGTCAATCGGACCTTCCGCGGCCGAGATCTTGGGGGGGGGGGGGGGGGGGGTCAAAATCTCCTCTCAAAAAGCTCAGTCAGAATAGGGTTAACCTTCAAAATATTTAGCAATATCTCCTGCCCAACTACCGGTATTATTATGTTTCATGTTCTTAATTCAAGGTCAAATGTATAAACTACATGCATGTACTACAGTTGAACATAGACTTTTATGTCTTACATGTACAGTACATCATGGTCATAAACATTGCACACTCACATCAAATGTGTATGAAATCCAAATTTGACCAACTATTTTCTACTTTATAATTTCACACTTCATAAAAATACATGAAATAACATAAAAACTAACCTCTTTACCTGCCTGTATGACAACAATATCAGTCCAAATCCCCAGGATGCCCTGGCAAAAAGGGGATTCATATCCTCATAAAACAACCAAATTCACATGTGTGTGTATCAATGCACAGTAGCTGGTGCTAGACAATGCATTGCCCGAGGAAGTGCTATTACATAAGTATGTCATACTGTTCAGTGTTCAAGAAATAAAGAAATTACTTGAGTGATAACAAACATCAGTGCACTTTCATCCTGTATGGTGTTCTTTATCTGATTTCAACTATTGTGGGCAATATATTCATGAAAAGTCATTCAGTTATCTAAACATTTAGTAACAAATTAATGAATAAATGAATATCTCATATAGAGAAGTTAGGCTGACCACTGCAATTATAACTAGAAATTGTAAGCAAAGGAGAAAGGAATAAGGATCAAGAGAAAGATATATAAGAATTTTAAGCAAGCTGAACATAAGATATTAAAGTCAGGAAGAGTCTTTGTGTGTTTATTGGCCGTTTACTTTTAGTTCCATGTTTTTTTTGCCCCTTATAATCTGGTGTTTTGTTTTGTTTTTGTTTTTGCAGGCTGGAGGTGTAATGCAATGCACATGCAAATGTACATGTTGGAAGGTGGATCGCGATGGAACATCGATAGAGCGAAGGAGGCACGTGACATTGCTGGACAGACAAGAGCACGACTATATGACATCCATCTTATGAGTGACATCAACACCATGTCCCAAAGAGTATTTGGGTTCCAGCTCATTCCCGAGTTCCAGGCACCTGGAAAACCTACAAGTAATTTATTGCCTTTTTCTTCAATAGTTAAATGCAACTATTTTAACAATATTTATAAGTGACATCTCTGTAGAGACCGCCTACCAATAAAGATTGTTTTTTCTGTCTCCATTGGTGGTCTTTACAGAGAGGTTCCACTGTTTAATATTGGAGTAATATGTAATATATTTGTTATATACTGTATAAACTGATACTGATACGGTACTGATCACTGAAATTGGTCAGCCAGACAATAATCGGGTTTAAGAAATAGTGGCCTAACCTGAGATCTCGGCTGTCGACTGCGCAATTGCGATGAAAATTGGCACGCACGTTGCCCATGACGTAATCTCTAAAGTCGTATCATTGATTTTTCCCAAAACAATGTCATTTCCTTGATTATGCTAGTTATGCTAATTTATGCTAAATCAGATTTTTTTTTTTTTTTTTTTTTTTAATTTTTTGTTGTTGTTGTTGTTGCTCTAAATCACTATTATAAAGCTTCAAATAGGCTAATTTTTCGTCTAGATACTCGTAGTATTCTCAACAAATTTACTTGAAAAAAATTGTGGTATCAAAATTAATTCCTTATGTATTTTATTGTTTTCATAATTTCTTATGTATTTCTTTGTTTTTCGACCTCTTTATTTTTATTGTTTTTTCAATGAAATTTGTCGGTGACATTTTTTCGATCATAAACAGCATAAAATTAATTGATTTTAATCAATAAAAGCAAAAATAATCACACATTTATTAATTTTAGCTGAAAACATTATTTGTATTGAAATTATACATGAAATCACGTTTTTTAGCTATTTTTTTATGCTTAACTGTGGAACTGGGTACCCGAGTTTGGTCTCAAAAGATGCGCAAGACTCTAAAGAAAAAAATTCATGAAACATCACGGCAAGAGATTGTCGATTGTCGAGGTGGATTATTAACTCTTTGCCTGCCATAGTCGACTTTTGTCACAATTGTACTTATTAACTATACATCATAATAATTCATTATCTCTTTAATGCGGGTGCTAGAGGATTTGAAAAACAACAATACTGCCGTGTCATGTCTATGGAGTAATTTCCAGTATTCGCTCAACGCAAGACTTTTTCATATTATTTTTTAGATTAAAAGATTAAAAGTAGAGAAAAATCTACATTGTTGTGCTACAAATTAATGTGGCATGCAAAGGGTTAAGCCCCCCCCCCCCCCCCCCCCCCCTCCTGGGCTAGCTATAGGCAAACAAAATCACAAATAAATAGATACATGTGACAAGAGACATGAAATTGTTATTTTTTTAATAATATTTTTAAGGTGAGTGATAATAATAATCAATTTTGAAAGAAACTGTTTTTATCATCATCGTTTTCATGAAGTGGCCAGAGAGCGATTTTTGCAACCGACAGAAACATATTTTGAGAAAAATATGTGACCCGAAGGCTCACAACCACCATTATAAAGTCACACACAAAAAAAGAACAAAAGAGTAAATGGCGGGAGAAGCAGGTGTTTCTGCATTGGATATATCATTGATACATTTGTAGCTCTTACTTTGATGTGATATCTAACTTGGTTATACTTTAGTAAACTACAAGTATTTGATATCATTGGAAAGCTTGGAATTTTCAGAAAACACATAAAACCAAACAATGAATTTCTTGCAACTTATTGGTGGTTTTGAGCCGGCACGTCACATATATGTAAAACTCTGCATGTTTGAATGATGTATGAATTTTGTATTTTGCAGATGAGAAGATAGCTATGGAATACCTCTTTGACCAGTCTGGACGAGGAGACCTCCTTGCTTCTGTCCACACTAATGAGCTTGGGGACAGAATTCCAGATGAGCCAATGGATGAGTCGGAGGACATTCAGGGTCACGTGGAATCAGATGACACCATCTGTAGTGCTAATGATGTGAATTTGAACTTGGCACAAGTTACATCACAGCCCTTACCTCAACCCTTACCTCAACCCTTACCTCAATCCTTACCTCAACCCTTACCTGAGCAATCTTCAACAAAGGTAAATGACTATTTTATGCTTCCACCATATACAATTTTGTGTTGTCCCTTAGTCCTTCCGTCAATTATAATCCTTCTTGATGCTAGTTTTCCATAATTTTCTAGAATTCCTTAAAGGAGAATGAAACCCTAGGAACAAGTTGAATTGAATTGATCTATTTCTTTGATTTGTCTGTTTTCACACAATCTAACTTGTTCCTAGGATTTCATTCCCCTTTAAGTGCAACTATAGTGGTGTCATTATTATATGAGTATTAAAAATCCAAATTGAAACTTTAATTTGTGTCTTTACTATTTTAAATGGTTTATGGAATGTAATTGAAGACATAATATCATGTGGGCCCGGCTTTTAAATAGAAACTTATGTTAAAAAAGATATTGATCAGATTCTTAAGTAAATGTTTAAAAACAATTTTTTTTTTAATGTATGATGACCTTGCATGATGTGAAGAGTTCTAAGCATGAAATGTGAGAGTTTCACTGATTCATCAGGAAGGCAAAGGTGTAGTTGAAAAGCTGTATAATTCTAATAATCATCTTAAATTTACAAGTTGTATACAAAAAAGGGTACAAAAGTGAGCTATTTTTTAAATTTCAGGTAAAAAAAAATCAATATTGTTAACTTTATGAGTGAAAATGCACACAGTCTTTCTTTTTTTACATGATGCATTTGTCAGTAAAAAGGGGACAAAAACCTTCAGTAATTATTGGATAAAAATATTTCAATTGCTAAATTTGCAACTTTAATATTGTATTTCTTAGATGTTTTCAGAATTTCTTTGCAAATGTTTAACACGGGCTTTAACGCAAAACCTTTACAGGAAATACGCTGTGACAACAGAGGTAGACCAGGCTGGGAGGCTGTTGACAACTTGGCAGCATACCTGCTGGGGCTGAATCGTACTATCACGGCTCTATCCTCTGCCGAAGCATGTGAAATCACCCGACTCTACAACCTGCTAGACGAGTCCGACAAAACCCCCGTGACCTATTCCCTCAAAAATAAAAAAAGGACCCTCACAGGAGGCTGGAGGGCATCCCGAAAGCGTAGTGGCTCTGCACCAGGTGTCCAGGCTTCTGAAAGGTGAATAAGGGCATTTCTTGTTAGTTCTCTGTAAAATATGAATCTGTGTGTGCATATATATGACATTATATAAACGCATGCATGCATACATAAAAATTATTAAAAAAAGAAAGTTATTTGAAACAAAAAAGTTTTAAATCCACAACACTGTTACATTTCATTTGTATATTCTGACATTTTTCAATAGCTCAACAAATTTGTATGGAAAATTGGAAATGACAAGGTATCATGCTTATAGTGTTGGAAAATCATTGTTTATCAAATTTTATCAAATTATGTGTCATTGCCCATGAATATAACTGGCTGATATGATTTGTCAAGGTATGTGCACTTTCTATTCCAAATATTTTTTTTCTGAATTTTACAGTGAATGGCTATTATGAGAAAAAGTAATATGCATATTCAATTTGTCCCAGACTTGTGGCGGGTAAACTAATTGAAACAACTTTAACCCGGCTTAAAAAAACGACATGACTAATCTAATGTATATCAAAATGTGTGAATACTCATATCATTCTTATTCAGTTATTACATTTGTATGGTGTTTGGATGCTGAATATGCAACATATGTGAGTGTAGATTTTATTGATGTTTTGCTTCCCATTTCATGAAGGGCTGCAATAGCCACTAGTTATTGAAAAGCTTTCACTGTTTATTGCCTTTTTGATTGCACTGCTATGCTGCATATACATGTCATGTTTGAATGGTAATGACAGTACTCATTTTTTATTTGTTTCCTTTTTTTCTTTTCTTAGGCTATACTTGTCTGGAGGGGTGTCTGCAGAACATCCAAATGCGAACCGCATTACAGAATGCCTTTGTCTGCGACTGTACAAGGAATTTTTCCCTGCACGCAATAGACCAAAGGATTTAGAGGGCAAAACCCTACCCATCCCACAGGCCATAAACCATGTGTATAGGCACATCCAACAAATCATCGACAATCTTCAAATACAGAGAGATAGCACCCTTGTGCTTGTCACACTAAACAACAAAACTGTCACTGACTGGTGAGGGATCAAGTCCTTTCTTAGTATTAATAACAATTGAAAAGTGTATGGCAAGATATTTCATATCAGCAATTTTTCATGTCATTCAAAGTTCATTTGACATAGATAATGCAATAAAAGTAGTTTTCATGCTGAGGAGTAGAGTATTCCAATGAATAGGGATTAAGACTTTGTTATCTTCACTTAAATCTTATGAGTTACTTATTTCAACTTTATAAGGGAGCATTAAACTTTTGCAAGGCCAAATTTAACAGTTTCTACAGAACATTGAAGGAAATACAGTTTGAAAGATTGTCTGAAAACCTGATGGGTTCAATATCTCTTTTAGGGAGTCAGACTTCAACTATAGTGTGTAAAAATCAATAAAAGGTTGTCATGCTCATTGACTCATTTTCAAAACAACAGAGTTTACGATTTTTGTCTGCTTATAAAATGGTATTGGAGTAATGGTGTTGATATCTTTTGTCCCTTTTCTATGAGAGGAAATATTTATCCTTCAAATGGTTGACACGTCTTCCTTTAAGACTGGATATAGACATGTGTCACAGAACACTTGATATATATGCAAAATTCTGCTTTTGTGTAGAAAATTCCCCCCCCCCCCAAAAAAAAAGAAGCAAGTGTGGTCATGGTTAAATCGCCTCTCATGAGTAGCTGAGTGGGCAGTGTACGTGGTAGTTTAGTTTGTTAATGTTAATTATATACTCAATTTATGTATTTGTTTTTTCATGCCTCTCGTAGTGATAGCAAGTATTAGATTCTCCTGCATTTCAAACTAAAGGAAATTTTAAGACTTTGAATACCTGATTTTGATAATCTGATGTAGAATAATTATTTTATTTTTTTGAAATAATTTCAGGTTGCATAAACGTCAGAACAAAACACACACCGCAACATTGTTGCAAGGCACGTCTCTACCAGACACAGTGACAGTGGCGAGGAACCCCCTACCCGAACCTCTTTTGAGACCAACAGAGATAATTCAACATGGCCATCAGGAGATGGAGTTTGTTGAGCCGCCAAACAGAGAAGGAGAGGCTCCGCTCCGAGCAAGGAAAAGGCCTACATCCCACACAACAGCCTCTCAGCCAGACACCCTTCAAACCACCCCCTTCCAACCACCTCCTTCACAACCGCACCCTTCTCAGTATTTCCCTTTTTATCCGAGCCCTTTTTACCCACTGCCTCAGTCCCAGCAGCCAGCCCAGTGGTACACTCCTCCGATGCATCCATGGCCCGCTCCCTCATCATCTGAGGAAACCGACAACAACGTGACCATGTCTCGCCAGGCCAACTGGAGGCGGATGAAGGCCGCACAAGAGGACCAAGAGAGGTCATTGCGCGGTGAGCCACCACGGAAGAGGTACACCAAAAGAAAGGAGGGCTACTCATGTTCGCGCTGTAAGAAGCCAAAGACCAAAGAAAATGGGCATACACAAGTAAGAGGAAATTGGTACTGTCCGGAGATGGGATTAACTGTAGAAGATTGGAGGAGTTCTCTTTAAAGGGGAAGTCCACCCTGAAATTAAGTTAGTTTTAATAGGAGTAGAAAAATGAGAGAAACAAGTCAGTGAAAGTTTGAGCAAATTCCGATTAAAAATAAGGAAGTTAGGATTTTTGAAGTTGTGATCAATCAAACACAAATTGGCAACTCTATGACGTATCATGCGAGCTCAACTTCCATTTGCTCAGTACTAAAAAAATCTAAAATTTTCATTTTCCCTCAAGACAAATTTCAACCATACATGCACCCTAAATATAATAATTGCAAATATGTTTCTATACTCCCCCCTGCAAGGAACAAATATATATTCCGTCATCAATAACGAAGAAAACATGATTTTATGGAATATTATGCACAAAGCAAATGAAGGAGAGCTCGTATAATAAGTCATAGAGTTGCCAATTTGTATTTGATTGATCACAACTTCAATAATTCATTACTTTCTTATTTTCATTCAGAATTTGCTCAAACTTTCACTCACCTGATTTTCTTATTATTCTGCCTCTATCGAAACAAACTTATTTTGGGGGTGGACTTTCCCTTTAAAGAGAGACTATAAGCTCCACTATTTCTGTTATGCTGTAATCACTATAACTTTGTATGGATTTGAGGTAGAATCACCAAATTCATATCACAGGTACATCTGTTGAAGACTCGGGTCAAGTTCGAATATAGGTCACATTCGACAAAGGTGAAATTTAAACAGTGTTGGATCCAGATATAAACATATGGTTGATGATATTTTCATTCCATTCAAAAATATTTGTTACTTTAAAATTCTAACATGTTACGACTTTCCAATTTTCAATAATTATTGAATACACAAAACGATTTAATTTCATAAACCAAAGCGGTTCTTTAGCTTTTATCACCAAATATGCCAAAATGCTTCAATTAATGCAAAGTTGATCAGAACTGTGAAAAAGCAGTCAGAAAACTCTACACATGCAGTCTCTACTTGCTTATTGTTTATTATCTTTTTGCTAGAAAGCATCTATTTTACTGTGTTGTCTGTTTTTATACAGTCTTGTATTATCCTCTTTCAGTAGAAGCCTGTATTTTTGTTATGCATCTGCCCCAAAAGTCACCTCAGGCATTATGTTTTGGGTTGTCTGTCTGTGTGAAACTCATGAATGCAATATCTAAAGAATCATCATACAAGTATCTTCATGAAACTTCATATATGCTTTTTGGAGAGTCCCAGTACTGATAACATTTTGGGGTCATAAGGTCGGAGGTCATAGCAATGTATTTGGAAATATCCTGTAGATGCAATATCTCAAAAAAATATGCAATGAATCATGAAACTTCAGAGCTAGGGGCAATATGGAGAGCCCACAAATTGGTTAGATTTTGGGGTCATGAGGTCCAAGGTCAAAGGGAAGAGATCAATAAAACTATATAGACATAATGTAGCTTGTGAATGCAAGATGTCTGTGACAGTGTGACAGATTTTCATGAAACTTTATAGCTAGCTGCAGGATGGAAATCCCACAAACTGACAAGATAAAGGGGATTAGGAAGTCTATCGTCAAAAGTCACAGTTCCGTAAAACTATGGACATTAATAGTTTGCAAGCAAGTCGCACGTGGAATACATGTCCAAATTGTTAACTGTACGCAGTTGAATTTGTTTCTTTTTCATCATATTTATAGATAAAATTATTGATTTTGTTATATATTTATCGAAAGTGCTTTCCTGTGTTGTCTTTTTTTTTATACCATCTTTATATTATCCTATTTCTGCGGCAGTGTGTAAGTAATTAGTCATTGTTATTGTTCTTTTGTTTTCTTTTTATGTTTTATGTTTTCTTTTTTGTAGAAAATTATTGTATATTTTTTTCATCACCATGCATCAAGTAAATCTATATCATGTTAAATCCAGTAAAAACTGATGCATTATCGTCAGCCAATCAGATTGCAAGAATTTTAATACACATTCTACAACTAGGGTAATGACACCTCAACAGAACTTTTGTTACATTATATATACAAAAGTACATGTACCAACTGGATATAAATTAAAAGTAGTATACGTGCAAGTACAGTAGCAACTGCAGGCAACTACAGTTGCCTCAGGGAATAAGAAACAATGGAAATGTGGTAGATATATGTGCCAGTTAGTTGCCTCAGGAAATAGGGAACATTTCATGATATTTTATCAAATAAAACAAGGTAGATAATTATGTATGTGCCAATTAGTTGCCTCAGGAAATATGGAACATTTTATGGGCAAATATGTATGTGCCAGTTAGTTGCCTCAGGAAATAAGGAACATTTCGTGATATTTTTATCAAATGAAAATGTGGTAGATATATGTGCCAGTTAGTTGCCTCAGGAAATAGGGAACATTTTCTGAGTAAATATGTATGTGTCAGTTAGTTGCCTCAGGAAATATGGAACATTTTATGAGCAAATATGTATGTGCCAGTTAGTTGCCTCAGGAAATAAGGAACATTTCAAGATATGTTATCAAATGAAACGTGGTAGATATATGTGCCAGTTAGTTGCCTCAGGAAATAGGAAGATTTCATGATATTTAAACATTTAAACACTTCATGATATTTAAACAGGAACATTTTATGATATTCATTAAATGTAACTTGGTAGATACATGTATGTATGTGCCAGTTGACTCAGAAAACACTTCCAGTACTTATTGTCAGTGTGTGAATTTCCATGTTATTTCTTGATGAACCTTGCAAACATTTTATGAAACTTTTTTATGCTCGTTATGGTTTTGAATAAAATAATCTGAATCTTGAGGTTCAGGTAACATTTAATCAAGATACAAGTATGATTTTGTTTTCATTTTCTATTTAAGTGTTTTTTATGTTGATAGTGAAATGTTCATGGGATTGTGTGCCTGGTTGTGCGTAGGTATGTTTATCTAGAAGAAAACAAAATCTTTGTATACATTCAGAATATTTGGTTCGTTTGGTTGCGCCTGCATAGCTAACAATAAATGTTTTACTTTCAAAAACTTTCCATATCTTTGAGGTACATCTGGCAAAGGCGCAGGTAAAATTCAAATATAAGCAAACTCTTACCAAGGTCAAGTGGTCAATAAATTTAGACTGAAAACAAAAAACCCACTATTTCCTATAACTTTTAATTGCTTTGAAGCAGGATCATCAAATTTGCACCATAGGCACATCTTGCAAAGACACAGGTCAAGTTCGAATATGGGCCAAATCTGACCAAGTTTAAAGGATTTTTTTCTCCTTTTCTTTCTTTTTTTCTCTCCCCCTTCCTTTTCCCCCCTTTTCCCCCTTTTCCCCCTTCTTTTTTCCTCTTTTTCCCCCTCCAAGCAGTCCATTATGCCCTGGGTCTGGCCGAGTGGATACGTCGCCGGACTGTCGATCACAAGGTCCGCGGTTCGAGTCCCGGCGCGGCAGTAATGTCCTTTGGCAAGACATTGATCTACATTTGCCACACTCAACCCAGGTGATATAAATGGGTACCTGACAGGAATTAATTCCTTGAAATGCTGGATCGCTGTAATGGCAGCTAGGCTAAAGACGGGGTAATAATAAATGCGCCTCGGAATAGAATTTCTAGATAAACGGCGCAATAGAATTATTATTATCCAAAAGTCAGAAGTATCCATTTAATCGACCGGTTTTACTCTCCCTGGGTTTACAAACATTGGATGGAAATACCAGGGAGGCACCTCCCTGGAAATACTAAGCTACAGAATATAGAACACACAAATACTCTCTCACACACGCACACACATACACAACAAGCACACTGATGAGTAGGTCCTCCTTAGTGGTCAAAAAGCATTTGAGAAAAAGAAATTACTAAGATGCAAGAAAAACTATGTCAGTCTTTCAAATAGGTACGTTTTAGATAACCTTCTAAACCTAGGTAGGTTTAGTGACAAGAGAAAATAATCCAAATGAGTACATGGATCAATAACATGACCTAATCTAACCTTGCTCTGTATTGTGCGCAGTTATTAATAAGGACAACGCTGCACACTTTATTGTGTGTCCCATCTCCTCTATCAATACGTTCTTTTGTTTTGTGTGAAACGGGAGCTTCACATTGTCTTTTGAAAATTGCAGGGGACCAGTCAATAGGGGAGCACAGGGGAGCGTTTCACAAACACTAAGCTCGACTTTAAGTTGGGCTTAACTATGACCGGCTGTTCATGCCACTGTTTTCTCTCACCATTTCCTGGCATTGGTTTCTCAAGGGCTTACAAATCGAGGTCACAATTTTTCAAAGAATTTACCTTTGTTGATAGTTCATTATTAAAGGAAAAATATCATCTAAATATCTAATTGAGAGGCCAATGGTGAGAGCAACCAGTGGCATAAATGGCCTGCCATAGTTAAGTCCAACTTAAAGTCGATCTTAGTCTTTGTGAAACACTCCCCATGTCCCTCTGTTCTAAACAGCCATAAGAACTGACCACAATGCGAATCGATTGGATGAACCAAAGTGATTGGGTTTAACCTTCCTCGGATAGAAAAAACACATTGGAAGTCAAAAACATTTGAAGTCAAAAACAAAACAACGAATATGGAGGAGCCAGCAGAGGCCATTGTCTTTCAAAGGCTAGACTCAAAGGCCGCAGACAATTATACAAAGTAAAGATAAAGAAAGAGTGGGTAGTACATAAACAAGTGTGTACATGCTAATTTAACATATTAATTAAGATAGAAATTCCTTCATTAGATGACGTTTATATTTTCGTTTGAATGAGGCAAGAGATGGGCGCATTTTAATATCGGTGAGTATTGCATTATTTTACTGATTTACGTAAAATATGGTATTTGAACAATGGAATATATAAAACATTAGCATGTATTGTGCAATGTGGAAGAACAAGCCTTGATTCTTTGAACACATTATCAAAAATAGAAGGTAACATACTTTCATTGTGCATACATATGTAAATGATCCAACTTGCCTTGAACAGAATATGATGAGGCGTCCTTTTGCTTGCGTTATTATCTGCGCTATTAATGAATACCGAATATAATAGTTGTTTACTACAACATGCCATATCTACACGTGCCCTGTTTGTTATTCTACGAACAATTTACTGTGAAATCACTCGGTATGATCACGCTCTTTATTATTGGTAAATAACGAATTGTAGATATGATGTGTTTGTTTATATTTTTAAACCAAATATCTGTAAATCACTCATTCAATTCAGCCATTGGTTGCGATATGTTGATGAATAAACACCTTACCTTACCTTACTCTCGGTCGCTGATTAAGTTCAAAATATCAAAATATCATTAAAAATATTGTTAATTGTCTATAAATCATTGAGTGGTCAAGCCCCTAATTACATCACAGAATTACTTCAACTCAAAGTCCAGTCACACAGTCGTAGCCTGCGCAGTTCCACAGATAAGTTATTGTTTCAGATTCCCCATGGCAAAACTAAAGTAACTCTTGGGGACCGTGCTTTTGCTATTGCTGCCCCCAAACTATGGAATAGCTTGCCAATAGACATACGAAGCACTCCATCTCTCAATGCTTTCAAATCCAATTTAAAAACTTATTTGTTCAACTGAGAGATCTTATTTTGTAGAATTTAGTAAAAAGGAGCTCTTAACCAGCGCAGCTGAATATATTTTGTATAAAAGCTGCGCCATATAAATGTATTATTATTATTATATTATTGTTAACCAGGGAGGTGAGACCTCGATCCCTGGTTCTATGTCGGAAAACAATCGCAGAGCTGTCCATATATTTATATATCAGTACACTGTTGGTCATAAAGTTGGAATAATTACTTTTACCCCAATTTATGGAATGATTTTGACAATGATTTGTTCCTTATAGATCTAAATAATATTATACATTCTCAGATTTTATTGAATAATAGTTTGCGAATGTTTGTTTTGCGTGACTGCTAAAGCATGTGTGTGCTACAATGCTAATCAAGTAGGGAACCTACGTCCTTAAGTCAAAACTGACAGTAAAGAGGAGTAATGCCTCACAAAAGGGCACTAATATAGCTGATCGACATGGTTTTGATCCCGCGGCCTCACAGTAAAGAGGCCATTGCTTAGCCACTGAATCATGACTGTACGCAGCGAGGAGTAGGGTATGTTGTCGCCCCCACAAATACCAAAAACAAAGAAAATGCAATAATTATCAAGAATTCATTGCATTTTCCCCCGGTCGCAAACAGGAAAAATTCCTCTGTAGGGCCATGCATTATGGTTCAAGGCATGGTCATACATAGCATTTTTTGTGTACTATCATCTAGATCTATTAGGAATAAATCATTGTCAAAATCATTCCATAAATTGGGGTAAAAATAATGATTCCACCATTATGACCGACAGTGTATAATGCGTATTGGCGTATCAAGGGGGCGTGTTTTCGGTGTTCAACCCCCTCCCCCCAGTTGATAGGCATAGTAGCATAGTAGCACACACATGCTTTTGCAGTCACGCAAGACAGAAACTCGCAATTTATTATGTAATTAAATCTGAGAATGTATACTATTATCTAGATCCATTATGAATGAATCATTGTCAAAATCATTCCATAAACGGATTCCACCTTTATGACCAACGGTGTTTATGTTTATGGGTATATCCATTCATGTTGCATATAACTTCTATTTCTACACATGACACTGTTTTACTCAATGTGTGTATCAATAACTGATAGAATCACGAATATCATCTTTATTGTGGCAAACAATTATCCCGTACCCTCGTTCAGCCTGTGGTTTTTTAGCAATGAAAAACTCATATGACAACGTGGTAGCTAAGTAAAATTGATGTGAAACAAAATATTTCCTTTTTTCCGGCCAGATTTTCGACGGATTTGTCACAGTCTACCTTCTATTATGATGAGCAAGCTGGTGTTGATGTTTTGATTCGTGGATATACGCTAGGACAGAAAATTACCGAATCTTGACAGGTCAGTCATGATAGAATCGCATAACCTTAGGGACGAATGCTGCCGAAGTGCTGTCGAATGCTGCCGAAGTGCCTGCTCTGATCGTGGTCGATACACATCGTGAGGTAACCGATTTAAATCCGAGTACTCTCGACGAGCATGTCCAGACTCGATCGCCATACATCGGGAAGACCGCAACTAATATTGATACAATAACGGATTATGCCTTCCGAACTCTAGAGTAATTATTGATGGTTGTATTCAACAATTGTTTGCGAATTTCAACAATTTAGCTTAAAGTACCAAGAGTTAAGCTAGGAAATCAAAAGTTACATATCAACAGCAGCCTGGTTTGTGAACGTCTAGCAATTAGCGATTCAACTTGTGACTATCCAACGATTTAGTTAGAATGATGACACGTTTTACCCGTCGTGCACTAGCGTTTTTAAGCTTCCTCTGCATCGTAATAATAATATTGAAAATCATCAATGTTCCGGAAAATAAAGGAACACAGAATGGCAAAACTGACGCTGATGTGCGATCATTTTGGGACATGGACGAGGTGACATTGTTTAACAGGATAAGCTGTTACATGTATGTTCCTTTAGAAGTCGATGGGAAAGTGGCGAGGCGGAGGTTAGAGCGCCCTCCCGCGGAGCTGAAAGCCAGAGGATGTCAGAAGAGTCTGCCGCGTGTTTTGTTGATTGGGGTGAAAGAGGGTGGCACAACCGCCATGGGTAAATACTTGGGACTACATCCATCGATCTCTTACTCCTATCCCGTGCAACCGGGTCCTAAAATCACCAATGAAACAGTGGATGCTTGGAAAGGGAAGTTTCAACTGACTTCCTACAAGCAGCTGTCCTTTACTGGCCATCATGGTTTCTTCGCAGACGCAAATCCTCAATTGATTCAGATGGTGCGCAAATATCTCCCCGATGACGTCAAACTGATTTTGATGCTACGCGATCCTGTTCAACGTCTTGTGTCCGATTACGTACGCATGCTGAGTAGCGCTGAACGTTTGGCCGGGGACGAGCGAAAACAGTACGAAGATAACAAAGGGTTAAAGGGCAGCTTAGAAGCTACCCTATTGGATGAAACGGGTCACGTGAACCCCTTATCACCCATAGTACGACAAGGAATGTACAACATAGATTTACATACTCTCTACCTACACATCCGGAAAGAGAAAATTCTGATCATAGATGGAAACGCGTTTAGAAAAGACCCCTACCCAAGTCTGGTCGAAATGGAACGACTCTTAAACTTGCCGCCATTTTTCAAACGTCGCCATTTTGTTTATGACGAGGTACAGCGTGTTCACTGTGCAAACGTGTCAAGTAGGCCTGATGTTCGGTGCGTCATTCCTTTCAAGGGTAAATCTCTTCCTGCCATCGACGATGACTAGTTGCTTAAGTTATATAAGTTTTTTCAGCACCACAATACGCAACTGGAGAAGATTTTTGGAGTGAAATTCCCTTGGGTATATCGTCCTCCTACATACATTTTTCTGGACTAGATAATCAGTTTGTATATCTCTTAAAGTGCCGTTCATATAATGACGCGTCTAACAGTCTTAAAAGAGAACAAAAAACAAGAAAGGATACAAATCAAATCATCCCAGCAATATTTATAAAGATTTTACATCTGAATGAATGGCAGAAAAAAATTCATGGAAAAACGAAAAATTGCTATGGTAATATAAAAATAAAGGGTGGCGAAGCGCAATGGGCTAATTTAATTTTTCGCGGCTTTTGTTTTAAAAAGCGGTTATCCGTGTCATATGTGCACAGGGCTTCGGATATTTGAGCATAGTTACGCAATCGATCCTATTTCATATGTTTTTCACGATGGATATGCAGATTTAACAGAAAACTTGCCATCTTTCGAGGATGTACCCGAACACACGGACTGATTTTCATCGTAGAGCAATTTTAACAAGTATATGTTTAACCTTACTGCTAAGAAAGCATGTTTGCTTGTAAGTAAACAACAGGGGACCGACGGCTTTATATAAGGAGGAGTAATGCCTTACAATAGGGCACGAGCACATTGACCTGGTTTCGAACCCGGGACTTTCCGGTTACGAGACCATTGATCCACTAGTGAGTAATCTAGCCTCCTGATTATTTAATCAGTCGTATATTAAAGACATGTTTCTAAAAATAATCCATAGCATTACCCTAACCCTAAAGATAACCCTAACACTACTCTATACAAACCCTAACACTAACCCTATTGTATGGAGGAGGCGCGATAGCTCAATCGGTAGAGCATTGGTCTCGTTATCCGGCGACCCGGGTTCGAAACCAAGTTGATGCCCTTTGGTAAAGCATTAATCCTCGGTCTTCTGGTTGCTTACTAACAAGCATTTATTGCTTTCTTAGGTAAAATAACCACCACATGGTTTGAAAATCAGCTTCATTAGCTACGTACCGTAATGGATATAATTTCAGACACATGCCTCTACCTTGTCTACGACTAATAAAGTAATGCCTATAGAGTAACATTACGAGCCAGAGAGCATATAACACTGAGTTCCCATAGGACACATATTTATTCAGATGGTCATATCTCATCCAATACTTAAAATATTCAATTGGTTTTCGACATTTGGACATTATTTTTTATGCTCTTTCGGAAAATGAAGAAAAAAATTGAGAAATTCTAAAAATAGATTTGTATGACGTCACAGCTTCGGTACTCTTTACTAAATAAACAATTGCCTAGTCAGTGACAACAAACCATATCATAAATAATCTCGGAAACAACCTGAAATCGAACCACCTTTGCTAGGGGCGTTGCTATATCACATTTTTTCATGAGGGGCGGAGTATGATTCAGGATCAGAATTTGCCGATGTGCTTGCCGAAATAGATCTAACAACAATTACAACGAAAGGTCTCTAGATTTCGAATTTGCTGACATGATTATAAAAACATCATTATGAAAGTAGTTAATAAGCATTGTGAATAGATGAAACAAAAGAAATATGTATTCTATGGATTATTCGTAGCCTGTCTGTCACCAGTCTGTCACCGACGTAAATGAAAAAACTAGATTTCTAAACTCTGGTTTATTCAAGATGGGTTGGGATTTTTCTGTGTGACACTGCCTAGACAAGTGACAATAGGACAATAGATGGATACCTGAATAGCATACCATTACCTGGATACCTGAATAGCATACCATTACCACTATAGGAATGATGTCACTGCTTTGAACTTCCAAGCCACTTCACTACTAGCAGCCAAGTAGAAAGGACACTCCCTTAGCTCTCAGGTAAAGCACACATGTTATAGTGTATCAGAGATACAACAATAATGTTAAGTTTGAATGAGTATCATACTGCCTTATATTGTTCCAATGCAGTGGTATTAAGAAGCATATATACTGCATTACATTGGTTCTATGCAGTGCTATTATTATTATTATGCAGTGGATGATAATGTTAAGTTTGAATGAGTATTATACTGCATTATAATTGTTCTCTGCTGTGGTGGGTAATGGGTGTGAGATAAAGGTTTTTAATTGTTTTTTTGGTGATGGGTGAGAGGATATGCTCAGATAACATGTTTCCGTAATGGTCACTGATAGGTGGTTATCTCATCAACTCAGCTCTCAATTAACATAAGAAAAAGAGGATCATGGGGGACCAACGGGCACCGCTTAGGTATTGTTTTCTACAGTATATAGATGGAGCAAGTAGCTACAAGTAGTGCAGTGGGACTTTAAAACTAGACTATTTCATAACTGTTCTGAATGGTTGATAGGAAGTTTAATTGTAGTGGAAGTATCTTATGTATTAGTTCATATATCATTAATTTGTGTATTTCTATTAAAATTCTATACTCTTCTTTTTGCAAAATTGAAAAATGTCTGAAGTTTTCATTCTGTAGCGCTTGGGATTTACCGTAGGTCTAACCTTTTCCATTCATTACTTTTCGTTGAATATTATTATTTTATGCTAAGACTTTGCTGATACTTTTATGTGGTGCTTTGTTCTTTCCACAACTTCGACATAATTATTTTACTCTTTCGACACTTAAAACAAATCTTTTTAGTAAGGCTCTTTCATATTAAAAAAAAAAAGATTTAATTAATGAGGCACATTTTCATAAGATAAAAAGCAAAAAAAGAGGATTGTCATATCAATGCCTTTCATAGCAAAAGCGCTCCTCACAATTTCTGTAAATTTGGCAGTTTAACGCTACGCGTACCGCCTTGACCGGACTGTGCGGTATCTGTGCAGTTCTGTGTGTAGAGAGGTCGGGCCGTATTCATTATTTCTTGGGGGTGCATAAATTGCTCTAATTATACGTATGCGTGTAATACGCAAGTTTATTGTGACGGCACTAAACCCATCTCACTCAATGTTCCCCTATTTTCATAATGGTACTGACCCAATGAAATGGCCGATGCTGCTTCATATTTAACTTTTTAGATTTCTCAATCTCAGATATAGTCTATACATTTTTTTTGTGTACAGTAAATGATCCCAAATCTCAATGGTATATGAAGTGATAATGTCATAAAGAGCATCACATATTTACATACTTTACTAAAATTAGCTTAATTTCATTGCTAGAATCAAACTCTTCGAAGAAAAGATCTAAAACAAAGACAAAGTCAAGAACACTAATTCGCTCTTTCTCCGTCCACATCTACAGTAGATTTGATATACATACTACGTTGTGCTGCTGCGCTGGTCAGGATTAGTCTGAAATTTTTAATAAGTTAGTACTACTCCATTTATCTTATTTTCCAATACTTTCAGGCAAAGCAAATGATAGGTCAAAATTAAAAAATATTAATTTTTATGTAAACATATATTTGTAATATTTTCACTTACCAAAAAAGGGTCAAAATGCCCGGGCCGGTTAAAAGGTTGCAGTAAAGACTCTCGAGTTCAGAAAAGTAAGATGTATAATGTAGTGCAGTGCGCTCGTACGCGCTGCGCTGCGTGTGTACATGTACTGTACTTATGCATGTTCAGTTATATGTGTATGCATAGCATTACGTACATGTATGCATACACGGCTAGCTGGCACAAAACCCTGGGTCGGGCTTCTAAAATGGGACATGAAGCATGATTTGACATGAAAATTGACGGAGCTAAAAATGAACAAATCAAAATGAGCTTTATATGTATGAAAAGCTTACGTATCATATGTCATTGTCTGGGATTGAGGATTTACAAATTTGACGCAAAACGCGTTGCTGCAAAGTTGAAGATTGGTATATTGAAAGGCAATCGAGCACAGTGCCACCGATCAATGGACATTATGTTTGAGAAAGTAAAAAAAGTTAAGTGGATTGTAAAGTTTAACGTCAAAATGACGGGTTTTTTTTTTCAAGTAAGGGCATGGTTTTACATGGAATGTAAAGGAAATGTTTCCTTCTTCTCATATCTCGATTGAGGATATTATACTCAATTTCGATTTTTAATGGTAAAGAAAAGTGTAAAAAGATGTCGAGAATTTTACAATATGTCATGTAATATAAAATGCGCGCGGGTCGGTTGATCTCCCAAAAGGAGCGCGAAGGAATTGATATGTAATAGAAATTAGAAAATAGATGTATTTTAAGACACTGCTTGAAAGCTGATGGAATATACATGGCAATTTTATAATACAGAGGGAAAAGACTTCTAGGTTTGGAGTTAAAAAGCCCTATCACATATTTGTTTTACTTTGTTTCTTTTGCTTGTTTGATTGTATCATTATCTTTTAGTCTTGTTAAACTGTCATTTATACTGCGTTATACTGTATTTCTAATGTGCAATCCACTTTAAAGGCAGGCTTTACTACTTCAGCTAGAAGGGATTAGACCACCCAGAGAGCCAGCGAGGTCACTGTGACAGGTGGCTATCTCATTAACTCAGCTCTCATTTAACATAAGAAAAAGAGGATCATGGGGGACCAACAGGCACCGATTGGGGAGGTTTTCTATTTAGAGGGAACAAGTAGCTACAAGTAGGACAGTGTACCTTTAATCTGCCGTTTTCTTTTTAGCCAAACTTTTCTTTAAAACTCTACAGTCTGACTATGAATTTGTATCTTTTAGTGTGTTTTAAATCTTGTTTGATTTTATTGTATCAGTGCAAGTATATCAATTGAATTGAACTTTTTTTGTTTAATTGATAAATATAGTTATATGCCCTTGCATTGGCTCTTTTTAACCAAGCTAGAATTGTATGTAGTTCGTCTTTTCAAAATGAAACGTGTTTTGTGTTAACGTACCTAATTTATTTCGCAGTAAATAACTCTGTATCACGTATTGTGTACATGTTTTTATTTTGTTGTAGTCATGTTTACCATGTAATCTATCACTTGCCTACATGGCTTCCTTGAAAAGCAGGCCTTGCGGCTCTGGCGGGACTACCCTGTATTTCTAAGAAGAATGAATAAATAGATACAATTAAATACTGGTTCAAAGTACAGGACGTGTAATACTAATTTCATTTCTCAATTAAGTCAGTTGTTAATGTACAAGCTACTACCATCAGATAAGGGAATCAATGCATTTCATTATATAAAACTGAATGAAGTAAAATGTGAAATGTGGCACCCGAGTGTTGGCTCAGTCAGTAGAGCGTCCGCCTCACAACCGGGAGGTCATGGGTTCGAATCCCGGCCGCGTCATACCAAAAGACGTTAAAAGATGGGAGTTGTTGCTACCTTGTTTGGCGTTCAACAATAAGGGATAGAGCAACGTCGATCTGGCGCTGCTCAGTGGCTGCCGGGCTCGCAATCAATTGGGCAAAAAGAATTTCCGTTTTGGTTTAATAAAATTTGGAGTGGACTATTAGGCAATTATTATTATTATTATTATTATTATATAAAATATGCTTGAGCTATGAGAATATTGGACGAGTAAAATATTGTAATATCGAGAGCAAGATATTATTTTATCACACGAAAACAAAGCCCAACATTTGTATTTGTATTATCTACATAATTATGGCTAACTAGCAAAATTATAAAATTGCCTTACGTCTGTAAATATGCAGGGAAGACCATATTGCACTTGATTATTACAGGATATTAGCTCTACCCTCATCTTCTAACTGGTTAGGGTATGAATAATTCAGTTGTATAACCAGTTTTTTATACAAAATAACTATATATCGTCGCTGTTTTCACGAAGTGACGGTAGTGAACAATAATTGCATTCACTTTGCGTGACGATTTTCCTCACTACCGTCACTTCGTGAAAACAAGGACGATATTACCATAAATCATTGGCAAGGACCTCGCCCATGCATTGCACGTCTCCCAACTCTATTAAAGGGGCACGTTCCCGCCTGTGTAGTTATCGGAACATGCCATCTGCGTAAGAGCCATATTCTGTTGGTGTCAATTTGGCAGCTATAGCACCGTCCGCCAGCGCGTACGTATTTTGAACGCCCTCTGGAATACAGGGAACGTGCCCCTTTAAAAGCCAGCTTATTGCGTAAACATCCAATTGATTCCTTCAATGCATATCTGAAAGCATATCATCAAATTATGACCATGTCAGCTAAAGCTGTAGTAGGTTCTGCTCTTTCCGCACACAGAAAGGCGTTGGATAGTGCCCACTTTACGACATCATCTACTGACAATTTAACCATGAATGGTGGTATTTTATACGAAAATGGTAGCGGAGATTCCTCCTCTACGGAAACAAAGGGGGGAGATTCTGGAAGTCATCTACCTGGTTTGGAACTGGCCTACCGGTCTGTCCTTGGAGCTGTCGGGGAGGACCCTGGCAGAGAGGAGCTGAAGAAGACCCCTCATCGAGCGGCGAAGGCCATGATGTTCTTTACCAAAGGCTATCAGGAAAAAATTGAAGGTAAATCCGTCGGCTTACTGCAAAATTCAAAGATGTCGAACGGTGAAGACTTAACGAAAAGCATCTTTTCCTAATTAGCTTTAAATATTGCATCATTCAGGGGGGGGGGGGGTCGTTTCACAAAAAACTGTCATTTGCCACTGAAGACAGTTTTTGTTTTAAGCTACTGAAATTCTTGCTACTGATTGGTTATCAGCAGATTCGTCACTGATTTTTGTAATTTATCATTAAAAAAAGGCTTTGTGAAACGGGTCGCTGACATTCAAAGTAAACGTGGTACATAAAGACTTAACACAATCCTAAATAATGAAACTCAATCCTTTCTTAAAGATAAAAATGAGCTCTGGTCATGCGATTGCATTGTGAAAGAAAAGGTGTGGAATCGATCAGAAAAGGTTGATCATGAATCAAATAAGTATTGGTGTGTACTGCAAGGTTCTGGAGTCTGGAGTTTTGCTTTGGATTTCAGATGTGCTGATTGGTGCAATATTATATTTGAATTTCTGATATGCTGAGTGGTAAATATTATCTTTGAATTTCTGATATGTTGAGCGGTACAATATTTTCTTTGAATTCATGATATGCTGAGTGGTACAATGTTATCTTTGAATTTTTGATATGCTGAGTGGTACAATATTTTCTTTGAATTTTTGATATGCTGAGTGGTACAATGTTATCTTTGAATTTTTGATATGCTGAGTGGTACAATATTATCTTTAAATTTCAGATATGCTGAGTGGTAAATATTATCTTTGAATTTCTGATATACTGAGTGGTACAATGTTATCTTTGAATTTATGATATGTTGAGTGGTACAATATTATCTTTGAATTTCAGATATACTGAGTGGTACAATTATAATCTTTGAATTTCAGATATACTGAGTGGTACAATATTATCTTTGAATTTTTGATATGCTGAGTGGTACAATATTATCTTTGAATTTCTGATATGCTGATTGGTACAATATCGTCTTTGAATTTCTGACATGCTGAGTGGTACAATATTATCTTTGAATTTCTGATATGCTGAGTGGTACAATATTATCTTTGAATTTCTGATATACTGAGTGGTACAATGTTATCTTTGAATTTATGATATGTTGAGTGGTACAATATTATCTTTGAATTTCAGATATACTGAGTGGTACAATATTATCTTTGAATTTCAGATATACTGAGTGGTACAATATTATCTTTGAATTTTTGATATGCTGAGTGGTACAATATTATCTTTGAATTTTTGATATGCTGAGTGGTACAATATCGTCTTTGAATTTCTGATATGCTGATTGGTACAATATCGTCTTTGAACTTCTGATATGTTGAGCGGTACAATATTATCTTTGAATTTCTGATATGCTGATTGGTGCAATATTATCCTTGAATTTCTAATATGCTGAGTGTTACAATATTATCTTTGAATTTATAATATGCTGAGTGGTACAATGTTATCTTTGAATTTCTGATATGCTGAGTGGTACAATATTATATTTGGATTTCCGATATACTGAGCGGTACAATGTTATCTTTGAATTTTTGATATGCTGAGTGGTACAATATTACCTTTGAATTTCTGATATGTTGAGTGGTACAATGTTATCTTTGAATTTTTGATATGCTGAGTAGTACAATGTTATCTTTGAATTTTTGATATGCTGAGTGGTACAATATTATCTTTGAATTTCTGATATACTGAGCGGTACAATATTTTCTTTGACTTTATGATATGCTGAGTGGTACAATGTTAGCTTTGAATTTTTGATATGCTGAGTGGTACAATATTATCTTTAAATTTCAGATATGCTGAGTGGTAAATATTATCTTTGAATTTTTGATATGTTGAGTGGTACAATATTTTCTTTGAATTTCTGATATGCTGAGTGGTGCAATGTTATCTTTAAATTTTGGATATGCTGAGTGGTACAATATCGTCTTTGAATTTCTGATATGCTGATTGGTACAATATCGTCTTTGAATTTCTGATATGCTGAGTGGTACAATATTATCTTTGAATTTCTGATATGCTGAGTGGTACAATATTATCTTTGAATTTCTGATATGCTGAGTGGTACAATATTATCTTTGAATTTCTGATATACTGAGTGGTACAATGTTATCTTTGAATTCATGATATGTTGAGTGGTACAATATTTGTTTGAATTTATGATATGCTGAGTGGTACAATATTATCTTTGAATTCATGATATGCTGAGTGGTACAATGTTATCTTTGAATTTCTGATATGCTGAGTGGTACGATATCATCTTTGAATTTCTGATATGCTGATTGGTACAATATTATCTTTGAATTTCTGATATACTGAGCGGTACAATATTATCTTTGAATTTCTGATATGCTGATTGGTACAATATTATCTTTGAATTTCTGATATGCTGAGTGGTACGATATCATCTTTGAATTTCTGATATGCTGAGTGGTACAATATTATCTTTGAATTTCAGATATGCTGAGTGGTACAATATTATCTTTGAATTTCTGATATGTTGAGCGGTACAATATTTTCTTTGAATTCATGATAGGCTGAGTGGTACAATATTATCTTTGAATTTCAGATATGCTGAGTGGTACAATATTATCTTTGAATTTCTGATATGTTGAGTGGTACAATATTTTCTTTGAATTCATGATATGTTGAGTGGTACAATGTTATCTTTGAATTTTTGATATGCTGAGTGGTACAATATTATCTTTAAATTTCAGATATGCTGAGTGGTAAATATTATCTTTGAATTTCTGATATACTGAGTGGTACAATGTTATCTTTGAATTTATGATATGTTGAGTGGTACAATATTATCTTTGAATTTCAGATATGCTGAGTGGTACTATGTTATCTTTGAATTTTTGAAAAGCTGAGTGGTACAATATTATCTTTGAATTTTTGATATGCTGAGTGGTACAATATTTTCTTTGAATTTCTGATATGCTGAGTGGTCCAATGTTATCTTTGAATTTTTGATATGCTGAGTGGTACAATATTATCTTTAAATTTCAGATATGCTGAGTGGTAAATATTATCTTTGAATTTCTGATATACTGAGTGGTACAATGTTATCTTTGAATTCATGATATGTTGAGTGGTACAATATTATCTTTGAATTTCAGATATACTGAGTGGTACAATTATAATCTTTGAATTTCAGATATACTGAGTGGTACAATATTATCTTTGAATTTTTGATATGCTGAGTGGTACAATATTATCTTTGAATTTCTGATATGCTGATTGGTACAATATCGTCTTTGAATTTCTGATATGCTGAGTGGTACAATATTATCTTTGAATTTCTGATATGCTGAGTGGTACAATATTATCTTTGAATTTCTGATATACTGAGTGGTACAATGTTATCTTTGAATTTATGATATGTTGAGTGGTACAATATTATCTTTGAATTTCAGATATACTGAGTGGTACAATATTATCTTTGAATTTCAGATATACTGAGTGGTACAATATTATCTTTGAATTTTTGATATGCTGAGTGGTACAATATTATCTTTGAATTTTTGATATGCTGAGTGGTACAATATCGTCTTTGAATTTCTGATATGCTGATTGGTACAATATCGTCTTTGAACTTCTGATATGTTGAGCGGTACAATATTATCTTTGAATTTCTGATATGCTGATTGGTGCAATATTATCCTTGAATTTCTAATATGCTGAGTGTTACAATATTATCTTTGAATTTATGATATGCTGAGTGGTACAATGTTATCTTTGAATTTCTGATATGCTGAGTGGTACAATATTATATTTGGATTTCCGATATACTGAGCGGTACAATGTTATCTTTGAATTTTTGATATGCTGAGTGGTACAATATTACCTTTGAATTTCTGATATGTTGAGTGGTACAATGTTATCTTTGAATTTTTGATATGCTGAGTAGTACAATGTTATCTTTGAATTTTTGATATGCTGAGTGGTACAATATTATCTTTGAATTTCTGATATACTGAGCGGTACAATATTTTCTTTGACTTTATGATATGCTGAGTGGTACAATGTTATCTTTGAATTTTTGATATGCTGAGTGGTACAATATTATCTTTAAATTTCAGATATGCTGAGTGGTAAATATTATCTTTGAATTTTTGATATGTTGAGTGGTACAATATTTTCTTTGAATTTCTGATATGCTGAGTGGTGCAATGTTATCTTTAAATTTTGGATATGCTGAGTGGTACAATATCGTCTTTGAATTTCTGATATGCTGATTGGTACAATATCGTCTTTGAATTTCTGATATGCTGAGTGGTACAATATTATCTTTGAATTTCTGATATGCTGAGTGGTACAATATTATCTTTGAATTTCTGATATGCTGAGTGGTACAATATTATCTTTGAATTTCTGATATACTGAGTGGTACAATGTTATCTTTGAATTCATGATATGTTGAGTGGTACAATATTTGTTTGAATTTATGATATGCTGAGTGGTACAATATTATCTTTGAATTCATGATATGCTGAGTGGTACAATGTTATCTTTGAATTTCTGATATGCTGAGTGGTACGATATCATCTTTGAATTTCTGATATGCTGATTGGTACAATATTATCTTTGAATTTCTGATATACTGAGCGGTACAATATTATCTTTGAATTTCTGATATGCTGATTGGTACAATATTATCTTTGAATTTCTGATATGCTGAGTGGTACGATATCATCTTTGAATTTCTGATATGCTGAGTGGTACAATATTATCTTTGAATTTCAGATATGCTGAGTGGTACAATATTATCTTTGAATTTCTGATATGTTGAGCGGTACAATATTTTCTTTGAATTCATGATAGGCTGAGTGGTACAATATTATCTTTGAATTTCAGATATGCTGAGTGGTACAATATTATCTTTGAATTTCTGATATGTTGAGTGGTACAATATTTTCTTTGAATTCATGATATGTTGAGTGGTACAATGTTATCTTTGAATTTTTGATATGCTGAGTGGTACAATATTATCTTTAAATTTCAGATATGCTGAGTGGTAAATATTATCTTTGAATTTCTGATATACTGAGTGGTACAATGTTATCTTTGAATTTATGATATGTTGAGTGGTACAATATTATCTTTGAATTTCAGATATGCTGAGTGGTACTATGTTATCTTTGAATTTTTGAAAAGCTGAGTGGTACAATGTTATCTTTGAATTTTTGATATGCTGAGTGGTACAATATTTTCTTTGAATTTCTGATATGCTGAGTGGTCCAATGTTATCTTTGAATTTTTGATATGCTGAGTGGTACAATATTATCTTTAAATTTCAGATATGCTGAGTGGTAAATATTATCTTTGAATTTCTGATATACTGAGTGGTACAATGTTATCTTTGAATTTATGATATGTTGAGTGGTACAATATTATCTTTGAATTTCTGATATGTTGAGTGGTACAATGTTATCTTTGAATTGATGATATGCTGAGACAGCTGAGTGGTACAATATTATCTTGTGGTGCAATATTTATTTTGGATTTCAGATGTGTTGAATGGTGCAATATTTGAGGCTGACCATGACGGGATGGTTGTAGTGAGGGACATCGAGATTGTCTCTCTATGTGAGCATCATCTTTTGCCCATTGTTGGGAAGGTGAGTATATAGATGGAGAGGCGGTCCTGCAGACCGATCACCCAAGAGACTGACATATCAATGTTGTTCTCTCATATACTATAAGAAAACTATTTTATCAGAAGGCCTGCGAGATCCACAAACAAGTCTGTTTCCGTAAGCCGTCACTCTCCTACTAATATCTCAGATAAACTTTTAAAAAATCCTGCGAGACAGACATTTTCCCGATGGTTTGCCGGCGCTCACGTACACCCTAAGATAGGGACTTTTAGATTTGCACAACGACAACGTGGATTGCTACGATCGACGTTCTTTTAATGCACTGCCTTGAATGGACGTCACACGTATCAGTCCACGCAAATCTAAAAGTCCCTTAGATAACTTATTAGAAGGACACCAAGACCGGCATTGTCGGTCTTGTGAGCTGTCGGTTAAGTGGGCCAATTGTCTCGATAAATCCCTGATAATTTTCGGAAGGCCACTCGGACCAACATTTGTCTCATGGGCTCTCAAGCCCGAGGACTGTAGCCGTTGAGTACGTCTGATGATAATTATTTATGCCATACAAAAAGTCTCCCTGCGCCACAGTCTATTTACCATGAGATAATTCGACCAAGACCTCAAGATCAATTAACTTTTTCCAATGCAAAAGTAATCTATATCAGTGTTAGGAGGATTTTTATGGAGCTAATCATGACCGACGATGGGTCATTTTAGAAAGACATCGTGTTATAAAGAGGCAAATCTAGGTATCTTAATAGACGGGTGATTGTACAGAGAGCCGAAGAAGGCGACCGAATATTCTAATTTTTTAATTTGTATGAGAAGGAAGATTTTGCTTTTCCTTCAAATAAATTCAATATGAATATGTGTTTATTTTTACTCAAGATACAGGTCATAGTTTACTTATTTCGCCAGTGGTGTATCAGGTGGTGGATTTATAGAATTCATGAGTCGGGATATGGATGCTTAGACGCCGGAAAGACTGATTTTCAAACATTTTCCTCATTCTACCCCCTCCCGAAAAATTTCGGATCAATCGTATTTAAACATTTCCCATTTGCATGTGTTGACAGGCAAGGAAACATTTTAGAGTAAAACGTTGAGCTATATAGTATTTAAAGTACTGAGCCCCATCATATGAATAGTAATATATTACTATTTATATTAATCGCCACTTATTTGCGATTGATATAAATCGCAAGTATGTAAAAGATAAGAGACTGCAAACTTGCGATTAAGTTCGACCAATCGCAATTCAGTATAAGACGGGGGCACTGTTTTATTGAACCAAAACCCCAAATTACCAAAAATTGTGGGTATGATTGTTTTTTTTTATCCAAAGTCCACCCCTACCAGTTTCCATGATACCCTCATTATAATGTAACGGCAGATGAAATATCTGTGAGGTAAATAAATTCGCGTTGTCAATGCTTAGATTGTTTTCTTCTTTTTATTTTCGTATTTTGTTTTTCTTTTTTGTATGTTTTTTCTTCTTCTCAGGTTTCTGTTGGTTATCTACCCAAAAAGAGTGTGCTCGGATTGAGCAAAATAGCAAGGTATTACATATATTTTTTTATCACAAAGGGTTGATCACAACTTTTCCTCATGTAAATTTATTTTAAGGCCTGTACGTCACCCGCCAACACAAAAAACACATAAAGCAGGACCCGCAGAACGCCTGGACTCGGGGGGGGGGGGGGGCTCGAGCCCCCCCCCCCCCCCATTCACTTTTTTGAAGAAGTATGTTAAAGAGAAATAGACAGAAAGAAAGAAAGACGCTTTATCTGTAATGGTTAAATTGTAATAAAAAAAAGATACTTAATGGCGATCCTGGAAACGGAAAAATTACATTGGAGCATATATCAAAGGATTTATTTGACACCATATATCATTGTATTCTGCTGTAAAGACTTCCGACTTGAGTAAAGGAAACAGCCCTTCAATGGTTTATATCGCATCTCACTGGACGTTCCTCACGTGACTATATGTGAAGGGGGAAATATTAATTACACATGATACGGCGTTCCACAGGGCTCAGTCATCGGGCCTCTGCTCTTCACGATGTACATCCGACATGTTGGAGATATCATCAAACGCCATGGTCTCCAGTATCATCTTTATGCAGACGATACTCAGATTTATTGTAGTTTTGATCCACGCATCGCATACTTCACGTCATGAAATAATACAAGACATAGTCATCAAAACGTGATGTTTCACAGTAGTTTATATGTAGGTGAACGTGTGGTTGCCCACTTAGAGTTATGCAGTGCAAGTTGAGATTTGTTATTATATTTAAAACATCATTATGCTCATTTCATTGTACTGTAAATATGTTATACACTGTTATATACCTCACTTAAGAAATCCAGCCATCTGATTGGTCGAAATTGCATTCATAAACTTTAACTATTCCTGTAAAATTCCCGGTAAAATTCCAAACCCATGTAATAGTTCTAAAAAATAGTTCTAAAATCCCAGTAACCATGTTTACCGGGAAAATAGTTCAGTCTTGGTGAAATACCCATAGGTTGACATGTTAAAAAAAATGGTCTGAGCGATCGAGGATACCGTACGTGTGCGATGAATTGGTCGGTAATTTCAATACAATTGAATCTCGATCGATCTTACCGACAATTTTATCGCATTGTTGACATGAAGACAAAAATAAACTTCCAAAAACAACATCTGCCGATAGATCTTGATCTAAGTTCGTGCCAATGCATTGCAAAAGTAAAAGAAGGGCCCGTTTAATGGAGCTGCCGCGAAGCATCCAGCACGCGAAGCCGTTTTCAATCCATTTTAATGTATAGATCAGAGAAAACTGCTCGATTTAGTATTAGTGCGCGATGGCCGAGCGGTCTAAGGCGGTGATTATAGTCAAATCATCGTTGGTGCGCAAGAGATCGAATCCCATTTTCGACAAAAGTTTTTTTATTTTTTATTTTTTATTTTTTAGTCTACTCTCAAAGATACACTCATAAAAAAACAACCGTGCAGATAAACTAGATAAAGGCCAAGGTGGTGTCATAAGTTGACTCTTTTTTTTTCGGCATATACAAGTATTAATGACTGCTTTAATATTCGAGAAATAGTTGTTTTTATACGCTCTCGGGAAGGTTACAATTGGGCTATTGCCCTCGGCACGCCTCGGGCAATACCACAATTCTAACCTTCCCTTTAGCGTATAAAAACAACTATTTCTCTCAAAGCACTCATTAATACTATACTATACGCATTTGAGATTGTTGATATTCAACAAAAGTTTAGATAATAAATACATTGACATTTGTGTTTGTTTAAAGATCTAAAAACTGGATCTGTTTTGATTTGACCGACAATTAATTATTTACCTCATTTTATAACTCCTTACCTTCTCATGTTGTATCTATCTGCATTAGTAATTTTATGTCATTTCCTATTTTGCACTTTTAGTAACCTTTGAGTATTTTTATTTCGAGTGGATTTTGCGCCTTACTTAAAGGTAAAGACCAGTTATGGTCATGCGATTGCATTGTGAAAGAAACGTTGTGGAATCTATCAGAAAAGGTTGATCATCTAGCATATAGCATGTGTACTGCAAGGTTCTGGAATCATCAAAATGATAAGAAATTTGGCCCTGTCTTAATTCGTAAAGTTACAAGCACTGTACACAGAAAGATGTATATGGGCATATACGCACACGTGCGCGACACGTGCGTTTATCTCTCACAGACTATAGATAAACTAATTTACCAAATATATCAATTAGTAGGTGGTTTCCTGGCAAAATTTGTATCATCATGTATTAGTCAAAACATATTCTCTAACATGATTGGTAATAAGAGCTTCCATTTCATTTTTTGAAATTGGGGCGTTTCCAATACTGGTCTTTATCTTTAAATATATTCTTATTAGTATGGCTTGCGGTTGTAGCATGGCAGACTGTTTGTGATTGTGTTCCTCACGTATTGTTAGGTGTCGTGGATGAGTGGATACGTCGCCGGACTGTCGAACAAGGTCCGCGGTTCGAGTCCCGCCGCGGCACTAATGTCCTTTGGCAAGACATTGATCTACATTTGCCACTCTCCACCCAGGTTGTTAAATGGGTACCGGTAGGAAGAAATTCCTTAAAATGCTGTGAGCGTCGAAATTGGCAGCCTAGCATAGCCGGGTAATGTTTGAGCGCCGTGAGGACCTTTGCGAGGTCGATACGTGCACTATATAAGAATCCAATATTATTATTAGTAGTAGTAGTAACATTATATTTATTTCTTTGTTTTTGCCAGGATAGTCGAGATGTACAGCAGGAGACTCCAAGGTATGTACCGAAGCTCTAGTTTGAATATTGACTATTTTCTTTTTTTACTATTCACTTGACTATTAATTCAAGAGATGAGGGTTAGAATCCCAGCCAGGCAGTATTTGTTTTTTCTCATCTACTTCTTATTTTTGGAGAGACATTAATCCACTTCTCGACCGCAACATATTTTTTGCAGTCGGCTTTTACCGGGTAAAAATGTAGATGAGGCAGGAGATTAACAACGTGACATATCGTCCTTGTTTTCACGAAGTGACGGTAGTGAGGAAAATCGTAACGCAAAGTGAATGCAATTTTTTTTCACTACCGTCACTTCGTGAAAACAGCGACGATATTATGTGCGTACGCAGGGAGTCGAACCCCCCCCCCCCTCAATTTTGTTTTATGTGTGTGTTTTGGAGGAACCCCCCCCCCCCTCATTTAAAAAAAATAAAAACAAACAAACAAAACAACAACAAAAAACTTATTGTGTGTGCTAAAGGGTGACCCAAAAAAGTGACCTAACCCCCCCCCCCCCCCCCCCCCTAAATGAACGAAATAACGGTCGGCCAAATTGTCAGATTACCGGGGGAAAAAAAGGGGGAAAAATGTGCTCTTTATATCATTGACAAAAACTGATCCGCTTAAAAAAAACATGCAATCAATAAAAAATGTCTTCTAAATGTAGCCCCCCACGTCCTTAGCCAAATTAGCCCCTCAAAAAAAAACAGGGAGGCGCCTGCAAACAAATAACCACAAGAACCACATGCCCCCAACCCCCCAACCCCCCCCCCCCCAAAAAAAAATAATAATAATAAAAGAAAAAAAAAAAAAAAGTACTATTCTAACAAAGTACTATTCTTCAACGGTTACAGCTCCTGCACATTTTTGCTTTGTTTTGTTTTGTTTTTGCTGAGTGGTAAGGTGCGATCTGAATTTTCAATACTTTGTTATTCTTGCCCATAGCCCAAGAAAGGTTGACTAAAGAAATAGCCCTCGCAGTGGCCAAGGCTATTAATCCGGCTGGAGTGGGCGTCATCATCGAAGCCACGTAAGTAATAACTTCATCAAATTCAAACTGAAATTAATTTAATAATAAATTCAAATCAGAAAGGATCATTCTCTACTTTCAGTTCACAAAGGATTTTAAAAAAGGAAAGTTATATTTAAAAGAAAAACAGTTCACATGAGCTTAAAAATGTAAAGATAACAATAAAAGAATTATATTTTAAAAACAATAATGATGAAAATAATGATAAGAACAATAAGAAAGACAAATACGACAACACAAACAACAATAACAATGATTGATGATAGTAAACAGGTTTATTACTTCAAACTCATAATAAAAAGTTTATCAATTGTTCATATGAGATACATAATATTTACTCAAAAATAAAAAATAATTACCTTATTCCTTGGTATTTTTGCAAGAGTTTGCATTAAGATATTTGGGAATTGGGGCACAACTGCACATTTTATCAGAAATCCGTCGGTGCCATCGTTTTTTCAGCATCAAATTGCGTATGATTAATTGCATTTAGTAAATGATGGACACCATCTCCCTCTTAGAGCCGTCCGTGTTTTCGTGTTCGTAGACAATACTATTTCTGTTTTATACTAAATTAGTTACTTTTTAATATTTTTTTCATGAATTTTAATTTTTTTTCAATGAAATCTTTTTTATACGAGCCGTATTGTTGTTCTTTATTTCCATTTTGTTCTTCATTCCCATTTCGTTCTTTAATTTCTTTTTGATATTTTGTGTTTTTTAATCCCCTTTCACATAGACACATGTGCATGACGCTGAGAGGAGTACAAAAACAAGCTAAAACGATCACATATATTATGCTGGGAACCTTCAAAGACGACGCTAAGACTAGAGAAGAATTTCTCTCACTTACACGAGGATAAGATTATTTAAAGCCTATCTGCACTAGTATGGCCAGGAGGGATTAGGCCTCCCTGCGTGGTCACTGGCAAGTGGTTATCTCATCAAATGAGCTCTAAATTATTTTTTTTAAAATGGGGACCATGGGGGATCAACGGGTACCGCTTAGGCATTGTTGGCTATATAGAGGGCGCAAGTATCGATAAGTAGTCAGTCCCGCTTGATTACAGCGTAGGGATGGTGTCCTGAAAATGATGTTTCTTTTATTTTAGCAAATCTTGTTCGTTTTCATAATAGGGACTTTTAGATTCTGCACGACGAGAACGTGGACTCCCCTTTTAAGGCAATGTGACATCCTTTTAATTAGGCACTGGCAGTGACGTCACATTGCCTTAAAAGGGCAGCTAGTCCACGTTCTCGTCGTGCAGAATCTAAAAGTCCCTAATATTGGGACGAGTACGCAGAGGTGGCTGTGGTCGCGTAAAACCAAGAGTCATCTACGCCAGTACCAATGATAATTGGATAAGTTTTAAATGCAGTTTGAGTTCAACCCGATATTAGATAGGTTTTAAACGGAGCAGAAAAATGAGGGGGAAAGGTGAGTGAAAATCTGAGCAAGAACCAATTGATAATAAAACAAAAGTTATTAAGTTTTGATGGGCCAATCAATCAAACACTGAATGGCAACTCTGTGACGTATCTTGCCAGCTCCCCTCCCATTTGCCCCGTATCGAGAAAAAAAAGGTAAAAAAGCCTTATTTTCCCTTAAGAATATTTTCAATAATACATTCACCCTCAGGCGCGTACGCAGGGGGGGGGGGGGGGGGGGGGGGGGGGGGGGGGTTCGGGGGTTGAACCCCCCCCCTTTGTTTTTTGTTTGAAAAAAATAATAATAATAATTATTGCCATGGCTGACCTAAAAAAGGTGACCTTACCCCCCCCCCCCCCCCCCCCCCCCCAACGGTGCAAAATGTCAAATTTTCAAATTTCGAGACCAAAAAAAAGAATATTTTCAATAATACATTCACCCAATCACCCTAAATACAATTACCGCAAATTTGTTTTTACACAACCCTTGAATGAAACTATAGTTTATGAAATTTCTTGTCCAAAGCAAATAACAGCTAGGAGTTCGCATATACGTCACAGTGTTGCCAATGTTTGTGTTTCACTAATGACAACTTCAAAGATTCACAACTTTCCAATTTCTAATCGGATTTTTCTCAAGCTTTCACTAATATGTTTCTCTCGTTTTTCTGCTTTTAATACACCAAATTTATATCAGGAGACTTCCCCTTTAAACGTATGTAATATGTATAATATGACGTGGTTTTCAGAATAAAGACCTGGGGGGTGTTTCACAAAGATCCTAAGTTGAACTTATCTCTAAGTTGGACTTAACAATTATGGAAAGCCATTAGCATCCTTGAAAATATTTTGTAAAAGTTATTTGAAAAGGCATAAAATGTTGATTCAAATCATTCATATTTTCTATTATCATGGGAGATTTCATATCCTTGATGTGGAATTTATGAAAAGTCTAAAATACTTCAATTTTCGCTCTTGAATATATTTCATTATGAGGCTACAAATGGCTCTCCGTAATATTTAAGTCCAACTTAGAGGTAAGTTCGACTTAAAATCTTTGTGAAACACCTCCCAGAGGGAGTAACGGGAAATAACAGGAATAGTACAGAGAGAGCACAGTTGCGAAGGTTTTCGAAAGATCAACCTGAAACAATTTTAATGGCCCTGGGGATCATCTTCTGAAGTTTGTGAAATGAAAACATAATACATTATCAGACAATCATTTTTATTTATTGGAAACGCCCCAATTTCAAAAAATGAAATGGAAGCTCTTATTACCAATCATGTGAAAGAATATGTCTTTAATAATACATGATGATAACAATTTTGCCGGGAAACCGCCTACTAATTATACATTTGGTAAAATACTATATATATTTGGACCTGATAGATATAACGCATGTGTCGCGTAGTCCCATATACATCTTTCTGTGTACAGTGCTTGAAACTTTACCAAGACTGGGCCAAATTTCTTATCATTTTGATGATTCCAGAACCTTGCAGTACACACCAATACTTGTATGCTAGATGATCAACCTTTTCTGATCGATTCCACAACGTTTCTTTCGCATGCAATGCAATCGCATGACCAAAACTGGTCTTTATCTTTAAAGGTTAGACAAAAGGCTGTAGTAAAATGGCCCTTCAAGGCATGTTCGGAATTTGGCAATTTGCAATCACAATACGTATGGGCACTTCAAATTTGCTGAATCGGTTAAATGTCATTGTGACAAAAGATTAAAGTGTCTGTGATTGTTTGTTTCTCAAAAACAAGAGACCCTGTAATGACATTTCATCCAAAATAGTAGTGCCCATAGGTGAGATGGCACTTTGGAAAAAAATTATATTTGTTTCACTAGAAATGGGAGATCTTGTCCCGTGACGTCACAATCCACTGACCAAATTGTCAATTTGAGATTCACATTGTTTCAGAGAGCTCACATTTCAATCATTCATAAGTCCCTTATTATAGGCCCAATTTCAAACATTCATAAGACCCTTATTATAGGCCTAATTTCAAACATTCATAAGTCCCTTATAATAGGCCTAATGTATTTAAAACTGTCAATATGTTTCGTCTTCTGTTTCTCTTCTTTATTGAGAAGGATCATTGAGAAGTTATCACAAGGGTTGGATTGCCCTTTATTATATTATTGAACTATTGTTGTAATCTACAACATTTACCTCGATTATATACTTAATTATTAAAGATAAACTCCAGTTCTGGTTTTAAAAAAAAGACAATTAATTCTCACAGAATCAAACGTAACTTACACTGAATGTTCAAGATTACAAATAAATGACATGTGCCAAACAATTTTGGAAGAAAATGTATACTGGCTGACAAATGAGCATAGAAGGACAAGGAAATCAAGGTAGTACTAGCCCCGACACCATCTGTGTTGTCCCATATATAGCTTTCTGTGTACAGTGCTTGTTACTTTACCAAGACTCGGCCAAATTTATTATGATTTTGATGACTCCAGAGCCTTGCAATGCACACCAATACTTGCATGCTACATGATCAACTTTTTCTGATCCATTTCACACCTTTTCTTTCACAATGCAATCGCATTACCAGAACTCACCTTTATCTTTAATAAAGAACTCAGCTTCTCCTTTTCTACTTCCCTTTCAAGGGGATAGATACATTTGTCCTGTTTTAATGTGATATTTCTATTATTATTATTATGAAGAAATATTTTTGTTTCTGTTTTACGCCATTTATAATTAAGCTCATGCACTTGTTATTGTAAAATCATTTGTAATTCAGCTCTCGAGCTGCGATGATTATTGAATAAATACCATTATTATTATTAATAATAATCTTGACGGGGTTTTACAGGCTATGAATTGTGGTAAGAAAGAAAATAAATTAGCATAGGCTATGGATTTTCAGCAATTGAATGATTGTTTTACAAATTAATAGACAAAATTGTTGTTAATATCTTACTTTATTGTAGTTTAGTTCATTTCATTTCACCATTATTCAGGTTTCTTAACAGTTCATTGTTAAATCAAAAGGGTCGGACTGCCCTTTAAATCCCATATTTTTACAGAATAAAGCCCTTTGAAATTAAAGGCGGAGCATGTCGTATAATCGAAATTAATTAAAGATTTCGATCGGAAAACAAACATCCTTATTAGGAATAATTTCTTGAAGATATTTTTTTTATTTTGACAGGGTGTTGGAAGGCAATTAATTTTTGTAAGAAAGAAAATTAATTAGCATAGGCTGCGGATCTTCAGCAAATCGAGTGATTTACAATTTAATAGGAAAAATATGGATATCTTACATTGTTTTAGTTCATTTATTTCACTATTCTTACTGTTTCACAACAGTTCATTGTTTTATCATATTTATGTTTCACTATGTCTTTATTCATGCTTTGCATATCTCACGTTTTACCATATTATGTGATGTAATTCGGTGTATTGGGCGCTTTATAAAAGCGGATTAGTATTATTATCATTAATTGCATACAGCAGGGTCTTTAAAAAAACGGTGTTTGTAGTTCGTCAGGTATTCCTGATAAAAAATAATAATTGAATAAACTTCCCGTTTCTCGCTTGTAATCATTCAACGACGGTGTTAGCTCTTCCAAACTCACACAAGCGCCATGTACACGCACATCCACCACACACAACTTATTATCACATAATAAGACCCCTCGCACATATGCACGCGCTCAACAATCAACGTTACTGATTTCGTACATGTAATTATTGAGGGTACACACACATACACACACTCAAGCGTACACGCACACCCACAACATGTTATCACAATTACCCCTCGCACATACGCACACGCTCAACAATCAACGTTACTGATTTCGTGCATGTAATTATTGAGGGTACACACTATAACATAACACACATGACAGACGTTTCTCAGTTTCATTATAAGTTTGTTACATACGAATCATATATATTTCATACATTTTTTCCCCCACACCATATTAACACATCATTAACCTCTGTTAGTATCACATTATCTGTGTATACTAATAACAAACGACCATCGGTAAGGAAAGTTACACATTATGGCCCGAATTCACAATGGTGGTTTGTAGACAAACCTAGGTTAATGTTCGTCATATGACGCGTTTCGACGCGTTTTTTTACAAACCTGTTTGTCAAAACGTGTCAAAACGCGTCATATGACGCACCTTAACTAAACCTAGGTTTGTAGACAAACCTCCTTTGTGGATTCGGACCTTTATATCTCGAAATAGAACGACTTACATATCATGGATAGTTTCTAGATTGAATGCAAAAAAAGTTAACTTACTTAGACATCATATTAAAACATCTAGTATTGATTAATACATGTATATTTCATAAATCTGACAATTGGTTATAATTATTAAAAATAGACATTAAATCAAGAAGTATAAAGATAAGAACATAGCGAAGGATTCTCCCGATATATATATGTCTCTTTTACAGAACAACCATTAAAATGAAAACAAAAATAAAATTCTTACCACATAACCCTATTCATCCTTTACATTATCTTCTTTGAAATATTTGGGCTAAGTGAACATTTTAACGCATTTTGCTTAACTAGGCATACAAAGTAAGAAAGTATATTCACTGAACGGGGAAAAAAACAGATTTTGAACGTTTGACCTCTTGAATCACCCATAGTGTGAATCTAGCCCATACATAGTCCTTTTTTGCTGTGATATTGGTTAACAAAACTCTCCATAACCATTACCAAAACATACAAGAAAGAAAACACCTCAAGCCCTAACATACTATGCAATAGATTATGACACAAATTTACATGTTACTATATAAGCACAATTTTGAACATATATACCTAAAACATGGGGTTTTACATAGCTACATGTCGCTTGTCCCTAAAAGAATTGTATTAAGAAATTTAAGTGGTTAAAATCAAAACCAATTCTTACAACAGAACACACCATTTTCTGTAATACATAATGCTCACGGAGTATGAAAGCAAATAAATGAAATGTCATTGTGAAAGATTTGCGATGAAGGCCTAGATTCAACACCAGCTACAGACTCCTTAAATGACTTGCAACATAATATAGGGCAATTTCTTTTTCAGAAAAAGTCGCTGCTTTAACAGAACTCGCAAGACAAATACATAACAAATGACAACAATCTTGCCTTTCAAAGGATTTCATAACAGAGAAAGAAACATTCAGGAAAGATTTAGGAATATCAATTAATATAAGATCTCTTTTTTTTTTAAATAGGAGGAAAAATTCAAAGAAAACTGGAGTGGAGCTTCTCCCCACAGTCACTTCAGGTGATTTCTTGAAACTAGTATTTCAGAAAGAAAGCAAAGTCTAGAAACATCTATCAATAATTACAACTACTAATTGTTGTTTAAAAGACTAAAACGAGTGAAACAAACGTCCTCTTTCCCCCTGCATTTAATCATTTCCACTCGTTGAGAAGTCATAACAGAACAGCTTACGGATTCTATCTTCAACTTAATAAGACTTAAAGAGTAACCCTCTAAAATGGTGGCTGACTTTTTGAAAAGATTTTGGAAGGTCAAATTTACATTCCTACTTCAACTGAATATCTGATTGTGACACGAATCTAACACAACAGACATTCTGCCAAACCAGCTCAAACCGAACCATTTTCCCCCCAGTCTAATGTCAGTCTAGTGCTATTAGGATGAAAGAGATGTTCCATGAAAGTTTTGGCATGTATCATCCTAAAAAAATATGAGCATTGAAAACATTAACATGCTAGCTTGCTAAAGATAAGATAAACTTGATGAAAGCAAGGCAATTCATTGAAATATATCTCCACACAAAAGTAAATTATCAACAGAAAGAAAATATAATCATACGTTTTTTAATTGAAAAACATAATACATGTTTGCTTGGCTTTCAAACCTGAAGTAAGACTTGTAAAATCTTTTGTTTTGAAATACAATTTCTCATTTTTGAAAGAACCTTGTGTGCACTGAAACCATGTCGTGTTTAAGTACAATGGCATAGAATACGTACAATATTGGTACAAGTCCTTTTTACGACTTTCTGAATAATTAGACTGCTCACATTGCCATCTCAGTTCATTCGAAAATTGTTTAATATAAAGCACTGTGCTAAATAACGCCCTCATTTTAACAATGAAGAGCTGTGGTCCCACTTATTTGCATTCGCAAGTTTTAAAACCCTGATATGACACTGTAACATCTGTGGTCCCTGGGGAGGTGTTTCACAAAGATCTCAAGTCAAACTTAACTCTAAGTTGGACTTAAACATTATGTGGAGCCATTTGTAGCCTTAAAATAAAGTATATTCAAAAGCAAAAATTGATGTATTTTAGACTTTTCATGCATTCCACATCAAGAACATGAAATCTCCTTGATAATAGAAAATATGAACGATTTGAATCTTTTAAAATAACTTGTACAAATTATTTTCAAAGATGCTAACGGCTTTCCATAATTGTTGAGTCAAACTTAGGATCTTTATGAAACACCCCCAGGTGTCTGTATTCTTCTACAATTGAACTCTGATACTGGGTTTAAGCAGTTTTTAAAAATTCAGGTCCAAAAAAGGAAGTCAGTTCCAGGTCTAAGTTCTTAGACCAAGATCTGAATAAGTAGAATACAGCAAAGAGTGTGTACACTATTCCACTGCCTTTAGTGCTACATTATAAAACTTAACCCAACGATCACTTCTGGACTGTGCTTTGCTAAATGCATAACTTCGAAAACGACAGTAGTACTTTATGCTGTAAATAGACCATTCTACATTCCTCATTTCAAGACGTATGGACTTTGCACCAGATATCGGTCTTGCAAGCTTTAAATGCGCTACAATGAGTTTTTAACAAGGGCAAAATATTGTTATCACATCTTCAATCTCTACAGCTACATAGTGTGGTGAATAAAATTGTTTAGAATCTGTTTTCTCTTTAAATGCAACGATCAAACTAATTGAAATTTTCATATATTTCTAATTGGCAGCATTGTATCTATATGAATAGCTAAGCATAAGGTATAGATGCATATAAGGTATTGATGCATATAGAGTATCAAAGTGTGACGTCATACTGGCCAATCTACAAGGTTGATGGTTCCAAACAATGGCATGGTGAACACATTAGGGGCCCATTTCATAAAACTTGTTATCTATACAACTGCTAAATTTCTATGACAAATTTGCTGTCAGCCAATCAGGTACCTGATTTCAGTAGCTTATAACAGTAGCTTGTAACTTGTTATTGATATCAAGTTTTATGAAACAGGGTCCAGTACCAAACACTGAATTTGTCCTGCTCCAGCTCGTTGCTTGAAGGATTTTGCGATGAACCTCATGCACAGGCTGTGTCGTTTGGAACCAGTAACCTGGACGACAAGTTATTATGACCTTAGCACTTTGTTTCTCTACTGGTTACATGTACATGACCTTGCATAAGGTACACCTGTCTAAAATTCTAACATAATAAGCAACAATTTTCCACCCTTGAAATGAATACAACAGGCGATTGTTTCAACTCACCGATTTAAACTAAATTCCACTGACAACTAAAGAATAAAATGCATTCGTTATCACTTAAAAATGTTGGTAGCTTAATCAAAGTAAGGCATCTATAAATATCTATTTTATTTGGCTGGTAACAGTCCCTATTGTTATTAAACCCAACTTCAATTCTATTTCTTATTGAGTAGCACTTTGCATCAAATGTACATTTAAGGGCGGTTGAATTACCTTTATATTTATCTCTTTTACTTAGCACATTGTAAATGGTACTCATTTTGTCCATAACTTAAATGTTACGTCCAAAATGAATAACAAAGTAATATTATATTTACTTTATACATTTCTACATTGATCCAACCTTGATGAAACTTAATGGTAATAGTAATAGTCTGCTTAGAAACAGTATATTTCAGTTCTCTCAAGTGTGGGAGTCACAGCCCTGTGAGCATAGCTTTCCACTCTCCATGTGCCTCACTAAGAAATCATTTTAGTCACTGGGTTGCCAATGGGTGAAACTATGTGGCCCAAAGCCCAATTTTAATCAAAAATATGATTTATGTTTTTTTTTTTTTTTTCAATCTCATTCTGTGTCTACTTGGCCAAACTTGGTGATAAAATGGTGTCATAGTAGACCAAAACCCTCTTCTATTAGTAACTTTCAGCAAGACTGTGCCAATTTCTTATCGGTCTTATAATTCCTTACTCCACAGTGTACAACAACACTTTAATATCTACTACATGATCCACCTTTTCAGATCACTTCCACAGAGTTCATTTTGCAATGCATTTGTAAGAGCAGAACTAAACTTTATCTTTTAAAGACTGAACCTGCAGACTCTCTTAATGTGCTAAGGAGGGGAACTTATAGAGACCTGGGTCCCGTTGCATAAAACTTATCACTGATGGTAACTTTATCATCAATGGTATCTTCCATGGAATACTTTTTATTGGCTGTTGAGCAATGTTACCATGGTAGTTACCATTGATGGCAGAGTTATCATTAATGGTAAGTTTTATGCAACAGGTCCCAGGGGTCAGTTTCACAAAGCCTTTTTTCAATGACAAATGACAAAAATCAGTGACAAATCTGATGATAACCAATCAGAAGCAAGGATTTCAGTAGCTTATAACAGTAGCTTGCAACTTGTTATTGATATCGAGTTTCATGAAACAGGGCCCAGGTGGCGGTATCAATCAACAATACCAGCGATACTCTCCTCATTTTCTACCATGAGTGTGAGTATGAGTCATCAACTTGACAAGGTAGCTCTCAGCCAATCAGATGCCATGATTTCAGTAGCTTATAACAGTGGCTTATAACAGTAGCTTATAACAGTAGCTTGTAACTTGTTATAGATCAACAATACCAGCGATACTCTCCTCGTTCTCTACCATGAGGGCAAGGATGCGGGTAAGACTAATCAGCTTGGTGCGCATGTCCTCCAGCGAGAGTTGTAGGATGGAGGGACACCAACATATCATGAGGTTCTCAGCATTCATTTTGTTTCCTTCACTATGACCTGTGACCCTATATCAGGAATAATGGAACGATCCAAATTAGCATGAGAATACCGGTTGAATGTGACCTGTGACCCTATATCAGGAATAATGGAACGATCCAAATTAGCAAGAGACTTTCCTTTAATATGACCTGTGAACCTAGATTAGGAATAATAATACGATCCAAATTAGCATGAGACTACCGGTTGTATGTACGACACACGTTCCTGCGATAATTACTCTTAATTTCCCACCATAACCAATGTCCTATCACCAACCCTTGACCAAGTCTATCATTCAACCTTACCCTCAGCCTTAACCTAAACCTAATCCCAATTACAACCTTTACTCCCTACTTTTGATGAAGTAGACCATGGAGCATTTGCCAACAGAGCAAAAATAGGATCATTTATCTGACCTTTATGGAACTTTCTACAGTAATAGTTTTGTTGCGAGTAGTATATTTCAGTTCTTTCAATTTTAAGATTCACGGCCCGCGATTATCCTCACTGTGCAGTAACTAGACATCAGCCCTCTATGTTCCCTTTTAAACATTTTAATCACTGGCTTGCTAAATAATTTTCTTTGAAATATTTCGAAAACTGAATTTTTGATATGAAAGTGCAATACTACAAGCTACTGATACAAAAGATCCAAAGAGTTGCCAGGATAGAGCAACCCACTGGACAGTTCGACAAGATTGAAAAGAGAAAATGGCAGTACAGTTTAACTATCCACGTGGGGACAGGCACCAATCAGGGTTGGTGATTTGGCTGGATATTGAAGATATAGAGCTGTTTGGTGAGGTCTAGGCATGTGATGTCTTTCGTCAAGTGTTCCTTTCATTTTTTGTAACAGGCTCTTTTTTTTTGAGAAATACATTGTACTTGATATTAAAATAAAAGGAAACAAAACGAGAAATATTACTAATTCATTGATGTTTACTGTTTGTGGGTTCATGTTGTTGTATGCATGTGACATATCTACAGTTTGTTAAGGTTGTATTGCGCCTTTAAAGCTAGATTCCAGAATCATTGAGGAACTCTAAGAAAAATCATTATCATGTTCAGAATCTCTGTCATAAATTATTCTACATGTCTTTTTTTTTCTTTTTTTTTAGCCCGTTTTGGTTAGAGTGGCCCTTTAACGAAAACCTGGTGGCAGTATCAATCGGTGAAACCGGGCCTAAAAGAGTTTACTGAAAAACCTGGTGGGGGTATCAATCAACAATATTTGCCCTAAGAGAGTTAAATGAAAACCTGGTGGCTGTATTGATCGGTGAAACCGCCCATAAAAAGAGTTTACTGAAAAACCTGGTGCCGGTATTGATCGGTGAAACCGGCCCTAAAAAAGTTTACTGAAAACCTGGTGGGGGTATCAATTGGTGAAACTGGCCCTAAAAGAGTTGATTGAAAACCTGGTGAGGGATCAATCAGTGAAACCGGCCCTAAGAGAGTTAAATGAAAACCTGGTGGCGGTATCAATCGGTGAAACCGGCCCTAAGAGAGTTTACTGAAAACCTGGTGGCGGTATCAATCTGTGATACCAGCGAGACTCTCCTCATTCTCCATTATGAGCTGGAGGATACGGATCAGTATTTCCCACTTGGTATGAAAGTCCTCTGGGGGGACTTGCAGGAGGGACGGACACCAGCATATAGCAAGGTTCTCAGCCTTCATTTTGTTCTCCTGTTGTTGACTCGTCACCCTATGGGAATAATGGAACGATCCAAGTTTAAGAGCATGAGGCTGCCTTGCATGCCAGGTTGCGTCTCAAAAAGAAAGCAGAATTGTATATAAGATTCTTTTGCTCCTATTCAATGATGGTATTGAATGGTCAAGCCCGTTGAATTGAATTCTCTTTGAAATTGCATCCATATTCCTATATAATGAACAAAGTTCACATGCTCCTACTAATTCATCAGACACTAAAACAAAACTAAATCTGGGAGATTGCATTTTTGTTTAGTTGCGCCACACCAAAGTTTGTCATGAGAGAAGCCCAATCTGTCACCGTCTGTAAAGCTTTGTTAAAGACCAATTTGTAGCACTGCAAGCTTTGTCACCAAAGCGCATGAGAGTATACATGTGTTTATGTAATAGTGAATTGTTTTGTTTTTATTTTTATTATCAACTCTACTTTTTGTTTCCATGTTGATGCCATAAAACCCCCTTAGAAATAATGGAATGACCGAGGTTAGCAAGGGACTGCCACGCGAGGTTGATGATGATGCCTCATTTTGTGTGTGCTCCCTAATAATAGCCTGTAACCCCCTTATGAATAATGGATGACTCCGAGCACGGATGAAATCCCTAGGCCAAAGTACCAAAGCCACTCACTCCAATGGCCTAGTAATATCTTTGGACATGACTAAAAATTATGAAATTTCTTATGTCAGCTTTTCCAATATTACCCTGCAAAAGCTACAGCAATGATGAGACAAATTTGCTACCAATATACATGTTCATATACAGATATTCAGAAAGTTTGCAGATTGAATAAACAAGAGCATTAGCATAAGCCCTATGTTCCCAATACAAATATGATAGAAGAATGACAGATAAAGCCAGATTTTTAATTTGCCTTCTTTGACCCTAAATGATGAGCTGATGTCCGTTCTTTCAAGAGAGAACATTATGAAGAAAGCCCTTCTACAAAGTCCATACTGGATAAGTGGGATAGAATATTGTACAGTTAAGCAAGATAAAAATGGAGAGAAAAGACACAATATACAATGATTTTACTGAATGCATAAATGATCATTGTTCAATAGATCTTCATCTAACAGTGAAGATAATAAATTACGTGGGTGCTTCTATTTTATGAGACATGAAATGTGGAGAAATAAAGAATTGTGAGTGTGAGGGCTGAATTCTAGGTAATATAATTCTATTGTTTAAAACAGTACATATGACCTTACATGGTAGGTGCATCTTCATTTCACCCGATTTCTAAAATGGAATTGCCACGTTGTAAAGGAGGAAAGCTATGTGGGTTATTCCATTCTATTAACGCGGGTGTGTATTGATAACGGCTGAGATTGAAACAGATTGGTACTGTAATGACAGAAGGAAAGCAGAGAAAGGCTTGCTTATGATGATATTAATGAATGCCAACCGTCTGGTATGAAATGGAGTATGAGTATGCCGTGGGAAGCAGTGATGTCTAATAAACCTTAAGAATGAAATCTATTTTCCAAAAAAAGTAATTACCAACCCTAAGATTGATCTACTATAGATGTATAAAACAATACCTTCCACTCTAAACAAAATGATTGTTGAAAAATACATTAAGGAATGCAAACAAAAATGAAATTGGTGGAAAAAGATGAAAATTCAATTCCTAGAAATCATGGAATAAAAACCAATAAGCATTCCTACGTAATATATTTCAAAAATTCAAATGATGTAAATTCCATTGAAATTTTCAGAGGCAAAGCAAGTCTGAAATATCTTAATTCCAAATAAGCAACTTGGAAATGAAATAATTCATCAGCACTCTATCAACGTTGACAAAATCAGGTATCTAAACAAATATATTTAAAAAAAGTAGAATGTGGTAGAGACAGAGGGGAAAAAGCCCTCAGACATGCAATTAAAGCAAGTCATGCTTGATACATGTATAGTCTATTTGACCGAATGATAATTTGAATGCAGTATTTCAAGCCTTACTTCATAGGCAATCTTGGTGTGCCACAAGGATCTTTCATAGGACCTACACTATTCTTGAAAATGATACACAAAGTCATAACCATGACTTTTAATAAAAAGAAATACCTTAGAGAAGAACATTAGTATAGAGTTTGTTCACCTTCAAACCAATATCTACACAACTGGGAATGTATAGAACGTCATATGCCTCAGAAGCAAGATCCAATGCTGGTTACTTTAACCCCCAAACATGTTGATCTTTTAATGAACAGACGTAACCTCTTCATAATAACTGAAGAAAAAAAAACTGCCTTTGAAATCTCTGTAAGGCTTGAGCTTATATATTCTCAAATTAATTCACAACACTACCTAATTGCATTGTAGAGTCAACAAATACCTTGTTTGCTAAATTACAATAAACAGATGCTCTAAGCAAGAACTTATCTGAACTGTTACCATTGTTTAAACATATATACATCAATACAACTTCTTTATAAACTATAGGCCTTGGACACCTTTAATCTCTATACCTTCTTTCAAAGAGCAGATTTTTGTTTTAATTTAGCACCACCATCCCGACAACAAAAAGTTCATCTTGTGATGGTTCATAAAAGGTGTTTTGAAATAAATCATCTTGACACAGAGAGTAACTAACATCACTAAGGATATCGGGTCCCAATTTTCACAAAATTACCAATGAATAATAAAAACTGCCACAATGCTATAATAAATTTGCCATTGGCTGAACAAGAGCACTGATTTCAGCAGCTTATATGAAATCATCTTAAGTCACTATGAGTGACAGATTTTATGATACAGGCCCCCGGTACTTCAGTATTACTTAACATAGTTTGAACATTCAATATTCTCTATGAGAGGTGCTTGCTCGCATATGAACATGTCGTAAAAATAGGGTTAGTAGATGTCGCATCGTCGGCACTCGAGATCGACTTATGAGATAGTGACCGTGAGTGCATACGTGATGATGATGGTGATGATGATGCATTGTTATTCGCAACATAAGTTTCTGAAGCTCAAGACTATATTTTAATAACATGTCTGTTAATAGTGGTGATGACACTGTATCCGTGAACGCAACCGCTCTCTGCATCAAGCTCCAGCTATTCATTGGTGATACTGTCTTCCTTGAAGCTCAAGTTCGCATCGTTGCATCTATCCACATCTGACAGCTGCTGGTTGACATGGCCAAAATGCTCCAAATATCTCAGAATAACCTTCCTTTACATGGACACCATTAAAACATTCTATCCCTGAAGCCGCAGTGACGATTTCCGGCACGCTCGTCATCTCAAAGCTATGGGTTACTCTGCTGAAACTCTCCTTCCAGGCTTCCACATAACCATCAGCAGTCCCTCCAGCCTGATCAGAAGTGCAGTCTTCCACCATTCGTGCCACGTTAACAGAGCACTTAACTCCATGATTAGGAAATCGGGATAGTTATCCCCTCGTTCACCAACTTAGGGGTCCTTTCGTTCACAAGACATAGCAAATATTCTCCACTAGTAGTGCAGGATAACATAATATAACTATGGGTGCTTCATTTGATACAGTGTGAAAACAAATACAGAGCAAAGGCAACAGATTCACATATTCTCCTGCTTTATGGGCCCAGTGTTAAGCCCTGGGGGACTCCACACCGGACTCTCTCGTGATGAGAAGTGATACGATGCTTGAAAAACCTCACCATATATATCTAATTCTTGCAGTTGTTAATTAAGGCTGACTATAATATCAACTGAACGTGAGAGGTTAAAGGTCAATGGATTAACGCATGTGAGCTCGTGTTCACGTGATGAAATCAAAGAGACTCTCTGAGTGTTCTACTATCAGCTTGAAGACTGCCGACAGGAGTGCTTCGTTTGCTAGGTCGTCAAATGACTTGCTTTGCGGGTGCAACATGGAGGGCCACCAACAAATGGAGAGATTTTCGGCGGTCATGAGGTTCACCTCCGAGCACTGAGTTATCCTATGGAGCATAATGGAACATTCCAAATTATTGTACACATGTGGGTGGTGTATTAAAGCATGTGGGTTATAAGACTTAATAATGGGGGTGGATTATTGAAGGCATTTGTGATGTGTTACTAGTAGAATTAATATGAATTGACAAATTATTATGGTCACTAAAGTTCACATACTGGAATAGTCCATTCTTTACATGTGTCAATGTGTTGAAGGGTCATCTTACTTAACAACAGGAAACAAATAATACTATTGCATGCTAAGTGATCAATGGTTATTAATTTCACTTCTAAAAACCAAGTGGTCCTACAGAAATATGTATGTGTCAAACATTAAAATCACTCATGCGTGGGTATATAAAAGGCAGCACAACTTTTTTCGCACGCCATTGGCTCAGTGTTATGTAGTGATCACCAACTTGCCTACTTCATGATCGACTAAATACTGACGCATGAGAATCTTTAACAAGCGGGTAATGTCTTTCAGTTAAAGGCATTCAGTATTGTTGAACACTGCATCCTATCATTTTTTAAAGGCAGGAAGGGTGTTGAACTCCTTTCTGGCCCCCAGTGGACAACTATCAAGAAGGTATATTCAATTAATCCATGTTTTATTGTTCCATCATCAAGTATAGCACCAGTGAAATATTATGTATTTGTGTATTTGGGCGTACCCACTAATAAGCCATGTTAACTGGGATAGATTGTATTATTTGGACAGATATCAAATATGTGTTGGCAAATTGAATGGAAGAAAATAAATGTTAATTTGAAAACAAATCCCGGTTGACAACAAATAATTCCAGGGATTACAAGTTAATATTTTCCTTTGAGAAATATGGTAAACGCATATATATATATATCAGGAAAAATGAATATATACATATGATAAGTTAATAATAATTTAGAGCTCCATAGACTGCCAGTATTTCAATAAGAACATAATCGCCCATCGCGAAAGATGCACATTTATTTTGCATATAATTAAAGCATTAATTTACATGAGTAAAATGATGCCAAGAAGATACTCATATGCCAACTGCACGGTCTATATAAGACTCTGAAGGCTAAGGTTATGAATATTCATTAGAATTAAATGTTCCTGAACTATTGAAGATAGTTATGAATATTCATTAGTTCCATCACATACATGTACTCTGAGACCATTCGATCTAACGATATTTAGGGACTAACCCACCACTAATTGCAAAATAATTTATTGCACTGCAATGCATTTGAGTAAGCTCCCCTAAACAACATATCAAATATCTCAAGAAGTCTGAGTACCGGTATGTGAAATTCATGAGATCATCTATTTATTCATTTTTATTTTTTCATAGCATGATATTCCAAATTCAATATTTCTTTGAAATTATCGATGAGAAGATTTAATTTGACGGTTGTGTATTGAAAACTTATCACATCATACAGGTACCTTTTACTATTTGCTTAAATTTTCTGACCAAATGCTCAATGTAGGTCATATTTGACTTTCATGTGTAAATGGTATGAATATTATGAACGAAATAGATATTATCGTCGGCCTTATGCCAAAAGGGCCTTAACCCGATTTTGGGGGTTATTGAGTTATTAATATCACCTTGTAGATTTCATCATTCTCTTTAAAATGATGTGCTTCACTTGTTGAAATTCGATTTATTTATGAAGATAATTATGAATTTCAAAAGGGCCTTAACGCGTATCTCATCTTTTTCCTTACGCCAAAAGGGCCTTAACCTCCACGGATGATCCATTTGCGTTAGGAGGGCCTTTCTGGCAAACCAAAGGTGTTGCGAAACAAGAAAATTTCCTTATGCCAAAAGGGCGCTAACTATGCGCGCGTACGCGCGCATAGTTACATGTACGATAACAGCAGGTTAAGGCACTTTTGGCATAACGCCGCGTAGGTTACGCCCCTTTTGGCATAATGCCGAGTACGTTACGGCCCTTCTGGCATAACATACGCTAACATACGCTACATTCAAGCCTTATGCCAAAAAGGCCCTAACATGTTTTTTGCACATAGCATGTACAATTCTGAATATTTTATAACAAATTTAACACATTTCATGTAAAACTTAATAACTTAACACATTTATCGAAATTGGCTTCAAAAGCAAAAAAACGACCACAATCTTTTGATTATTAGAGAGGCCAAAACCTTTAAACGCGATTATCTCGGAATGGCCAAAAGCAGTTAAGGCCGACGTTATTATCTTAAAAATCTGAATATTCAAGATGGTGTACTTCACCTATGGATTTTCTGCACAAACATACAAAACATACATGCCAATTACATATAAGCAAACAATTAGGATAGAGATTTACTGCATGCATTTCATGCCATGGCGCACTTTTGTACATACTCTTAACTCATATCCTGCCATAAGGCTACTTGCACGCTACTGTTATAGTGCTTTGTACACGCGAGCACACTATTGATTGCTTTATTCACGCGAGCAAGCTACTGCTTCGCTGCTTCATGCATGTTTGCTCGCATTCGTAATAGCAAAAATATTGATCGCACCATCAGATTATCTCAAAATAAACTTGGCACTGGGGAGATTTGTGGCTTGGCACAATGGGGATTAGCCCTGTGGCTCTGGGCTGGATTCAATATGGCAGGATAAGAGTAAATAATGGAATCGGCCTTTCATTGATTTCTAAAACTTTAATACGTAAACAAAGGTATGAAATTGAACGAAAAAGAATTTTCATGCAGCTACGGCTTTTCTGTTGATAAATCAGATTTCCTATCAAACAACCAGTGAAATATTTCAGAAAGTTGACTCCTAACAACAACAAAAATTTGATCAATCAATACTATTCAAATAGCATTAATTTTACAAAAACTGAAAAATGTAACACCTAAAAAAGATACATTTAACAGGGAAAACTTTTTCAAGTTTGGAATGATATCCAATTTAAAAAAATTTGCTGTAACTGTACTTCACAAAAATTACTTTCAAAAGTATTACTTGAATACAAACATATCCCTGAAATGCACCAATCAGAATGCTTACTCTTACAATAAATGCATTGTCTGTAACATAATGTTAAAAAAAAAAAAAAGTATATGTATACTTGTCAAGCAGCAGTTATAAGAAGATGATAAATAAAGAAGCACGATTAGGAAAAGTAATAAGAGACCACTCAACACTCAATTAAACGGTAAAACAGATGTGGGGGGAGGTGGAACTGTTCTTTACGGTACAAATACATGTTAAATGAATAAACCACTTAGACAACAGGTGAGACAATGACATTAATATGGAGGGACTATTTTGGAGCAAAAAAATAAAAACGACAAACAATTTTAAAGTGGATATGTTGATAAAATGTCTCTAGGATTTTTTTATTTTTTTCGGTGGTTGCTGCAAGATACCATTGCGAAAATAAAAAGTGTTAGGGCGCATACATGTGAATCATTTTTTTTTTCATGAAGCTGCGAGCAGTATTCTTTATTTGTGAACAAAATGTTATTAATTCATACACCATGATGTTAGTTTTCTCAGTAACGAAAAACAAAAAAATCTATAATTGATATATTTCTTGATCCATGCATGCATTGTTCAACAATTTTAGATATAAATTTCACACTTCTATGAACAACTTTGATAAAGTTCAAGACGTCACCTAATATCTTTGAATTGCTTTGCTACTTAGGTATGTATAAAAATATTAATTATCAAATCCTCCCAAAATACTGAAATTTTGATTGCTATAACAATGGGTAGATACGGCTGAATACTCATTTAAATCTCCAAATTGATGTGAACTTAATTTCTGGATGTTTTCAGGCAGATCAAGGTACTTCCACCACTTTCAATACCATAAAGGCATGTTAATGCCAAATAATTTTATTTGAAATTTGGTTTGTCCAGATTTTTATTTTTTTATAAATGTATTTGCATCATTATAATGCAATGATACATGTACAAGTAATAAAATGCATGAATGTAAGAACAGAATTACCAAAGAGAGTATAAATATGCATTCAGGGATTTCTATTCTTTAGAAGGGATCTATCAAATCATAAAGTTATCAAGGAAACCAAGATTTTGGTTTTGATATGCTAACCATGGCCCCAATACACTGGACATGACCCAACAGAAAGATCACAGTGTGAATGCGACCACTGCATATGTTATGTAATTGAAAAACAAGTGTGAATACAACTAATGAATATGCTACATTTAATATGGATGGATGACAAGTGTGGATGCGACATGCAAACAGCTAGGAGATGTGGATGTACGGTGTGAATGCAAGATACATACCTCTTCATATGCTGCATCATGTAGGTGAGAACAGTCTTTTTGACATGGGACAGTCCGATCAGGTATTCGGGCAACCGCTCGACAAAGAGATCTTCATTGTTGACATCTGCTCAATAGTGAAAAGATAAGAATAGTCAAGCTTGTAATGTGGCGTAATCTCGAATGTTTTGTCTTTTTCTTTCTTTTTAATTAGGTATTCGGCAACTGCTTGACAAAGAGATCTTCATTGTTGACATCTGCTCAATAGTGAAAATATATTAGTCAAGCTTGTAATGTGGTGCGTGACCGGTTCTACCATACTCGTTTTCCCCAATAGACTATAGTGTTATGAAAACCGTTTGGCAAACAGAAAATTTGGTTTCGATTTCCAATCATAAATATCTTGATGATCAGACAGGTGATCAGCTTGTAAAAGTCATGGGGTTCCTGACTGACCTAAAGGTTTATAATTATCATTGCAGCATGAGCTGAATCAAGGTTTTTTTTAAAGGATCTAAGACAAAGTTACCGGATCCCTTTAACAGGAACCAACGAAAACAAATACCTTTCTCCACCAGCATACACTTACTATTCTATACCAGCATGAAAACCTATGTCAGGGACTACACTTACCAGTTTATACCAGCATGAAAACCTATGTCAGGGACTACACTTACTATTCTATACCAGCATGAAAACCTATGTCAGGGACTACACTTACCATTCTCAGAGATGCCAACTTTTGGAAATCAGAAATAGGGAGGATTTGGAAACGACACCAAATAATGTGCGCATAGCGCACATCTCGAGCGCGGAGCGCCCGACCCATGCGGCCGGGGTCCAGGGCCCGCCTTAGGGCCCTGGAAGCTCTGTATTTAGTTAAATAATTCTCACTTTTTTTTTAAATAACATACAAATTGTACAAAATGCATGATGAATTCCTCAATACGGCGATTTTAAGCTCCATTTCCTTGCCTAGTATGTTTCACTCAATTTTGAGTTAAATTCCCAAATATTTCATTATGTTCGATATTAACGAAGACATTAATTTGTTTGATATTGACTCTTTTGAATTAACCCCATTCGAATTTGATAACAGATTATGTTCAAAGTTCTCAAAAGCTTTTACGATTTCTCATATAAATATTAGATCTTTAAATAAGAATATTGATGCCTTAAGATTATTGTATGAAGAATGCATCAAATCAAAATTTCATTTAATTGGATTGTCTGAAGTCTGGAATGTATCTTGTGCAGATATCCTTGGGGTAGATGGTTATACTTTGGAAGTGAATTGCCGGGACCCTGGTTTACGGGGAGGAGGTGTTGGAGTCTATGTTCACTCTTCTTTGAAATATAAAATGTTAAAGTATGATATTGACTTTGCTGAATCACTATGGCTTGAGGTTCAGATAGATGATCGTTCCGTTGTTGTAGGTGTCATTTATAGAAAACCAAACACTGATATTTTCCAGTTTCAAGAGAGTTTATTGTCTGTGTTAGAAAGGATTAAAGTTGATAAAAAGTTGTGTATTTTAATGGGTGATTTCAATATTGATTTGTATAATCCCAGCGTAAATGCTGAAATGTTAGTTACTTCCTTAGTGTGTTTGGGGATACATCAATTAATTAAGACACTTACGAGGGTAACACCCATGTCAGGTTCCTTAATTGATCATATTTACACAAATATGGGTGCAGATCGTATATGTGCTGGTACAATTGTAACTGACGTTTCTGATCATTTCCCTATATTTGCTATTTTTGAAGATAGCTCAGTAAAATTACAACCACAAGGAGAAGTACGATATAGAAGTTATAAAAACTATAAGAAAGAACAGTTTTGGGATAGTCTACTCTTGGAATCCTGGGAAAATGTATATGAATGTACTGATGTTAATAAAGCATATGATATATTTGTACAATCATTCATAGGTATATGTGATCAATATGCTCCGATTGTTCATCGTCACTCTTCCAGGAGGAAAAATGATAAACCATGGTTGACTAGAGCTATTAAGAAGTCAATTAAAAAGAAACATAAATTGTATGGTAAAGTATTAAAATCAAATTATAGTGAAGATAATTTGAAAAAATATAGGACGTATCGAAATGTTTTAACTACAGTTTTGAGGAATGCGAAGAGGAAATATTATAGTGATGTATTTGAAATGTATAAAGGTGACACAGCGCAAACATGGAAGTCAATAAATAAGCTATTGAAGAGTGGAAACAGTAAAGTAAAAACGTCACATGTAGATAAGCTCTGTGTTGATGAAAATGGTAGTAAGAAAGTTGTAACCTCAGGGAAAGAAATATCAGAAGGCTTTAATGATTTTTTTGTGAACGTTGGGCCTAACCTTGCTAAATCTATTAATGGTAATGTTGACGATGTTATTACATTCAAAGGTTATCTTAGTGATGGAATAATTGACTCTATGTTTTGGGAACCAGTTACTCATTATGAGGTACAGGACTATTTATTAACTTTAAATGTAAAGAAAGCTTGCGGCTTTGATGATATTCCAGCCCGATTACTGAAGGATGCTGCTGAAGTAATTGCAAAACCATTATCTTATATTTATAATCAGTCATTATTGAACGGTGTGTTCCCAGAGGCAATGAAAGTAGCCAAAGTTACACCAATTTTTAAAAAAGGGGATAGAAATGTCCCAGGCAATTATAGACCTATTTCAGTTTTGCCTCTTTTGGCCAAAATATTTGAGAAATTAGTAAACAAGAGGCTACTTGATTATTTTGAAAGAAATGATGTCTTGTATAAGCACCAGTATGGCTTTCGTAAACATTATAGTACTAAGTTGTCTTTAATTAATTTGGTTAATGATGTCCTTAAATCACTGGATAAGGGCAGTGTAACACTAGGTGTATTCCTAGATTTCCAGAAAGCTTTTGATACAATTGATCACGCAATATTGGCTGGAAAATTAGAACATTATGGAATAAGGGGCCTGCCTCTCCAGTGGTTTAAAGATTATCTTTGTAATAGATTTCAGTTTGTGAACTATGATGGACATAGCTCATTGAAGCAGATAATAACATGTGGTGTTCCTCAGGGTTCTGTTTTGGGACCTACACTGTTTTTGTTGTACATAAACGATTTGCCAAACTCAACAAATTATTTTAATTTTAGACTTTTTGCCGATGATTCTAACTTGTTTCATACGTTTCCACCGAGACAGAATTCAATTGATATGGATAATATAGTTAATATGCATCTTGATAAGGTGACCATATGGTGTAAGGTGAATAAACTTACAGTCAATCTCTTAAAGACTAATTATTTGTTAATAAGAGGGAGTAGGCAATCAGTAGTAACTCAAGGGGTGCTAAAAATAGCAGAGACTGAAATAGCCCAGGTTGATGTTGCATCATTTGTAGGAATTTATATAGATCAACACTTAACGTGGAAACCTCATATCCAAAGGGTTAATAAGTTTATCAGGAAAAGGGTTGGTGTTTTATATAGATTAAGACAGTTTGTGCCAAGGCGTGTTTTGTTGTTACTGTATAAGACGTTAATTCAACCGCATATGACCTACGGAATTGAGGTTTGGGGAAGTAATTATGAAATGAACATGAAGTGTTTATTATTAAGCCAAAAGATGGCACTAAGAGTTATAACGTTTAGTCCAATTAGAACTCATTCACAACCGATATTCCAGGAGCTAAAATTATTGAATGTGTATCAACTCCATAAATTATCTATTTGTGTTTTTATGTATCAATTATTGAATGATAAATTGCCACAGTCTCTAATTCAGTATTGCTGTTTCATAGAGCACAACTATGAGACTAGACAAAGAGAAAGTAAGAAGTTAAGTGTGCCTAAAGTAAGGACAACGCAAGGTAAATTTTCAATGTCATTCAGAGGCACACGCTATTGGAATGATCTACCCCTTTCTGTACGGGAGAAAGCATCAGTATCTTGCTTTCGTAGAACTCTTATATCACAAATGTTAATAGAATAGTTGTTTATAACTTAGAACCAAGGCTCTTGCCTTATTGTAAATATTATGTTATATAATTCTTCATCTTTTATTTAGTGTAAAATACCAAAGCTTTGTATATAAGCACAGAACATATTTACCCTAGATGTAGAATAATTTGTAGCTTAGGTATGTATTCAATAGTTATTCATATTTATTCATTACATTCTCATTTATTGCTGTGATACTTTTTGTGTGTTAGTGGTACTAGACACGATTAGCATTAAATGCTATTTTCTGGTCCCATTTATCCTTTCAATGTTAATTAATCATTCACATTTGATTGTTATATTGATGTACTTTTTGTTTTGGATAATAAACTTCAAACTCAAACTCAAACTCAAACTCAAACTTTGAGACTTCCGAATACACGGGTACTTGATACTGTATTCGATCTTTCGCTACTTTTAATTTGTCTTTTAACATAGGGGAATTACTACATGTTAAAGTTAACAGACGATATTTCTCATTCAATTCACAGATATATATACTGACAAGCGCAAAAAAAATATGTAAAAAAAAAAAAAAAAAAAATAAAAAAAAAAAAAAATAAATAAATAAAAAATAAATAAAAAAAAAAAAAAAAAAAAAAATCATTGTTTTTATTTTTTGTAATAAATCGGGAGGATAAGGATTGTGATCGTAAGGTCGGGAGTTGGGGTCAATTATCGGGAGCCTCCCGATGAAATCGGGAGGGTTGGCATCTCTGCATTCTTATACCAGCATGGAAACCTATGTCAGGGACTACACTTAACTTTCTCTACCAGCATGAAAACCTATGTCAGGGACTACACTTACCATTCTTATACCAGCATGGAAACCTATGTCAGGGACTACACTTAAATTTCTCTACCAGCATGAAAACCTATGTCAGGGACTACACTTAACTTTCTCTACCAGCATGAAAACGTATTTCAGGGACTAAACTTACCTTTGTAGTCGGCAATCATCTTGTCCTGTGTACTGTAGGGTATGATCGGCTCGGGAAGATTCTTGAAGAACTGCTTCAGTGCGGAGGCGACCGTGTTGGCGCTGAGGTTCTCTAACGAGTTCAGATCGGCGAGCTGATCCTCGTCAAACATCTTGATGATCACCTCGATATCATATGCTTTACCGGACACCCTGTATATGCCCTCTTGGGAGATACCTGCAAGAGATAGGACAGTTCTAACATTACTGACACTAGTAACAGAGATATACAGTAATGACAGGTAAAATCACACTTTGAAATGTTTTTCATGTTGTACCTATATGTATTGATCTGGGCCTCGTCTTACAAAGAGTTGATATCAATCGCAACTTATATGCGATTGCAACTATGTACATCAGAGATAGTAGACTAGAAATTTGCAATTGGTTGGAGGACTTGCAATTGATTCTGATCAATCGTAATTCTTTGTAAGAAGGGGCCCAGTTCAAAATTGTGTTGGAGATGAGGTTCTCTAATAAGTTCAGAGCAGCGTTCTGATATCCGTCAAACATCTTGATTAGCATATCATATTATACCTTCTTAAGAAATATGTGCAGGAAATACGAGAGTATTCTTGGTGAACTATCAGAACATTCTTCAGAAATGTATGTAATTGGATACATCTTCATCACCGTCATCATCATCACCATCCTCATAAGCACAATCCTTATCATCACCATCGTTGTCATCTTTTAGAATCCTCACATTCATCATCATGACTTCCATCATCATCATCTTAATCACTATCGTCATCATCATCAGCAGCATTATCACTATCATCATCATCACCATCACATTCATAATTGTCACCTCCATCATCATCATCATCACTATCATAATCATCTTCATAGTCATCCTCCTCACTTCCATCACCATCCCCATCATCATCATCGTAATCATCTTCATCATCATCATCCTCACTTCCATCACCATCCCTATTATCATCATCAAACCTTACCTTCTTCCTCTATCCGATACACACACTGTTCAATGAAAGACGGGATGCCATTCTCATTCAAGATGAGCGTTTCAAGAGCGGGTTTTATCGGTTTACAAGGTAGTCCATCCTTCCCCTTCTTGGCTTTGGGTTTTTTCTATAAAATAAAAATAAAAGGGGTTAAACTCAATTCATATTTGTATTAAAAAAGGTAAAGAAGGGCCGGAGAGAGAGAATACAGAAAAAAATACAGGTAAAATGTGAATTGTACAATACCTCCACAACTCCCAGCATTTAATGAAAACAAAATTCCAAAAATAAGTATAATGAGGTCCTTGGGACAATCAAAATAACATTGTTATACACATACTGTAGCAGGAATCTTGTTCAATCGGATCACTTTATACTGAGTTTCCACTGTACATGTATCATAATGAGTTGTTAAATGGGTGAACCATATAGAATGGTAGCAAAACTAGCAATGAACAGTTTTGAACATATCTTAACACTTACCACTAATTATTATTCAGTAATACTAATAGTTTCAAAGTACCCTGTGAGAGTATTTAAGTCATTCTTATCATTTGGAGGTAGAAGCTCCTGCATGAAGGGCCATGTACTTCTGAATTCATCTCGCTGACACTTTTACGCTCATCTTTGCTTGTATTTTGACAGATTTCCTTCCGATAAGTTCCGTAATTAATCACGAATCATGTACCATACGCAGCGACAGCACCGTGCACTGCACGTTAAGTACGTATCTCCCATATAGTCATGCTGTGATCGTGAGTGATAACGCTAGCGCTTCACATGCATGCTGTGCGGTGCCTATGGCTGAAGGATTATGCATGGCACTCTATGGGCACTCTACGCACACACAAGCTCTTTGTTACATGCTGCCAATAGAGATCGGCATAGCGCGCAGCAAACACGATGCACGCATCTTGCCCAATGCGATCCTTCCAGCACTCATCAAGTCGATCCCATAGAAAGCCGATTGGTATTTGTACTAGATGTATTCCCCCAAATCGGAACGTTCCGTTTTCTATGGCTCTAAAAACTTAAAAAACGTAAGGTTCCATTACAATCGGAACAGTTGGCAAGTCTGGGATAGGGTTTATATATCGTTGGCTAGGATCTCAAGGCTATTGCTATTTTACATACAAACATGCTGTGAAAAATGAACTTACTTTGTTATCCTTTTTTTTATTTGGCAACTTGTCAATGGGAGTATTCTGAAGAAAAAGAAGAACAAAAATCAAATAATTTAAAAATGCTTTATACAAATTAGTCAGAGCTTTGCACAACAAATGGTTTCGAATTTGCTTTTGCTACAGGTAATAACTAAATTATTCATACCCCTTGTAAATGTAATGTTTTTGGTAACTCATGAATGCAAGGTGGACTAGTTGAATTAGGGCCTTTGTTAAATACTTTTTGATGTAAGCTTTGAAATGTCACATTCTCAAGAAACATAAATTGAGACTTCTCAATATTTCACATACTTGAATGAAAACTTGGTAAGGGTATGAATAATCTAGTTGTTCCTATATATTTCTGGCAATAGAGTTTCACTTCTTAAAGCTAAAATATATATATCATACTAAACAAACAAAAATGGATTTCCATTTGTTTTTCTTTTAAAGGCACACTGTCCTACTTGTAGCTACTTGCTCCCTCTATATAGAAAACTTCCCAAATCGGTGCCTGTTGGTCCCCCATGATCCTCTTTTTCTTATGTTAAATGAGAGCTGAGTTAATGAGATAGCCACCTGTCACAGTGACCTTGTTGGCTCGCTGTGTGGTCTAATTCCTTCTAGCTGCAGTAGTAACGCCTACCTTTAAAGTTAAAACTACTACTGATTGATTGATTAATAAATAGAATGCTAGGTTGTTGGTAGGTTACTGGATTGAAAATTGAGTTCATGATTGTTTGGTTACCAGACTGACTGGTTGGTTAGAGAGTATGTTGACTCAAAAGATTTGAGTGAATGAATGACTGAATTATGGAATGATTGCCTGACAAAGTGATTTGATTATACACATATAACTTGACTGACTGGTCGGTTGAATGATTGAACCTTACTATTTAACATAATATAATATGATATTAAGTCAAAATAAATATCAATATGAATTTGCATACAGTTTTGGAAACTTGGAGAATCAATCCCGACTAGCACTCGTGCTAACTTTTGGTTCTCCCTTTAACAACAATTTAAGTTTTTAAGTTTATAAATATCTTTTATTTGAATCACTTATACGCTATTGGAACTCTGTGAATTTCAACTCCAGCCACAAATCTCTACTATTATTAAGTTATAGCTAATTCACAGGTTTGATATGATTAATTTAATTTGTACACAGGGTTCAACTATGGATATTTTCTTTTTCTTTGTAACTCATGTACATGGATATTTTGTTATTTTGTTAACCACTTGAATACATTTGTAAATTGTAACATTGTGTTATGTTGTTGTTTTGTTGTTAATAAATTCAAATTAAACAAAAATATATATAAATATTTTCTTTTTTATTTGCTCTCTTTCAGTGGATCTGCAGGATATCCAGGTAATATTAAAGACTTTTTGAAACTAAGGGCAAGTTATTTCAGCAATTCTCGAGGCAAAATCAACCTTTTTTTATAATCCATTTGCAACACAGGGAACAATAAAAAATAAAATAAAAAATGACTAAAACTTACAGGCTCGTTTCCCTGGAAAGAGCTGTCCATGGATGCTATAAAGATAGAAAGAAACAAATAAATATATACTCATAAAAACAAACAATTGATCAAATTGGAACTATGTTTCTTTGAATAGACATGCGTTCAATCATTGAGAGCTGCTGACCTGTCACTTAAAAAGGGGTGATTTTTCAGTTTGAAAAAAAAAAGTTAAGGAAAAAGAATTTGTATTTTCAGGGCGACTTCACTATGCAATATGGTATTTTTACCAAACTAACTTGCTTTAGCGACCAATTTTAATTCACGACCATCTTGCTTCGTTCTGAAAATAAAATCAATTTTCAAATCGTAAAATTAATTTTAGGGCCTTAAAATTAATGTTATGAACTTAATTATCATCAAATTCACCTACAACTCATAACTCAATTCTCACTGAAAAGGCTAACAAAACAAAACCCCATAAAAGTCTACATACAAATAGTAAAGAAAAATATCCTGCTAACATGCAGTCTACTGTGCATACGGGTTGAACTAAAACTAAACTCCCATGCCTTTCTTGGTCTACTTGCAGTGCATCAACTCCGATCACATGCAATTCCAAACCTCATTCTCTAACTGTCTATTCACCGTCATGAATATCCTGTTCACATGCCAATGTTAATTGCACAAAAGTATGTAAGCGACTAGGAGACCAAAGGCTTTACGTCCTCTTCAAGGGACATGGTAATGAGGATCAATGCCTTACCAAAGGGCAGTAGAGCATTGACTTGCGTTTTGACCCCGGGACCTCCCGCTTAAGAGACCACTACTCTACCACTGAGCCATCGTGCCTCTACATGTATATTTGGAGGGTCATATCAAAGCATATCAAACCAGGGAATAATTTTCCTCAAATTTTTTGATTAGCAATTTCAGCCGATGGATAAATATTTCAAATGAAATTCTGTACATTTCTATGGAAGAAAACTGCTACACAAAAGATATTTTGTATAGCAGTCATGCAAAAATGCATAGCAAATTGCGATGCGATACCAGGAAAATTATTCCCTGCAAACCATACAATGCTTTAAAGTGCCTTACTAAAGGGCAAGAGCGTATTGACTTGCGTTTCGAACCGGGACCTCTCGCTTACGAGACCACTACTCTCCCACTGAGCCATCGTGCCTGTACATGTATTTGGGGTCATATCAAAGCATATCAAAGCATACAATACCTTTAAAGTGCCTTACCAAAGGACAAGAGCGCATTGACTTGCGTTTCGTACCCGGGACCTCTCGCTTACGAGACCACTACTCTCCCACTGAGCCATCGTGCCTCTACATGTATTTGGGGTCATATCAAAGCATTCAATGCCTTTAAAGTGCCTTACCAAAGGACAAGAGCGCATTGACTTGCGTTTCGTACCCGGGACCTCTCGCTTACGAGACCACTACTCTCCCACTGAGCCATCGTGCCTGTACATGTATTTGGGGTCATATCAAAGCATATCAAAGCATTCAATGCCTTTAAAGTGCCTTACCAAAGGACAAGAGCGTATTGACTTGCGTTTCGTACCCGGGACCTCCCGCTTACGAGACCACTACTCTCCCACTGAGCCATCGTGCCTGTACATGTATTTGGGGTCATATCAAAGCATACAGAGCTGCCAACCTCGTGCGACCAAACAAAAAAGAATGCAATAGAACGAAACTTACAACCACGAGAGACACACTTCTAATGCTTTTTTTTCCATATTATATATATTATATTAGAACAGACAGTTTTTTTTTTTTTCTCTGGTGTTATTATCCTCAATTCTATCTTTTTGAGAATATTTTTATCCTCAAGTATGTTCTCAAGTATGTTTTAAACTTAGTTTTCTACTGAATTTGTGATCAAATCAACATTTTAGGGCAGTTGTTTGACGTGCGGTCTTTAAAACAAAATATATATACAAATTATTTTATTTTAAACATATTTTATGAGAAAAAACGTACTACCGTAATTTGGAGGAAAAAGCAGAATAATTGCGGGAAAAACTTACTGGTTGGCAGCTCTGAGCATATCAAAGCATATCAAAGCATACAATGCCTTTAAAGTGCATCACCCTATTCGCATGCGGATCTTAATCTCGTCGTGACTCACCCTGGCTAGCTTGCTCATCGTGTGATTTGGGATCATACAAGGGGGCTACACGTTTGTGATAGTGTAAACATATATAAAGACGGTATAAAGACATGATCTGCATTCACGGACATACATTATGAAGGGAAAATACCTGTGGGACAAGATACACGGTATGGACCACGCATGCACCATTCAGACGTGTATCGCTTACAGTTTACCATATAAAACCCCTTTAAAAACTATATAAACTATAAACTATATATACTCCATGAATTAATTAGAATTAGGAATAGGATCAGCTCTTTGATCACTTACAAAGAGCTTACAGAATTTGAACAGTTACTTCAGGAGTTCTAGAAACAACTCTAACCCTGTTTAAGCCATTGCCCCATCCAGACCTGTGGTCAAGTCCCATCAAAGGCCCATATGTCCTTAAACAGTTTTATTGAAGGCTTTGTCCCACCAACATACAAGCCAGGAACTCTGAAGAGCTCGTCCTAGGCATTCAGGACGCCCATCTTCCTTCTACAAGCTCGTTCCATCCCTTACTCGTCCACATACCTATTCCTAGATCATCAACGACCCCCTGTCCCTAGTCGTTCAAGGCTTTGTCCTACCAACATACGAGCCAGGAACTCTGAAGAGCTCGTCCTAGGCATTCAGGATGCGTAACTTCCTTCTACAAGCTTGTTCGATCCCTTACTCGTCCACGTACCTACTCCTAGATCATCGACCAACCTATCCCTAAAACTACCAAGATACAAACCAGGACCTCAGAAGATGTTACAAAGGCACACCTACCTTCTATAAGCTTGTTCAAGCCCTTGAGGAAATCCTCCCGCTTCTTGTGCCTGGCATTCGCAGTACCCATGGGCCTCCTGACGGGGGTTTGTTTCTGCACCTCTCTGGGCCGGCCGGCGTTCGCGGGCGAGGCATCTGGGGTGTTGTTGTTTGCTACAGGTAGCCCAGTGGGGCGAGGTGTGGTCGCGACCATCGGTTTGCCGAACATGATTCGCTGGTTCTAGGGTGTCGGTTAAAATGGAAGACAGGTTGAGTGAAACTACAGAACATCATGAATGAAGATCACATTTACTCTGCTAAATCACATCTATAGACCATTTCGTAGTTAACACATGGTACAAATGACCCCAAATATCCACAGATCTTTTACTCATTGAGAAGTCCCACTTTGTGTATTTTAGAATTAATCAATGCCAAAGTCATGTATGTGTTTCATGAATAGCTTTTGTGTGCTGCCTTGTATCATAGAATGTACTGTCGGTGCACAAATGAATAATGATTACTTAACATGAGCACATATTTATCTCAGTGGGCTTCAACATTTTATCACAAATGACCTTTATCGGCTAGTGCGCAGATTGTATCTACAAAATGGTCTATTACAGTAACAATGTATTGCAGACAGCAAACCTGCAAACACAATGTAAAGACTGCAGTAACAGTGTTAGAACATCATATGTAATTCATAAATAATGGCAGGAAAATATTGTGTTAGTATCATAAAACATTTTACTATGAATCTTCACTGCGAAGAGGGGAGAATGGAAAGAGAACCTTACAATGATAAAAGCTCAATTTTTCTTTTATTAAACCAGGAATGTATTCCTAAAAACTCCTTCTCTTACTGAAATGATTTAAATCATAACAAATTCTAAAATGCAGCATTTCAATGATGTTTGCAAAGATGTTTTTTACATATGCATACCCACCAAAATGCAATAAGACACCAATGAACAAGCCATGAGTATAGATTCATTATGATTATGTTAATTGAAATCACTTCACTAAAATATAGATTTTTTCTTCTTCAGAGTAAAAGCCATGGTTAGTTCAAAAATATTAGTAATAGCTTGTGACATATTAAAATTTCACAGAACATGAATGAATATTTCTAAAAAAAAAGCAAGGTTAATGAAAATGCTTACGAATGTATTAGTGTTTAATAGTAGAACAAAAGTATTTTGTTTGTCAGATGATTCAGGATATGAATTAATCATACACACTATTTAATGAACTCCACATGGTAGACATCTTTTTAAGGTGTTATTACAAATCAATTGGTAATTTTATTTAATGCCTCAGTCACACCTAAGAAATGAATTCTTAATATCAAGAAATTATTTTCTGTTGTAAAGCAATGGTAATTCTTGATATCAAGAAATAGGAATAATTGTTGTTGCCGTAAATATGCAGCAATACGCAAGCCAAATATGCAAAGGTGTGACTGAGGCATAAGAAAACTTGACTGGTCACTGGTGTGACTATCAAACTACATTTTTAAAGAAGATTTTGACATATTCAAATAAAATCTGTGTAAAGAGCTCTCTCTAGCTTCGCTTGGTTTTACATGCAGCATTACAACTTGCAACAAAGCAGTATCTTCTTTCTCTATACAGTTGAACCTCATTATACTGAGGTCCTTGGGACCATGGAAATTACCTTGTTATATCAGAACCCTGTTTCATAAAAGATCAACAACAAGCTACTGTTATAAGCTACTGAAATCATGGCATCTGATTGGCTGAGAGCAAATTTGTCATAGAAATTCAGCATTTGTTATAGATAACAAGTTTTATGAAACAGGCCCCTAGAATCTTGTTATATCAGGGTAAAAAACATAGGAATATGAAGAGGTGCGACAAGCAAAAATCACCTTTTTATAACAGAAACCTTGTTATATTAGAGCTCTTTATATTGAGGTTCCACTGTACAAGGTCATGAGGTCAATGATGGCCAACTTTTTTCTATAAGTAAGTAATCTTCTAGAGTGACTAACCATAGCCCTTGCTATGCCTCAAAACTGACAGATATGTTTCAAAGAAAATGTGATGTTAGACAAATTGTGTCATATTTTTCCTTCTTACATTTTCATACCCCCCTAAATTAAAAGTATTCATGTCTAACATCTTGATTAATTATCTTGCTTTGAGTTTAAAGATGAAAGACAGGCAGTTAAGTTTAAGAACTATATAAGGAAGCTACTAATAGGCTGTTTTTGTAATGTAACCAAATTGTGAATGTACATGTACATGTATATACGTCTTTGTTAAGTGCATAAATACAAATTATTTAATTTATATTTACAAATAATTGTTTCTCAATAGTCTGAATGTGCATTGCATACAGTATTTGTTGCTAGGTAGGACACACATTATGGTTTGCCCTCCCTAGCAACACAGTTTGCATTCTGACTATTGAAATACAATTTTTAACAGGTGAATGAAATAATTTTTATTGAGGCGCTTCACAAAGACGTATGCAATAGGGTCAAACCTGCTTTAGAGACCACCCGTCTACAAAGACCACATTTTTTGTTTCCCTTGAAAAAGGTGTTCTCATTGAATTATGTACTAAAGGAACCTGAACCTGAACCTGCCTATAAAGATCACTTTTCTTGTCTTCCTTTTATGGCCTTTATAGGCAGCTTTCACTATATTTGGTTACAGTACAAAAATGGACTATTGGCTGTGGTCTGAAAGGAGATCATTAATTAACCTGTAAACTACTAAATTCTCACATTCCCATAGGCTTTAACACAGAAGCCACTAGGTTCCAGTAGGCAATGGGTTAAAAATGTGTGGAGTGTGGAGCAGTATGAGAAATACAGCACACAAAAGTAGATTGCTCTTAAAACATGCACAGTCTAATAAGGAGAGAAGAGACACAAGATGAAAACAAACACTGCAGACAGGTGCCTAGGTAATACCCCTAAATCATCCATCATTTGACATGTAATTCAAAAGCAAATAGAGTACCGAAGTGTGAGGTCATACGGGCCAAGTCGTCAAGGTTGCTGGTTCCAATCGACTTTGTGCTAAACAATGGTATTGTGATCACACCAGCCCCAAACACTATATGCCCTGCTCCAGCCCGTTGCTTGAATGATTTGATGGTGAACCTTGAGCACAGGATCTGTTGTTTAGAACCATTAACCTGGTCGACGAGCGAGTATGACGCAAGCACTTCGGTACTCTATAGATGTAGCATATGGGACACTAAACAAAGGTGTTGCTTGGTGTTATCTACACCTATATGATACATGGAGAAGAACCCCCATGGAAGACATATGGTGCCAAGTAGGTGTTGGTATAATTACAGTGCCATCTATGAGTAAAACCTAAATTGTATGTGAAAGAAGATTGGTTTGATCACAGCGTCATCTACACCTAGGTGATAGAAGAACTTGAGCGAAAGACATAAGGTGTTGGTTTAATTATGGTGCCATCTACTTGTACACCTATGTGATAGAAAAAAAAACCTGTGAATGGTGCTAAGAAGGTGTCAATTTGAATACAGTGTTGTCTACATTTATGTGATAAAAGAGCCCCATTGAAATGTATGCATGTATGGTGCTATCCAGGCTGTGGCTTGGTTATGGTGTTGTCTACTCCTATGGGAAAAAAGCACCATGACTAAAGCTACGGTCACAAAGGTTTGTACGAACGATGCGTTCATACAAATCTCTGTTTTTCCATTGTCTTCCCAAATTTCTGAAAATAGTTCGTACGGCATTCGTAATGGCATTTGTGACCGAGGCTAAAAGAAAGACCTACATGTATGGTGCTAAGTATGTGTAGATTGGGATATACAGTGTCATCTACACCTACATAGAACCCGATAACAAACATGGTGCTAAATAGGTGTGGTTTGAATATGGTGTCATCTAAACCTATGTGAAAAGAGAACCCAGATATACATGTATGATGCTATTAAAGTAGGTATGGTTTGACTATGACACCATCTATATGATAGAAGAAACCTGATGAAAGACACATGGTGTATGGTGCTAAGAAGGTGTTGTAAACCTTCATAAATATCCTTGATGACCGGCATATGCATGGTGCTAAATAGATGGTTTCATCAACATGTATGTGATAGAAGAACCCTAATGAAAGACAAACGGTGTATGGTGCTAAGTGGGTGTTGTAAGCCTTCACAAATCAGATGGGCATGGCTCACCCTAACAAAAGGGCACACAGATGCACAGCTAACTAGACACATGTGACTACGTCTCCTATATGCCTCCGCCCTAAATTCAGTATAGGAAATGGATGGATTTATCTGTGACATATCACAATGAAAACAAAAAGCCTCTCTTATGGTTCGCTTGAGATATCACAAAAACAAGGCTAAAACCTGTAATTTCTAAAATTGACCTCTTTGACCTTTGACCGATTAACCCAAAATCTGATCAGATTGTCTTCCTTTGGTATTACATATTATCAACAAGTTTGAGCCTCAAATCTGTAGTGGTTCTTGATATATTGCGATAAAAAGGCCAATACCCAGAATTTCATAAGTTGACCTCTCTGACCTTTCACCTTTGACCTAATCAGATTGTCTTCCTATGCTGAAACACATTATCACCAAGTTTGAAATTCATATCTCAAATGGTTCTTGAGATATCGCGTTAACAAGAAAGTGGGACGGACGGACGTACAGACGTACAGACGGATGGACGGACGGGCAACCCGAAAACATAACACCTCCGGTGACCTTTGGTGACCTTTGGTGGGCGGAGGCATAACAAAGGTAGAAGCTCACTACAAACACACAGTGCTGAGAGTACAGAAGCACATGCTCACTGTCTCTCTGTTGAAAATGATGCACAGACAGAGAAAAGGGGTGCAAGACTGAGCCAACTTACAGTGCCGCGAGGCAGGTGATCGTGGGGCTGTGAGTAAATTCCCGACTGGGGACCCCCTCCTCCTCCGCTACTACCGGTCCTAAAGCTGCTCCCGATTACCCTTCGGACTTGATCAAAGGGGAGGGCGTCGGCCGGGCTGGAGTACCCTGCCCCCTCATCGCTCTCAGGGCTAGCAAAGGGCGGGGGGTGGTTATTGTGGGTGGGGGTGCTGCGGTGGTGCCAAACTGGGAGGTCATTGGGGCGGTTTACGTTACCAATGGGGCGCATGAGCCCCTCCATGCGTACAGGGAATTTAGTAAGGTCCAGTTTCTGGGGGAGGGGTAGGATGGGGTAGCAAGGGGTGGAAGGAAGGTTTGGGTTTGTGCATATACACATAGGCACAGGAATGACAAAAGCAGAGGTGAAAGAATCAATAAGATATTTGTTGATTTCATAATGTATTGATGTGGATTTCATAATGTATTGATGTGGATTTCATAATGTATTGATGTGGATTTCATAATGTATTGATGTGGATTTCATAATGTATTGATGTGGATTTCATAATGTATTGATGTGGATTTCATAGTGTATTGATGTGGATTTCATAATGTATTGATGTGGATTTCATAATGTATTGATGTGGATTTCATAATGTATTGATGTGGATTTCATAATGTATAGATGTGGATTTCATAATGTATTGATGTGGATTTCATAATGTATTGATGTGGATGTCATAAGGTATTGATGTGGATTTCATAATGTATTGATGTGGATTTCATAATGTATTGATATGGATTTCATAATGTATTGATGTGGATTTCATAATGTATTGATGTGGAATTCATAATGTATAGATGTGGATTTCATAATGTATAGATGTATAGTTTTGTTGTATATCAATGAATGTATTTAAAGAAACATTTGAAATTCAGAATACAGGGGAAATATTTTAGACAGTTTAGATGAGACAATTTTTATCAATAAATCAAAGCATTATATATCCATAATTCAAGTTGATGTATTTAGCAAATCCAATGAGTTATTTTTAATTATAAGCCATGATAAAAAGCAAATCATAAATGATGTAATGTAGTTCATAAAACAAAACAAATATTATACAGAGTTAATTTGGAAATCAAATGTCCATGAAATTAAATTATTTTGTATTTTTTTCAGTGATGAATGAAAAATGAAGACATTGAATCAAGCCAAGGGTTTGGTTTGAGGAAAGGGAAACAATTAATGGGGAGAAAAAATAAAATAAACATATCATAGAACGGTTATATTTCCAGCATTCCCAAGGAGAAAAATATAATCAGGGAAAAGAGCATGCTTACATATCTTAAATAAAAACATTAACAAGAAGGAAAATGCACCGGTTTCATGACTAGTTTAGCAAAAACTGATATGCTCAATAGCCCTTTACCATATTAGCAGCAAGAATACGCATTATCTACAGGGATGCCAACCTTTCAGAGCACAAATCAGTAACCATAAGGCTCAAAATCAGTAATTTGGGGAATAAATCAGTAATTTCCTATGCGGCGCCATGAATCTTAAAAGAATGGCAAGCGGACGCATGCGCGCATGATTATCTGAAATTTGTTGTGATTTTACTCCCACAAAGTTGCTAAATATTGATTTTTCAGTTCATCACAACACATAAGTTTTCAATGAAAAATTGGCTTCTATTAAGAGAATACTTGATAATTTTCCATCTTTCTCATGCAGCGAGTGCTGGATGGCCACCATACTGTACAGCACTTGCTATGATAGATCCCTATGCGCAAAAAAAATAAATAAAAAATAAATAAATAAATAAATAAATAAATAAAAACGTAATTTTTAGACAACATTCCGTACTGCCGTAATGGTCGTTAATTTCCGTACCAATTACGGGAAATCCATACTAGTTGGCATCTCTGTATCTAGTATTGAGGGAAAGGTGTAGCTACACGATATTCTAACAGATATCCACAAAAATAGCAAAACCTGGTTTATATATTTTAATGCTCACCAGATAAACCGTTTAAGGAAAACCGCTTTCCCATTTGACATAGAAATTAGAAATTACACCAACAAATTATAATTTAAAGCAGGCTTTGCATGATGAAGCAACATACTGAAATGTGCGCTTACATTACACAAAGCACAACGGAGTACCCAGACCTTATGGACAAAATCAAAACTTGTAAAACCATTGATGGGGTGGGATGGGAGTGAGGGTAGGGGGTTTTAATGGTCAAAATGGGTGCAGGTGTACCCCTGAGTTGCTGGGGAGTGGTGGGTTATGGTTCCTGTCTGGAAGGACGAATGAAATAGTGCACAGACATATCCCCGAGTGTGTCTTCTGGTTCATGTCCGTGAAAGGGGGCGGGTTTCTAGAGATCAGACCATAATCAGGGACAGAAACGCAACTTTTGGAACCGAACGTGTCTGTTTTTTAAAGAAAGGGGGTGACTAATGATCACAGAGGTGCAGGTACTTACCCCTGGTTTAGGCGCGATTGGTGGTGGCTCCTGCCTCTGTCTACTAATCTCAGAAGGGGTGGGGCTGAAGGTGGGGCTGAAGGCGGCGTAGAGGGGGTTATCCTGCATCCCTTCCTCCGGCTCCTCCGACGTTCTGTAATCTGGCACTGTGGCGTAGGTCATGGAATTGCCTGGGACAGACAGTAAGTATGGGATCGATCATTAACCAATGGCAGGACAGAAGGGGAATATGGGATCTATCATTAACCAATGGCAGGACAGAGGGGGAATATGGGATCTATCATTAACCAATGGCAGGACAGAGGGTGAATATGGGATTAATCATTAACCTATGGCAGGACAGAAGGGGAATATGGGATCTATCATTAACCAATGGCAGGACAGAGGGGGAATATGGGATCTATCATTACCCAATGGCAGGACAGAGGGTGAATATGGGATTAATCATTAACCTATGGCAGGACAGAGGGTTAATATGGGATCGATCATTAACCAATGACAGGACAGAGGGTGAATATGGGATCTATCATCAACCAATGGCAGGACAGAGGGGGAATATGGGATTGATCATTAACCAATGGCAGGACAGAGGGGGAATATGGGATCGATCATTAACCAATGGCAGGACAGAGGGTGAATACGGGATCGGTCATTAACCAATGGCAGGACAGAGGGTGAATATGGGATCGATCATTAACCAATGGCAGGACAGAGGGTGAATATGGGATTGATCATTAACCAATGGCAGGACAGAGGGTGAATAAGGGATTGATAATTAACCAATGGCGGGACAGAGGGTAAATATAGGATCAATAATTAACCAATGGCAGGACAGAGGGTGAATATGGGATCGATCATTAACCAATGGCAGGATAGAGGGTGAATATGGGATCGATCATTAACCAATGGCAGGACAGAGGGTGAATACGGGATCGATCATTAACCAATGGCAGGACAGAGGGTGAATAGGGGATCGCTCATTAACCAATGGCAGAACATAGGGTGAATACGGAATTGATTATTAACCAATGGCAGGACAGTGGGTGAATATGGGATCGATCATTACTCAATGGTAAGACAGAGGGTGAATATGGGATTGATCATTAACCAATGGCAGGACAGAGGGGGAATATGGGATCAATCATTAACCAAGGGAAGGACAGAGGGTGAATATGGGATCGATCATTAACCAATGGCAGGACAGAGGGTGAATATGTGATCTAAAGTGTATCATTAACCAATGGCAGGACAGAGGGTGAATATGGGAACAATCATTAACCAATAGCAGTTCAGAGTTTTTCTTAAGGTCTAAATTATACAGCTTTCCATCTTCAAATTGACATCGATCATCCTTATTTTCTATTCCTATATAGTTCAAAAATATAAAAATGTATAAGGACTGTACCTGTTTGAGCCGGTGACGTCTGGTTGTTGTAAGAGTCGTATAGCACGTTATCTATCATCCCTACAAAACAACATGTGTGTGAGAAAAAAAGACATTGTTATTTGATGAGCAAATAAAAGAGAGGGAGAGAGAGAAAGAGAGTAGGGGGGTACCCCTTGCACAACACAATAGCAAAAGTTACAACAAAACAAAAGGATGTTTATTAGCACAATAAGAGCAGACCTGCCAACCTCTGGCGTTCAAAAACTGTATTCTTTAATCCCAAAAGTTGTATTTTACTGACAAAAGTTGTATTCTTAAAAATAAACACGGACTGTTACGCGGATCAATTTTTTTTATGGATCATTTGTTGAATATGCATGATTTCGTCACCACTGTTGTGTTCGATGAACCAATGGACATCCCCAAATTGCCAATTTGAGATGCTTGTAGGATACTTTACAGGACAGAATGAGCATTTAGCCATTGAAAATGGCTAACACACACACAAAATACAATTAAAAAATATTTTTAAAAAAATTTAAAAAAAATATATATAAAAAAAAAAAAAAAAAAAAAATCGTTTCGTACTAAATACGATTAAATCGTACTGGTTGGCAGGTCTGTAAGAGTCACTCTCATAGTAAATAGGAAAGAAGACATGTTAAATCGATTGAAGGATGAAAAGACATAAAACATAGGCAAAACATACATGTGTACATGAAACATGACATAATTCATAAATATGTGATAGTACAAATCTGCACTGAATGAACATGATCGTCAACAAAAATAATCCATGTAAGATCGAGGAATTAGAAACAAATACCTGTAGGTCAAACTGAAAGAGAGAGAGAGGTAGATACAAGAGAGAGAACCGTGGAGGGCGCGCGAGCAAGTCTAGACTACAGGGCCACTAAGGGCGTATTGTGTAAACCAAATCAATGCGTGCTTTGACAGTGATTGATTTCGTTTGACTTTAGCAATGTGAATTTCTTTTTTCTCCATTGGAACAGTCCTGGGAATTAGATCGACACACATCTATGATAAAAAAATTGGGACTTTTTATTCTGGTCTACTTTATAAAAGTGATACACAGCAAAGAGGGTATTAGTAAGAATTACCCACACAAGGTACCTTTTGAACAGTCTTAAACACCCAAGGCGATAGCTAAGGGTGTTTGGACTGTTTCAAAGGTACCGAGTGTGGGTAATTACTAATGTCAAAACAAAGTGATGTGTATTATAAAATGATGTTTTATATGACCGGTCATTAGTAAAATAATGTGTTAAGAAAAATAACTGCTTGGTCACGTGTACGCTCTCAACCAATCATTTCATTAGGGCTTCATTATCTTATAAAGGCCAGTTATTTGACATAAACATTATATGGTTACTTTACAAATTACAATTATTGGTAAGGGTATGAATAATTTAGTTGTTATCAGTGTTTATGGTAATAAGTTAATATGTATTTTGTTACATGTTCCTGTGTTGTTATATTTATATGATATGCTCGCTTGCTTAATTGAAAACATATTGCATGACTTTTCCTTCAACAAAATCAAACTCTTTTTTAATTAATTTTGCAATTGAAACATAAATAATATGCAGAAAATCTTGTAGCTTTGCATATTTCTTAAAATTACACTTTCTTTAATAATCATGATTTCAAAAGCATGACAAATCAAATTACAAATCATATTTTTGTTATTTAATATTATCATGAATAACTAAGAAATATTGCCTCATGCATATTTCCCTGGCATCCCCCACACAAAGGGTGAGGGACTTTAGAAATGTCCAGTAAGAGTTTTCATGATGCCTAAATAATAATAACTGGATTTATATAGGGCCTTTTAAAGAGGATTCAAGGCGATGAACAAATTACACGGAATTACAATTGTAGAGGAATATTTTCAGATTTCTTAGAAATGTACATGTGGGTACAAACCCTCTGCTTCTGCTACTTCTTCGTCCGGAGCAAGACCCGGTAATTTCCATCTTTCTTCTTGGCCAAACACAGCTGTAGATTTAACAAATCTTTCATTTTGAATAATACCCAGACCCTGTTTCATAAAAGTTCTGGGACCCATTTCACAAAGCCTTTATTCAATAACCGATGACAAAATCAGTGACAAATCTGCTGATAACCAATCAGAAGCAAGGATTTCACTTGCTTATAACAAAATTTGTCATTGATGACAAGTTTTGTGAAATGGGTCCCTGATCAATAACAAATACTAAGATTCGATGACAAATTAGCTGCCAGCCAATCAGATGCCATGATTTTAGTAGCTTATAATAGCTATTTTTAAGTTGCTATTGATAACAAGTTTAATGAAACAGGGCCCACAGCCACACTGCCAAACCGACTCACACCTACTTATTAAAAGCCGATCGACTTTTGGTCATAGTAGGCAATGTAAAAGATTGTTCGGTTAGGGCCCTGTTTCATAAAACATGCTATCAACAGTAAGTGTCACATTTTCAAAACAAATTTGCTCTCAGCCAATCAAATGCAACGATTTCAGTAGCTTATAACAGTTTTCGCAACTTGTCATTGATAACAAATTTTGTGAAACACGGCCCTGGTGTCGGTCTCTTTGGTGCGACTGTAGTATCACTCTTGACTGTACAATGTATGCCAGTTCAGAGATAGCAGATGCGCAAGGCCAGATAAGGTAATTTGCAAAAAATTAAAGACCCATTAAGAAGAATACTGGATACTAGTTCATGAAAGTTAATGTAATCATTATTAATGTATGCACGGTATATTATACGATAAACAGGTGGAAGTGTTAATTTGGAGACTGCAAATAAAAGGTATTCATAAGGCTCTTTAATCACTTTGGTAGTGATTTATTCTACAATGCACAAAGTGGGACTTCTCCATGTTTTAAAAGATCTGCGGCTATCATTTGAACATGTGCTATCTCTGAACTGGTCTTTTTTATCGCACAGTGTGAAAGTGAATGACCTGCTAAAGCTGTGGCAAATAATGGTGACCTTTTCTTTTTTGCATAAGGTTTGTTGAAAATAAAACTTTAAAATGATGCATTTTTAGTGTGTTTTATTTAGTTATGCTTCGTTGAAGCCATCAATTCATATGATCATTATACATGTAATAATGATGGTGATGCTACATGTATACGGACCAACAATGACAAGCAAATAACACTTACAACTGTTGCATTTTAGTGTGTTTTACTTGCGCTTGCTTGAAGGCAGTTTTGACATGTGAAGGTTTATATGTGATAAATTCATATACTGCAATATGTGAGCATAAAACTTAAATTTAATGCATTTTAGTGTGTGTTAGTTCTGCTTACTTTAGAAAATGTCAACTCATAGGAATCCTAATATCATAACATGTACTTTGTGGAATGTGAACAGAAAAAACACATACATTACTAAGCCATCACTTTTCTATATATTTTTTAGCTTTTAAACATTATGTTGTATTTTCTTTTGTATTACTATTTTGAAACAAAAATTTAACACAATATACACAAAAATATTTCAAGTGATTTCCAAGAATGTCCATTATTACTTTCAAGCTGTTTTACATACACATAATATGAATATCTAAACTTAGAGAGGAAGGATTGCCAATCCTTCCTTTCTTAGTTTAGATATTCATTTTGCAATATGTAAAAGAGGTCAATGTTTCAGAGATGCAACAAAAACAGTACTCATTTTGTCATTTCACGCACATAGTTCATACCATGTCTTTGAACTTCTAAATAAACTCGCAATGTGATGTTTGTTCTTGCTTATTAATGTATAATGCTTTTAAAAACTGGAGAAAAAATATTATCTATAAACAGCTATCATTGTTATCATGAAGTAAGAAGCAAACAAAATAATTGGAATTGATGCATGATTTTAATAGAGACTTTAATATGTGATAAGTTCTTTTGCAAATAAACAAAGCTTTTTGTTGCAAATGGATGTGAATGGAATTCTGTTGTCCAGATAGATCTTTAACTTTTTTTTAAACGTCAACATGCAAGTAAATGTAATGTAAATGAGAATTGCATTTCCCTTTATTTTTAAATGTTGATCTAGTTTTATCATGCAACTACACTTAATACAAGTTTACCCTGTCCCTTTGCACCAATAACCAACATAAAAACAAAGAGTTTTTATTGGAAAATTACCTTTATACATGTATGTTGTTAAATGGATTGCATCCAGTGTATTCAAGAGAAAGTATTTAACATTTCAAACTTAAATCTCTCTCAAAATGTGAGATCAATAATATAGGGACAGCCACAAAATCAAAACTAATCAATAATACTCCCTTTAAAGACTGTCAATACTACTGGGCCAGAAGGGATTAGACCACACAGCGAGGTCACTGATAGGTGGCTCTCTCATTAACTCAGCTCTCAACTAACATAAGAAAAAGAGGATCATGGGGGACCAGCAGGCACCGATTGGGGAAGTTTTCTATATAGAGGGAGCAAGTAGCTACAAGTAGGACAGTGGGGCTTTAAATCCTGCATGTAATATTTTGTTTTTCCCCAAACATAATAATATAATTAGTAAAACATTTGAATGTTTGCTGATCATAATATGGATTTTACTTCAAAGTTAAACATGTAATAACCTGCTGTGGTAGAATGCACAAACATAAATTGAAAGAAGCGACATCAACATAACATGCAAAGCAAGAGTGACAAATACATGACACACATACACCACACATACACTTTTGTGCTGTAAATTTAGGACGCGTAATACAAATCAGTATCTTATTACATATTCCAGGACACTCAATTTTGTAGAAATATAAAGCATCAAGTATGATCTAGATATTGACTGCATAACCACAGATCTATTTTGTTTTCTGTGCAAATAAAGCTATTAAATAACCGTACCCCTATAAAAAAGGGTCTCAAATTTTAAACAATTTGCAGTGTTCTCGAACCGAGGACATCCTCATTTTGCAAGTGGTCGTCAAAGCAAAGGTGCAGTTCTTATGAGTGTCCTTGGTACCTACCCACCCACCCACCCACCCATGAACCCACACCTACACACACGTGTAAAGAATGTAAGAAGATGAGACTTGTGAAGCAGTGAACATATAATGTAATATTAACACGAAAGGATACACATAGATGTACACAAACAAAAATGATTTTTACCGGTAGTCAACGACCCTAACCCTAACCCTATACACACACACACACCCACCCACATGTAAAGAATGTAAGAAGTTGAGACTTGTGAAGCAGTGAACATATAATGTAATATTAACATGGAAGGATGCACACAGATGTACACACACATAGTTGTTAGTCAAGACTGTAACCCTATACACATAAACACACACACCCACCCACACAAGTGTAAAGAATGTATTAAGATGAAACTCATGAAGCAGTGAACCTATAATGTAATATTAACATGGAAGGTTATACATACATTTACACAAATATGGTTTTTAGTCAAAAATGTTAAGTAACAAATTTGGAAGAGACAACAAGATGTCCGAGCGGAATGCTTATCATAACAAATGTTGAAACAATAGAGTCAGCTCAGTCTCTGTGAATTTTTTTACTATGTTTCATGATACAAGGGCTACAACTAATCTAAATTTTAAGTCCTCATTAATGAACCTTCACCAGAGAGAGAAAGAGTGAGAGAGAAAGAGAGAGATAGAGAACAAGAGAGGGAAAAAGAGAGAGAGGGAAAAAAACAAGACAGAGAGATGAGAGAGAGATTTTTTTTTTAAATGAAAAAGGTAGATTCCTTGATCACTATTTCCTATTATAGGCAAAACTTCCTGAGAGGTAATAATTCCTTTTTTTTAAAGAACTCTTTATGAGTTTTATTTGGCTAGTCACTCTAAACTCATTTTTTTTCTTTCTTCACAAACACAAAAATGAACTAATGGGACTAACCTGAGCCTTCCATAGGGCGATTTGTATCTGGCGTGGACGTCCTGAACCCCCTGTCTACTGCAGCGTAAAGACCTGTTTACAAAGACACAAACTAACATGTATAAACAACAAGCATTTCAACTGAACATCAACCCTGCGTTTTTTCTTTATACCCTCATTTGTACAAATGGAAAAAAGGTAGTACCAAAGCAGCAGCTCCTTTGATCCTATTTCATTGATTTTTTTTTTTAATTGTGAGGTTTCACGTCTATTTATTAGCATGTCTAGTCTTTCACTTTGTATGGACAGCAAAACGTAATTCAAAATCAGGTACGGTGCTATTTAGAAGGATTACTTTGAATCATCGGGTCATCGAGGCCAGTCGGGTGGTCGCGTTACACAACCTTTCGTGAAACGAAATCAGAAGATCATATGAAGATGCACGTTAACGATGAGGCCTTTCGGACATTTGCTGTAGGGTTTTCTCAAGGTGTCTGGTAAATTGGACCCAATTGGAGAGGGGTTTATTTCACAAACATTACCCCTGACATTAAGTGATTGAAGGGACGTGTCTTCACAAAAGGACGGGTAACGCGACCACCCAAACTGACACGATGACCCGATGACTCCAAGCAAGCCTTTTACAATGACATCACATACAACTTTCAATTATTCTACATGCAGTGGAGTCCTCAGATATGGGGGATAACAGGCCTATAAAAGTCTGTTCTGAAATTTGTTTGATGTCTGTTTTTAGGTGAAATCAAACATATTTTGGCTCAAATCAAACATGAGTGCAATGCATGGTATCAGAACACATATCATATAACAAGAAATCACTTTAGCAATCAGCACAAGTACATATACTTACCAATACATCATAACAAAGAAAAAAAAATCATTATTCCTTAATTTGAAAATGAGGGTTCAATCATTCAATGTGTCAAGGCATATTTGTTAGTAACATACAAACACTCAACAGCTGAAAAAGTTATGTGTACTTTACTCACATGCAAAACAGTGTTAACCATGACAATGTCGATTAAAACTATAAAATGTTAATATTCAGACATTTCAAAGAGTAAAGCAGAAATATAAGAAATCTCTTACAAGGTGCATTATCATGAGGTTTTAAACAAAAATTGTTAACCTGTATGTCATAAAACGATCATACAAGATGCATTGTGAAAAAGACAGACACAGTTTCTTAACCTTATAGGAACACTGTGAAGTGTACATATAAATGTACTTACAGCAATAATGCATGGGCAAATAATTAAGAACCAGTGTTGACATATATTTTAGATGATTGTATTGTAATTAGTTTTGCATTTTAACTATATCTTGCATGCATATGAAATGGTTCTTCTCAGGCACAGCCATCCATATCTGACTCTTACCTGTCAACCTGTTACAGACAAATTAGGAATGCGGTCCATTAAGCATAATTTTGAGCTTTAATATGTCATATTCTCAAAAACTATATATCGAGAAATATCAATTCTAAAATTTAAAAAATACCGGTAGTAAAGATATGAATAATTCAGTTGTTAATCAAATGTCTGACTTCTGGTCAAGGTTCATAGCACACTCGACACTGTTTACATGAAAATCAGATTCTCTCACTATTAACAGAAGCGAATATACTTTTTTTCTCCAGGTGATTTGGGTACCGGCTATAATATGAAGAGAATCATTCTGAAATGGATCTCGAAAGATATTCTAAATTTTCACGGTGTACTTCGTTTCACAAGAAACTTTGCAGAAATTGATAAAAATGGAAAGAAATGAAAATAATACGTCGGAAACCATAAGGATGTACGCGAAAGTGCGTGGATAAATTCATATCATGCATAGCAAATGAGGTAGAAATACTTAAATAAATTTGAGGTTTCCAAAAGAAATTAGATAGTAAATAAGGAGTATCTGAGAATACAGTGCTCTCCCCTCTCAACCTCACATCTCTCTCTCCTCCCCCCCCCCCTCTTTTTTTCTTTCTCTTTTTCTCCTCTCTCTTTATTTCTATTTCTCCTTTTCACTCTTTCTGTATTTCTCTATTTGCTCTAAATGGCATTAAAGTCGCAACAGAAATGTATGCAGAGTAAAAAGGAACGAGATAGCAAGGTAAAACAATAGTATGAGTGTATTAAAAGAACTAATGGGTGCTTGAAATGAAGAAAAAAACAAGTCTAAACAAAATTTTAAATAGTCAAACAAAACTTGATGTATGATGTTCATAATATTTGAAATGGGCAGGCAGTGATGATAGATATCTATATATATATAAAATGGAGAAGAAAAGTTTCATGCTTTAAATGCGACAGGTGAACTTATTAAATATGTATTGCATCTACACCCTCCCCCCTCACCCTCTCTCTCTCTCTCTTTCAAGCAGGCGCACACCATGTGTCTTTTCTCTAAAATTATACTAGCGCATGGTTGCTTACACACATGTATTTTTCATCCCAAGACTTCATAGAATACATTTCATTGCCCTTTAGAAAAGAAAGTTTGATGAATGCTGCATGATTTTTTTCTTTCTTGGTTTGTTTAAACTAAAATCGAATTAAATTACCACCAAAACCAGAATCTTCAGGGACTTCAACCGGTCTGTCTACAATGCGACCACCTAAATTCCTATTCAAGTTGGCCGGCTTTCTGTCACGCTTCTTGTCGACAACACCGTACACTGACTCCCCACCTTAATTTGATAAAGGTAAATTAAATTAAAGTTGAATTTTTCACATTTTACAAGGCAATAATAGCATTTGTACAAGTATGTAAGTACAGTCTAACCTGCTTAGTGACCACCTGTCTATAAAGACCACATGTTTTGTTTCCCTTGAAAATTGTTTCTCATTGAAACATGTACTAAAGGAACCTGTCTACAAAGACCACTTCTTGTCTTTCCCTTGGGTGGTCGCTATAGACAGGTTTGACAGTAGTATATTAGACGATAAGGTGTTATGTGGTAATATACAGCTAAAGAGCTACTAGAAATGACCACTCTACATGCATTCTTCTCGATATCATACAAAAAAAGATAAAGAGAGATACAAGAAAAAAAGTATAAGAACAAAACCTGCCGATTCATCTGGTACACGTTTTACCCAGTGTGGATGAAGGAGTAAAATTACACAAGTGTAAAACACAGTCTACATGTATGTGCATCTAGTGATTAATGCCAGAAGTGTTTGGATGATCTCAAGAAAACCATGTGCTTCTGGCTAGCGTTTTCACGAAACTGACATACCGGTAAGTACAAGTTCTGCGACATCCCATTCAAACAAATGTTAATTTTATATTACGCGTTTGAATAGGATATCTTTGAACTTGTACTTATGACGGTTTCTTGAAACGATGCCCTGGTGAACATCAGTGTCAGTGTTCATGTATATGATAGTCTGTGTCAATATACATGTATTTACCTATATTTATCAAATGGCTTTAATGAGAAAGTGCTAGAATTAGAACTCTAATTGCAAGTCTAGATAGCATCACATCAACATCTATTCTAAACAGAGGATGTTATATACTACAGAGAGATATCTAAGTTGCTATGTGAAGATTTATAGTGAGATTAGATGAAGATAAAGAACTACATTGTAAGAGATTAATGTGACAAAAAATCAAAATGAAGATCTAAACAGACCGTCTGGGGGAGGCTCATCAGGAGACGGCTTTTGCTCGGCCGGCTTGCGTTGCCTGTCAACCACCGCATACATGTCTACAGTCATGAACAAACATTGAATATTCATTATCTGCTTGAAGACGATTTAATAATTTAAGAATCGTATCACAAGCTTACAAATCTACCTTGGAACGAATACCGTACTGACCTTTTCAGGACAGGTTTTATTTTCAGGCCTTAATTGATCATATCCTGCTCTTCACATTGGCAGCAATAACATTTTACTCCTATTGATACATTGTTGAAAATAAAATGTAATGTCTCTGAAAACAATATACATGCCTGGGTAAGATGAAAATGACAATTTTTTATCAATGATTAACAATGATTTTTAATCTATCATTGTGTTGCCAATTTAAATGATTTTAAACCTTCTTTCCCTTTTAAAAATTCCTAGCGCCAAACGTAGTCTAGTAATGACATAAAAATGGATACAGTGTGTCCAGAAATGTTTTCCCTTTCTTCTCATCCATCTGACATAATTCTTAAGGCCCTGATTGCACCGCAGACATGCATCTCACCATTTTGAATATTTGGCTTAGCCATATCCAGTAAAAACAAAAAAAGGATGTGAAGTTGCTTCTTTGCTGGTTTGTTTTCTGATAGATTCCCTGATTTTTCCTTCTTATTCTTCTGGAGCAACCAACTCTTCCTTTTGTATCCCAATTTTTCTTGCGAAGTCATACAATGAAGCTCAATTTCTATTCTCTTCATTTGGCTTCATAACATAATTGCAATGATACATGTGAAGAAGTCTGTTACAACAAGTAAGATGTACTTGTTCATCTCAAAAAGCATAAACCTATGAAGAAAAAAAATATTTTTGAATGTCATCGCATGCAAAGACATGCATATACACTGTATATATACATGTTTGAATCAATAGAGGCTATTCCATTTACAAATACTGTAATATATTGTTAGTAGGCAAATTTCAATGGCTTTTTAAAATAAATTGATTGAGTAATTTATGCACATGTCATTCTCGACACATAAGAGCTCAGAAAAGAAGTTATGAAGGTTAGGATTTAGGAGTAGAAAAACAAATAATGAAATATCAAGCCTTGATATACCAAGTTGGAAGTTTTCACCAAGCATATTTCTAACAAAGTAGTTGTAGGAAATAATGTTATAGCAGGATTGGAAAGAATGTAAAATTCAAGATATTGTATCTACGTGTACGTACAAACTACCATGGGAGATACATGTGAGAAAGATCTATTCACTAAAACTAAAATTTGGACATGCATCGTTTCACATTTTTGAGAGACCCTAAGAGAATGTAACGGACATTGAACAAGGAAGGTCATAATGACTTGATTACAATACATGCATTAGAATTAATTAGTTATTATTTTACCTAATATTATTTATTTAGAATATTTATCAATTTATTTATTTTATATTTATTTTCTATTTAATATGAATTTCTAATATATTCATGTATTAATTCATTTATTTATTATTCAATTTTGTAAATATTTATGATTTATCTATGATTTATTCATATATTTGTATATTTATTATTGAGAATGCCTGATTAGATCAAAAGCTCAATGACCTATGCAAATAATGATTAACCCTTACTGTACTGGGCTATTTTGAGCACCCACTGACTGGGGGGGGGGGGGGGGGCCTGGGAGGCCCCCCCCCCCCCCTATGATGTTTGTATATATCTACGTAAGGAACAAGATGGTATAATTAGTTTTTTCCGAATATACAAATGTTTGTCGTTAGCCTAATTAATTATGCAAAATCGCTAATTTTATGCATTTTACAGAAAACGTGTCAAACTCCACTTTTTGAATGTGGAAACTCATTATTCATATGAAACTTCTTTTTTAACACAAAAAAGTTATTTTAATGTAATTAATAATGATAATTTATGCAAATTTTGATGCGATTTTTATTTATTTTTTTTTTTTTTTATGACATGCGAATACTAATTGTTATGTAACGCCTTACAGGTATATCCGATTTCGACGAAAATGGTATCAAAATGTGCGTAAGACTTGAGGGAAAAAAGTCATGAAACGACAATTCAAAATTCCAAGCGGTTGCGGCGCAATCTCCGAAAATGTCTAGGGGGGGGGGCCAGTACAGTAAGGGTTAATGCAAGCAACTTTATGCAAATAAAGTAATATAAATAAATCATAAGAGTAATTTTAAAAAGTAGACAGAAGAACCAAAAGAAAGAAAGACAGAGAGAGAGGGAAGAAAGAGAAGCAAAGAAAATTTATAGAAAGGTATTGAAAGAAAACTAAACAGGTCAAGGGCATCAAAATGAGTGATTATAGCTAAAAGTCTTTTTTGTTAGTAATTTTTTGTATCTAGAAAACAAAAGATGTGAAAAATATATTGAAAGTAATATTCAATAGAGAAGGAAAAGACTGAGAAGAGAGGTAGAAAAAAATAGAAGGAAAACATGGATATCAAGTAAACTTTGACGGACAGGTAAAAGATTAAATACAAAACATGCTCAAGAATCAGGCACTTTATATTGAGTATCAAAAAGAAAGATTAAAGTTGCAGTCAGAAAGAACTTGATGTAGAAAATCTGTTCATAGGGAAATCCCCATAACAATAGTTGATCAGGATAAGTGCTACTGCAATATGTATTAGTGATATTATCATAATGCGTCTTAGTGTTAAGTATATTGAAATAGGAAGCGTTACTTCAAGCTGTGTACATAAAGATTAATACATATCTAACATGTCCGTTGAGAGCCAGAAGGCTATTAACTCCTTGTAAAAGAAAAATAGTAGAATTTATAAAGTGCTTAGTACTAATGTTTCTAGGCCCTGGGCTCCCGGCCCCCCCCCCCCCCACTCAGTGTTATTTAGGGTACGCATATGCGTGTTCCAACCGACCCCCCCTTTTCAGCAAAAGTCCGGTGTGTAAAGTCAATACGGCTCGACCTTTTTCTTTTGTATACGAGCCTTTTTCAGCAAAAGTCCGGTGTGTAAAGTCAATACGGGTCAACCTTTTTCTTTTGTTACGAAAAGGACATTTTGGCAACACGCATGCGGTCATTTCGGAACCTGAGTGGGGGGGCCGGGCCTGGGCTATACCCTGCCCATAGCCGAGCTACCCTGATGACATGCTCTGGCATTCAAGGAATTTCTTCCTACCGGGCACTCATTTACATCACCTGGGTGGTGAAGAGTGGCAAATGTAGATGAATGTCTTGCCAAAGGACATTAGTGCCGCAGCAGGACTTAACCCACAAGCCATGTGATCCACATTCCGGTGACGTATCCACTATACCACGACAAGTTCAAAATTACAAGTACATGCATTACTGCCCTTTAGTCTCTGGCTAAGTTTCCAATGTTAATACAAGCTATTGAGTCAGTGAAGCGCATGTTAAGTGCAACTTATTTCTAAAACTGCAATTAATTTAAGGCATCATTTTCGTAATATATAAGAGCACAAAAAAAATTGATGCCATGTAAGAAATCGCACCCTCTGGTTGTGCTGAAACATCGACTGATTGCGGTTCTTCTTTGGTCTTACGAGACTTGTCTACAGTGCCGTACAGATCTACAAGAAAACAAAGTCAAGTTTTTAAAAAGGTCAAAGGTCAATTATATAACTGCCTTCTGTAAATGGTGTATTGTTTCCCAAATAAAAACTAAGAATAATTAATTTGTTATACAGACACTCTTTTTTATATAAATATCATGGAAGTAGAGCAGAGAGTTCTAATTGGTATGTTTGATTAAATTTCAATAATGTTGGCATGTAACATGTAAACATAGCTTTTCTTATCAAAATCACTTATTAAAATTAAATAGGAAACTAAATAGGAAACATATGATGGCAAGTACATGCGGTAAGTCATAAGTTTAGATTTAAGTAATTCATAACCTTAGATTTAAGCAATTCATTCATTTTTAAGTTACATATGTATTATCTGATCATGAGCAGAAATACTTAACATGTATCTTGTTTACTTACCATCTCACAGATTTATAGGTATATTACTAACACTGAAACTAAGTTATTTACAAAAATATTGTCAGAACAGTATATTTTAAGAAATGATGCATTCCAATATGGCAAGAATCCCATTTCCCTAGCTGAGTATTTGCTTTATTTAGAATAAAAGTAAGCACACATTTATGAGTAAAAAATATAACTCAATGTGCTGGAGATACCAAAGGATAGAAGCCCAAATTGGAAGTAATACAAAATACAGTAGAAAAGCTGTTTAAGAGAACAATTTTTTTTCCTGTCTTTTTTGTGCATGTCTTTCATAAGCGAATGATGCATCATTCTTTAGAGAGCAACTGTGAGCGAATAGATAAGGCATACAGTTAACAACATAATTATTCATACCCCTTGTATTAAATTTGATATTATTTTAGTTTATTCATAAAACGAAATAAAAGTGGACTGGCTGAATTAGGTCAGGGAATAATTTTCCTGGTATCACATCGCAATTTGCTATGCATTTTTGCATGACTGCTATACAAAATATCTTTTGTGTAGCAGTTTTCTTCCATAGAAATGTACAGAATTTCATTTGAAATATTTATCCATCGGCTGAAATTGCTAATCAAAAAAATTGAGGAAAATTATTCCCTGTAGGTCCTTTGCTGAATACTTTTACATACATGTTTGAATATGTCACATTTGTAAGAGTATGAATAGGTACATATCAATTTGTCACATACATATACTTAAACATTACAAAAATTGGTGTGGGTATGAATAATTGAGTTAACTGTACAGGTTGGCTCTATAGTATTGAAGTGCAATACATGTTTGTCATTATTTAAACCGCAGAAAACCAGAAAGAACCTTTTATGCACGATAAGGAAAATAATGTATAACGTTTTATCTGAAGATGCTAGCAACATGAACATGAAATACCAAGATATAATTTCATACAAGCATCGAAGTTGTAATAGAAGACTTCATAAAGTCACTGGAGCACAATGAGATCTTGAAGAATAAAAACCCTAGTAGTTTGGCAACCAGGCATATAAAAGACTGTGTATCCTGTACTTTTAGCTACATGATTCAACCAGCAAAGAGCTATACACATTTTCAGAATTTTCATTTGATAGCCGAAGGAGAAGAGTAAAAGTAGCAAGAAAATCAAGGCAATGGATTTTACAACACTAACCAAATTAACCAGGAAGAAAATAAGCAGCATTTTTTGTTTATCTTACGCATTAAAGATGATGAAAAAATATATTCATTTGATAGTAGTAAAAGAAAAAAAGTTGAGTTGATGTGTGCAGAAACATGAAACATGAGAAAAATATTAAAAAACAAAGCTCAAGAAAACTGTAAAATCCACTCTCAAAAGAGTTCTTAATGAATAATCTCGCAATGGAGACTTTGAAACAAAGATCAAATGAATAGAAGGGATAAAGTGCAACACAAGCTAGAAAGAAATGAGAAGTTTCAGAGGAAAAATCATTGTACACTCTCACACATGATAGCATCACACTTTCATTGTAGAAATTCTAAAATTCTAAAATCTCATACACAATCTCAAAAACTGCAAGAAAATAAGAAATGTAATGAATCACACAAATGTAGAATCTCATAAAAGAAGGAGATGGCTTCAGAAGATAATTCTGAAATGAAATGTTTGAAAAAAATTGTGTTTTAAAGATCCCTTCCACTGCAAATGAAAGAGAGGATGTATTAGACAAAGTGTGTGAAGCATGCATGAAAAATTATTCAAAAACCCAACATTTTAGGACCAAAATCTAGCAGTAGCCAATCAGAATTGTGATCCCATCTTTAAGCTTTAGCCTGATGGGCTAAAGCTTAAAGACCCTCTCAGAAGTAAAACAAAAAAAGAAAAAAAAATAGATGAATTATTTATCAATGGAAAGCTTATAAATAAAGATCAAAATAATATCAATAACATGCATATGCGATTTTAGTGTCTGTCAGAGTAGTAACAGCTCTCTGAAAATTCAAAATCTAAAGCTTTGAAAATAGGAAGTTGCCGACCCGTAATTTGGAGGGATGAGGAAAAAGAGATTTTAATTTGCTTTTGTGCAAAGTTGACAGGGAAAATATTTGTTATTTCTTTATATTTGTATTCTATGTTCATTCAGCTTTCCATTGATATACAGTTGTATTTTACTCGGATAGGGTTTTGAGAAGTGATTTTCTTGTGACTGATTGCCCAATCACATTTTATTAAAAGGAAAAAAGGGCATAATGCATTAAGAGGAAAAATGAAACTAATCTACCCTAAAAAAAAAAGTTAATGAGAGATCACACAAGATATTATTTTATGTCAACAATGCAGATCATATTATTTGGTGCTATATTCAACTTTTGTTTTGTTTTTAGAGAAATGTGCATAAAGAAAAGCAAATTTAGAAGAAGAGCAACAAGTGAAAATGTAAACACACCCTCCTTCCCTTGGCTCTGGTCTGCTTCTTTATACATTCCCGTGGTTCCGACAAGACCTGCATAGAAGCAATAGCTAGAGCAACGTTCACATGGACAACAATGCACGTCCCATCACACACAATACAAGCTACATGTATGTTTGAACCCAGCCTCATTCTCAGGCAAAACTGTAAAATGTCTCGCTCCTAAGGCCACCTGTCTACAAGGGCCATGTACTATGTCTCTATGAAGTTAAAATTGAGTGATGTAGAACTTGTCTAGAACGGCCACTTTCTGTATCCCTTGATAGGCCTCAATTGACTGGTTTGGTTTGAATTTTCTTTTTCTTTTTCCCCCTCTTAACAAAAGCTATTCTAAAGTAAACAGTATATCAACACACAAAATAGTGCTCCAATACATATTTTTATAATTATTATTTGTTGACTTCAACAACGAAAATTGTTCACATGGGTGAATGATAACCACCAAAACATCTAATCTAAATGAAAACCTTAGCCGTTTCTCGGTTTCTCCTTAAACTTTATGTCTTGAAATAAGTAGATAAAAATTTGCAGCATAAATTTACTGCTGCATTTTCATAAGTCAATGCATTCAATCTCTCAATCATACATATTTGCATATATATTTATTTTGTTTGTTTGCAAAATGCAAATTTCTGCGACATAAAGAGAGTGATTTTCTTTCCCTTCTCCAATTTTGCTCAGCAAAAGATTTGAACTAGAGATGTATATAACATGGCAGATTCATGATGTTGAGATGCTCATGTACAAAGGTGACCCATACCAATGAAAAAATAAGGAAGAAATAAAGATATGATCAATGAAGAAAACGCAAAATCAACCTCAAAATCAAATGAATACATTACCAGAAAAACTTTAAGGAATTCATACCCTGGTATAAATTGCATTTTTCATGTTCATATACATGTACATGCAAAGTGTGTACATGTTTATCAGAACTACTGGAAGAATTTTGAAGTTGGCAATGTAATGCTTTATTCACTGCTAGAAATCCAGTAACAAGTTGAAAAACCATGCTTTTATTAATACCTTAGATCAACAAGAGGGAAAAAATGACACTCCCTGTCATATATTAGTATTTTTTTAAGGAATTGTCCCAGTCTAATGAAATTCTGATCAAGTTTCTCTGGCAATGCATTGTGGGTATGAGGATGGAGCTAAAGAAATCAATTATTGACGAACCCTGAAGTTCAGATCCTGGGGTCGAGAATGGAGAAGGTTTGGGTGGCTTGTTCACGGTTCCATATATCGCTGCACACATGGGAAAAGATTTTAGAGTTAGTAAAAAATGCTTCTTATAATGTACATGCAAAGCAATTTCTTATACAGTCAAACCTGCCTATAGCCACCGCCCAAGGGAAGCACAAAAGTGGTATTTGAAGACAGGTGGTCTTTGATGACAGGTTCCTTTAGTACATTTTTCAATGAGAAACCATTTTCAAGGGAAACTAAAAATGTGCTCTTTGTAGGCAGGTGGTCACTAGAGCAGGTTTGACTGTAAATGGTTAAGGGTTTTCTAAAGTCGACTGGTAACATGTGAAAACTTGAATTTCAGGATATCATGAGAAAAATGAAATCCTCAAAAATGTTAATGCAAACACAACTTTTTTTAAAGAAATTGTTCAGGTGATCAATTTCCAAAGATAAATTTCACATGAAAATAACTGTATATATAAATGTACAGATTAGTTGGTTCATAAAAGATCCAACAATATATATATATATATATGTCACCCTCTAGCTACATACATATGTACATGAGAGAAGAAAGATGATAAAATTATAAGACACGCACCATCAGGTTTCGGCATAACTTTCGGTTTGGGGCTCTTAACTGGCTTATTAACAACGCCGTACAATCCTGTAAACAAAAAGAAATCAGAGAATCAATGTACAATCTTCCCATCAACATGCAAAAAGCTTCCACCACAGGCACTTTAAAAAAAAATATTAAAAAAAAAACATATTTTATATGAAAGGCAATCACATCATCAGTAGTAGTAGAAGTAGTAATGAGGGAAGCAGTAGTAGGAATAGAAGTAGTTGCATCACTAGTATTTGTAGCAATAGTAGTAGAAGTGACATTTTATCTCTCTCTCTCTCTCTCTCTTTTCTCACTCTCTCTCTCTCTCTTTCTCTCTATCTTCCATTTCTGTATTTGTTTCCTGAATGTGCTTGGAAACATTGTATTAAGCACCTTTGAAGTGCGATATAGTATCATTAATGATAAGCTGGTGTGGCACAATGTCCGTGTAGAAGGGAGGAGGAAAATGTCTAACATCATAATGGTGCGTGTGTAGACATATTCACGTCAGGAAAATATCAGTTTGTACATAACATTTTTTATCAGAAAAAGTTAATTTTCAGAAGACACTTTTAAAAGGTCAATTCAAACAATGCATTTCAGAAGACCTACTGGAAGTCATAAAATGTTTTTACATCCAAAAGAGGAAAGCATGATCCAATCAATAATTGTGCAGCCACTAACACTAATCACCTGACCATAATCCATAACCCTTGAAAAAACCGTAAATCTAAGCCCTAAACCTATATCTTTGGAGAAACAAAGCACATGTAAATTGGTGCCAGAATAAATGTTGCATCACCAGATGAAAAATATCACATCCGTATTCCCATGGGACCCTATGGAACAAATTGCTGTGCTTCACATGCTCACACACATTTTGTGTACAAGACAGTGCATATATATGAGCTTATGTGGATACCTCTCACAAGAAAGTGTACTTGAAAGTGCATATATGCATCTTATTCATGAGAACTCATGCACCTCATACGAAAGTGGACTTGAAAGTGCATGAATTATTCAAGACCTTATATAAATCGTATTCATGTGAACTCATGCACCTCATAAGCGCTTCCATGGACCTCTCTCATAATAAGCTAGATATGAAAATTAATATGCGATATAAGACCTTATATGAATCGTAATCATGTGAAATCATGCATGTCGTAATGGCTTCCATGGACCTCTCTCATAACTGGACATGAAAATGCATATACGATATAAGACCTTATATGAATCTTGCTCATGTGAAAGCCATGCACCTCACAAGAAGTTCCATAGACCTCTCTCCAAATAAACTGGATATGAACATGCATATACGATGTAAGACCTTAAATGAATCTTAATCATGTGAACTTATGCACCTCTGTATGTCATGTATATCTACTATTAAAGCTTACAAGTATATTTGGAGTAATGGATGCATTTTACCCTTTCAAATACTGCAAAAATATGTCTGCAGTGCATTTTGATTACGTAGAGCAATTCAGACCATTCCAACTTCATCTATGTGCCACAGAAAGTCAAATCAAATATCATATTACGGCTATATATATTTTTTTTATTTTTTATTTATACAAAAGTTTAAGAGACCTACCCTCTGATCCCGGTGCTGCCACTGGAGGTTTTTTAGATGTCCTATTGACCACTCCATATGCCGGTGCTTCTAAATAACAATATCAATAACAAATGCTAGATTTCTAAAACAAATTTGCTGTCAGCCAATCAAAAGCATTGATTTCAGTAGCTTATAACAGTTATTGTAACTTGTTATTGCTATCAATGGCTTCAGTACTATTACTCATGTCATATGCTTAGTCTTTCTTCTATCACAGTAGTCATGCAAGAAAGACTAAGCATATGACATCTGTACATGGTACAATGAAAAAGATTCGCTTCATTCAGACATGAGTCTGTATATACACTCTAGTCCTCAAGTATATAAAGTAGCCATTCTAATTCTGCACACAGAGTACATATAAGGGAAAAGATTTGTTCCATTCAGACACTTTGTCAGTGTGAACACTCTAGTCCTCACATATATGAAGTAGCTATTCTAATTCTGCACACAGTATAAATACCATATAAGGGAAAATGCTAGGGGAAAAAATTGTTTCATTCAGACAATTTAGTCAGTGTGAACACTCTAGTCTTCAAGTATATGAAGAAGCTATTCTAATTCTACAAAGAGTAAATATGATGCTCTTTATCTGTCCTATACATAACACTACAATATTCACGATAATGAATGCATACATAACATGCACGATAATATTATTGCATCTTTTAAAGGAACTAAGTAGCGTATACACCTGCTCATTATGGCAAATCCACAGTATAAGGTATTTGGTGTCCCATACCATGTACCACTGAGAATAGTCAAGAATGGACAAAAATGACCACTGGGGGAGCCATTTACCTTGTTTCCAAGCTATGAGGATATTAACTTGGAACAATGATCAGGAAAAGTAACAAAAAACATTGCCTTATGTGACAAAATACTGTGGACTTGCCCATTAATATATATTACATGCTCTAAATGGAGTGTGACTAAATAGACAGTTAGAGGCTTCCAAACTCTGCATAAATCAAAGTCGTACTAAGTTGAATCCATTTTTTTGACCAAACTTTGCAAAACATGTGTTCTTTACACTTCCAAAGTCAAATTTCACACACGCTACACTTTTTGTTATTACGGTCCCAACAGAATTGACTTATGCAGAGTTTAACGTACGTCACTGATGTCTAATGAATGCTAATATATGTGTATAGGTTAATTTAAAGTTTTGAACAGTCAGACACGTACCATCAGCTGGATCAGATTTAGGAGCTCTTTTTGCAGATCTATCAATCTCTCCATACGCTGGAATTTCTGTCAAATAAATGTTATTTATTTGTTATCAAACCCCATTTTTATTTTAATTGCACCATGTACAGCGGCGGCACTATTATTAAGTGTAAACAAAGTTCAATTGATTCTGTATCTATTGATAGTTTTTCATAATCATTATCATCAATGTTTTAATGATTATTTTCACTTGATTTGTCCTTTAATTGGTATGGAAAAAAAATATTTTCAAAATCCAAGTCTGTTCTTTATGTTTGCAAAAATTTGAAATTCTGCCTTACTTTTCTTTGGGGATACCCATTATATAATCTTCATGGGTCTCTGTCACATGTAATAAGAACTCAAGTTACTAGAGCTGTGTGAGGTAGCTGTACTTTGCTTACCGCTCATGAGAGGTAATAATGGTTTGATTAGTTTATTTTTAAAGGAAAACCATTTCAATATTGCTTGTTCCCATAATTTCAGACAGAAAACAGGGGCTGCATTCATTTTGTCCCCGAGATACCAGAAGGGCATCAAGTGTCTCATTTTACAGAGAGTTCATTTCCTTCTAGCTCTAAGAGACGATACAAATGACACATACCCTCTGGTTTTTCCTTAGCCGCTTAGAAGCTTAATTAAAAAGAACGTACAACCATTCAGTATAAGGGTCTGAAAATCAGACTATTACTAAATGGATTGCAATTTGACAACTAATGCTCGTAATTTTCCCACTAGAAGACATTTTCAAGCCCTTTCGTTATGAAGGAAGTTTTAAATTAGTATTAGATTTCAAATGCTGTTGGAATTTAACTTTTTCATTTTTTTGGGGCCTGCAAATGGGACAAAGTACTGTTAAAAGCCCTCATATTCAAAATATAGCGAGAAACTGTAATTCATAATTGACTTTTCGATATGGCTTCCAAACAGTTTCTTTCACAACATAATCTTCTGACAAGAACTCAATTTTATCTCTAATGAATTCTTCCATTTCATATCTATGTAAAAGATGCGCTACTGTAGATAGTCACTATCGGTATGAGGCATTATTTTCAATATTTGCCTCACATTTAACTCAATTCTACACCATCTATCTTCCCCATGAAAGCATTCAAAGATTGCACCAAAATTTTGCTGTAAGAATAGACAAAGCAATATTTCACAGTAGTTAATGTATTTTTGACCTAAACAAGTACCTCACATTTTAAATCTGTTTGAAGGGAATACTTATTTCTTGTTATTCTAATAAAATGAAGAATAGTTGTTATCGTCCCTGTTCCCTTGATTAACCGAGATAAATAATGGCTGCAGTTTATTTCAGAGACATACCCTCTGGTTGTGCCTTGGTTGTTGGTCCACTATACTCGCCATAGGCTGCTATTTCTGTTTGCAATAAGATCATTATATTTAATTATACAATCTGAAGGATTAAGGGGATTTTCTTTTAGGTTAATAGATCTTTTTTTAAATACCTTGATGTTTGTCTTATTCATCCTATAATAAACTGATATAAATTGACTGCCATATTTATATTAATATATATATTTCTCGGTGAAACAATATATCCACATTATTATTTTGTTAAAAGAATGAAACAAATGAGGTTTAACTTTAGTTTATATTTATTTAACCTGAGCAAGTACCGTACATATAATTCTGTTGAAAGAGTACCCGGTACCGTTCATATGGGTCCTTATTTATTCTCAGATTCACAATAAATAATATTTTGCTTCTTCCCTCAATTGGCAGAGATATATAAAGGCTACATTTATTTTGAGAACGTACCCTCTGGTTTTGCCTTGGTTGTTGGTCCACTATACTCTCCATAAGCTGCTATTTCTGTTTGCAATAAAATCAATTGATGAATTCTTGCATTTTATATCTATGTAATACATCTCTGTGATGTAGCTAACTATCCGAGTATAAAACTCCAATATATATTTCATTTATTTTCATTAACTATTAAGTACAACTTGCATTAAACTTCACCAATTTGTCTTCGAGGAATTATTATACATGTACGTAATTTTCATTATCTGCAAGATTCAGCAGAGCTTTTTAAAAAGATTCTTATATATTGTCTACTTACACAATTGCCTGATTCAGGCTATAAGCATTAATATAAAGTGACTACCCTACACACATATACATAATTCTTGGTGTGCATAGCAACACGTAATTGAAATACCTGGTGTGTTAGTCATACATATGTGCGAGTCACACGCACAACAAAAGTTTAAGAAAGTTGCACTGAACAGAGATATACATCAAAACATAATAACACTTTCAACTAACCCTCTGGTTCCTGGGAAGTAGTGTTTGCAGAGGCATTATCACCTGTGTTTTAAGAACAACAATATGATTATTTACAAAGTGGTTGTCATGGAAACTGGAACAATTCATCTCTTTGTTTGTTTGTTTTACGCTTATTCTATGAACTTTGTAGTGCATCAATTGAATAGTTATTATGGAAACTGCTTGATATTTTAACACACAAGTCATCTTTTTTTCTTTCTTTTTTTCTTATTTAATAAACTTTGTAGTGCATCAATTGGATAATGATCATGGAAATCGCAGCATGATGAATTTTGTACATTATATTTATCATTTTCTTTTCTTTCCATTTTTTTGGGGGGGTTGTTGTTTATATAATACATTTAACAGCTATTTGAAGTGCATTAAATGAATAATGATCATGGAAAGAGCAGTATAGATGCTTCTCAATTTGTAAATTTGCTTTATGAATTGTTTTCTTCAATTGCTCTTTAGATACACTCTTAAGGTATATGAAAACATGTAAACAACTTATTGTCTTTAATAGAAAACTAGGAAATCTTTTATTTCCTGCTTCCATGCGGCAGACAAATATTCAGAATGACATACAAAACATTTAAAACTACTGAATGAATGTTATTCTCTATACGGCTAGTAGCAGTGAAATCCGCATGCCCACAATAAAGCAAAGATAGCTAATATATCTAGACCCCAAGAGGACGAAAGAGCGTATGATTCTACAGCGATTGACCGCAATTACATGTAAGCTCATACATGAATTAAATGCAAGTCTTATATAATATTAATTATGCACAAAGCTATGGGTTGGTACGCATCTATTATGCAAATGATTAATGTTATGAATATGCAAATTATTGGATTGGAATATGTTAATTCCAAGAGATGATGTGTTGTTAGATGATCACAAATAAAAGGTAAAGAATCATCCGCTCTTTCTCTTGATAAAGGTCACCTGTCATCAGTGGCCACTTTTGTCTGTTTCCCTTGAGTGGCCTTTATAGACAGGTTTGACTGTATGGCATATCATCTTTGTGAAGGCCAGAAGGGTGTAAACTCTATGTTGAAGTGTATGAGTTAACCCCTTCTTACACCAAGCAGACACTACACATATGTATTCAGTCAGCTTTCTCCAATGATTGCATGTAGATCATATTAGATGTTACAGATAAGCTCAAAAATTTTGCTGTAAACAAGATATGGTAGCTTTAAACACTTTAATAGGAAAAAGCAAGAGTTATGCCACTTTAACCCAATGAAGACTACAACTTGTAAAAACCACCTGCATCTGTACATGTAGCTGCACAAGGATCAATATCACCACAATCACCTGCAACCATAGCTAAGCAGAGTATTTTTGGTTGGATTAGTTGCATCACCAGAATTCATATGTCAAATCCAGAAACATGCGCATGTCAAAACTATCTTTCTGAATAGCCTGTGGCTGACACAACATCTCGCCCTCCCAAGGACAATGTTTTTGCGTGTTTAGAGGAAATATTTATTCAAGGTTTATAAAGGTTCAGGGCCAATGAATACTTTAAACCCATTTAACCCTATTCCAGATGCATGCAAAATGAAAATGAAAGTCTCCAGATGAATCTACATGTCAAAGGCTCTGATTGCATCCCACCACTGCCACCAATGTGATGTTTCATACCTGGGGCCCGTTTCACAAAGCCTTTTTTCAATGACAAGTGACAAAAATCAGTGACAAATCTGCTGATAACCAATCAGAAGGAAGGATTTCAGTAGCTTATAACAAAAACTGTCATTTGTCACTGATGACAAGTTTTGTGAAACAGGTCCCAGTTTCAGTCCCAACTTCCACTTGCAGCATCTTCGGAACACAGAAAAACAGCTAGTATATTCCAGAAAACAAATGAATATCACCTGTTTGCAACAGGCAGTAAACCATTTTTTTCCTCACAATGAGCATGGCAATTATACTTGCTATTTGGCTGCTAATAAGTGTGTTTCTTGCTGTACTGTAGTAGAAAGAGCTACATGTTGGTGTGTTTGTTTTACCTGCGTGATAAGAAAGCATGTATTTGCTTGTAAGCAACCAGGGGGACCAACAGCTTAACGTCCTCTCTGAGGGGCTTTGGTAATGTGGATTAATGGCTATTCCAAAGAGCAATTGCACATTGAATTGATTAGGAACCCGGGATCTCCCCGTTATGAGACCACTGCTCTATACCAATGAGCCATTGCATCTCATGTACATGTACATTGTTTACTAGCACACCAGCCATGTTTTCTTTTTCTTTCTCTTTAATTACATTTAGATACTAATACCCTGCACACCTAAAACCATCGGAAATGATTGTTCCCTCCTTTTTTAATATGAATGCAAATCAAACTCAAAGAGAAGAAACTAAGGGAAACAAAGTTATGCAAACAAAAATAGGTGTATCACAAATCTGTTACTGCTTCCAAACAGCACTGCAGAGAAACACTGAGCCTTAATTAAGGACAATGAAAAGAGAACAGAAAGCTTCCAAAAGAGTGCCATAAAGTGCAACTTTGATTAAAAACAACAAGTGCAAGCATTACAAAATCAAAAACACACAGCTCCAACACTGCCTTAGAAACCGTCTGATTGAAGCCAAATGGAAGTTAACTCATATACTTGATGAGCACAGAGTTAACACCCTACTGGCTCTCAACAGATTTAAATAGAAATGAAAGATGGAAAGTCCACAATATCACAGGAAATAAAAACTGTAGAATGAGAGTGGAAAGCATTTTATACTGTCTGGCATATAAAGAAAACATTGATGGGAAGCACACGATACCAAAATAAAAAAATAAAAAATTATAATATAAAAATGAAACAAATACTGTATCACTTGTAAATATATATTCTTACTGAAATAATAGGTATGGTTCTTGATTATTGTGCATTAATATGTACAATGTAGGTGCCAATCATATAAATGTGACTAAATATGTTCACAAACACTAATCGAGGCTTGACACTAAGAGGCGCCCGGGACACATGGGTGCCCAAAATCTAGGTCTGGATCCCCAAATTAAAATTTTTTACATAGGGTACAAAAGTTGAATCTGGACCCCCTTCCAAAACATTTAGTGTGGATCCCAGTTTAACAAATAATTATCTAAATCATATGAGCAACATCAAATCTGCGACTCCTTTATTGATTCCCTTGATACCTGACTCAATATGGTGTAAAATCTCCAAAATTGATTACTTCATTTAAGTTGTGATTACAAAACAAAACACATACACAAAAAGTTTCAAGTCTGATCATTATGATCCATAGTTATCATAAGTCTATTAAATTAGAATTGCTAAACAACACTTAAAAGCCAATTCAGTAATGTTTGGCAGATATACATTTCTAATCGAAAGGTGTCTATTGGATTGAAATATAATTTCTTTACTAATATGTCTGTAAAGTTGTATAAATGGTTTGAAAAATTAAATGAGGTATTGTATCCAAGGACGTCAAAAGTATGTGAAGACAAAAAAGGGAAATTAAAAGCTTGTGCACCGCCAAATTGAAAAGAAACCAATAAGCAAGAACTTAAAAAAAGAAAGGAAAAGACAGCTTCACCAGAATAACTCAAATTCAAATGACCACATGAAAGAAAAATGACTGCAAAATGACTTCCAGAAGAAAGAAAATCAAATCAAAACACTGCACACCGTTTGTGACAACAATAATGAAATTGACTGCAAATACTTGGAGCAAGACGGTGCGAATGAATATTAAATTGCCGAACACCAAACAGTTATTGCAGAGAAATGAGATCACCGCAAGATTAAATAGCCCAACAACAAACCTGGTGAATACTCTTGTTTTTTGCTGCTGCTTCTGATCGGTGGTTTAGGTTTTACTTTGGGTTTAGTAGGGCTACTAGGTTGGAAGGAGTCTGGTCGAAGCATGAAGGAGAGAGAGGGAAACAATCAAAGAATTATGATTTCAGAAAAAATGTACAGCAATGCAGAATTTGAGAAGGGCTGGAGTCTCTTAAAAAGGAGCCATGAACTGTTTAGAGAGAAAAAAAAGGGATTTCAGTGAAAGGCAACAAGTTAAAAATACAAATTAGGTATGATTTTGGGTTTAGTTTCAAGAAGTCTGATCGAAGCATGATGGAGAGACAAATAGGAAAGAATCAAAGGATTATGATTTCAGAAAAAATGTACAGCAATGCAGAATTTGTGAAGGGCTGGAGTCCTTTAAAAGGAGCCATGAACTGGTTACAGAAGAGAAAGAAAACAAATTATGCAAAAGCAAAAAGTTCAAAATATAACTTAGTTTTGACTTTTGCTTTAGTAGGACTACTCAGGTGGAACGAGTCTGATCGAAGCATGAAGGACAGATAAAGGGAAATAATCAAACATCAATCCGAAATTTGAAAAGGACTAGGTCATTTTAAAGGGGCCAACCGGTTAGAGAAAAAAGCCATTTCAGTAGAAGACAAAAAGGTCTAATATACAAATTAGGTTTGACAGTGGGTTTAGTAGGGCTACTAGGATGGAAGGAGTCTAAAACTGCTTTATAGAAAAAGAATAATTCCAGAAAGATCATCGTTACAAACAAACAGGGTCAGGATCCTTTCAAAGGGGCTCTAACTTGAAAAGTAAAAAATGCAATTACAGTAGAAGATAAAAAGGTTAATACATTAACATAACTGCACAGAAGGAAACAAATCTAAAAGATATTTGTTTAAAGTCAAAATATAACAAAGGCCCCAGTAAACATCCTTTAATAGAATTTACCTTTAACTTGGTTGAAACAAAATTACAGAATTATCACGTTAGAAATAAGGTGGGCAGTGCAAAGATTTCACTGGGCTGGCATGCCATCAAAGGGCCAAAATATTGGGTGGAATATAATTCACCCAATGAAAATTCAATATGTGCGCCTTCAAATAAAAAAAGCTGTCATAGATTACCCCAGTTAGAAAACGCAAGAACTGTACACGCGATCTTGTTATCTGCAAAATTCTGGCCCACTTATTATCTCAATCCCCTATTTTTTAATTGTAGATGTACATGTATTACAAGGATTTAGCATAAACTGCATTGTCATTTGAGTAATCGTTGAGTACATTACTTATTTGCAGTTAATAAAATAAAATAAAATAATAATAATAATGTAACTATTATACATGTATAGCACAACTCAATCCACAAGGGTTTTCTTTGTATACGTTTATGGAAAGAATGTGGAATTATAGTCTAGGCCTACTTATGATACAGAACATTGATGAAATGCATAAATCAACAGCTACAAAAAAAATTATAAACCAAGCCATAGTACAAAAAAAAGAGGGGGGGGGGGATAAACTAAATTTTCCAAAAAATATTTTCAGTTGCCTAATGAAGTATCCAATTCTATAACAATATTAAGGGAAAGGAAATGCATCATTGTATAAATAAAGCTGGAGAAAGGGTCTTCCATTGATTAAACTTGAGAAAACGAAGAACTCAAACAAAAATGCGTAAAGGGCATTTAACACAACATTTAAACAAATGGATGAAACAAAACTATACAAATAAGACCACTATTCAAGAGTAACCACGCATTTCCATAGGAAAATGTTTAAGAAACAAAAGAAACTATAATCAGTCAGTTGAGAGCCAGAAGGATTTTAACTGTTTTGAAGGACTTATATGAATAACACCAGCTAGGTCTCAGCAGATAAAATGACTCAGGTCCGTGATTGAAAATAAGATATATTGAGGAATGTTAGCAAACAGTGATAACTGAGAAAAAAAATATTGGAACACAAGACGGCAATTAATTTCAGAGAACAATCATCAATGAAAAACTATAGAGGGCAGTACGATTTGTTATCATACATAAATATAAAGAACACTTGGTATGCACTGATAACTCATAAAACAAAGAGGGAGAAAATAAAAAAGGTTCAGCAAGGAGAGGAATAAATAATAACAAACTAAAGGGAGTTAAGATTTCTAATCATGTACAGAAAAATAAAGAAAACTTGGTAGCAATAATACTAAAGATAACTGATAAGAGACATTCAGGTCAGAGAAATGAATAAACATTAGAAAAAAACTGAAGGTCAGTAAGACTTGCTGGCATTCAGAAAAACTAAGAAAATGTGGTGGCAATACCAATGATAACTGATAAAACAAAGATGGAAAAATGAAAATTAACATTCAGGTTCAGGAGAGAAATGATTAAACAAAGGACACTATTAAAAGGGAAGTATCTTCTAGCAAACTAAAGAAAACCGAGTAAGAAATGATAACTGATAAAACAAAAAGGTGAAAATAAGAAAGACACTCTGATGCAGCTAAGAGAGGAATAAACAATAAAAACAACTAAAGGGAGTTAAGATTTGTAATCATACAGAAAAGAAAAAGAAAACTTGTTCAGAAATGATAACTGATAAAATAAAAAGGGAGAATAATAAACAGTATCTGGAGATCTGGGAAGAGAGGAATTAACTATCAATATTCTGTAATGAACCCATTGCCTCATGGAAACAAGCGGTCCCAGTAGTCATTGGGTTAAAGTATATGAATTAATGCCTTTCTGGCACCAAACAGATGAAATTACAGAAGACTATCAAAATACAAAGCAGAAAGCAAGGTTTCAAGCATGCAAAAAACCTAAGAACACTAAGCAAAACAAGGTTAAAATGAAAAGGGTAAAGGAAATGAGGAAATGCAGTTCCAATGAGAGACACGTTAACAATCAGAGATACAGAAACCATGGGGGAAAGCAATTTAGCAAGCATGCATTTGAACAAACCTTGATGCGGCCGGGCCGACAGAGCCACCGATGGCCGTACAGGTTCAGAGCCTCTTCTCTCCACATGTATATAGTGCGCTACGGTAACAAATGTTGATATTTTTGAGGTCCAGATGTTTGTGATAGTTGCGGATGAAGCGTTATGCGATATGCGAAGCAGGGGGGAGGAGAAAAGAAAGGAGGAAAGAGAAAAGAAAGATGGAGAGAGTAGACAGTGAAAAGGAGGTGTTAGAGAAACACATAAGAAATGATTGAATGATAGAAGGGTAGAGTAAAAGACCAGTTTTAACAAGAGTAAAGAAGGGAGTGAATGAAAGAGGAGGAGAGGAGAGTTGAAATAAAGAAAGATGTGTGAATGAAAGGATGGTTATAACAGTATGGGACGTAGAAAATGTTAAGACAGAAAGCCAGAAAGAGGATGGAAGGAGAGAACGAGAGAAACAAGAGAAAAATGTTTTTACTACAGAAGTGTTAGTCATTGTTCTAAGGCACCGAAGCAGATCTTTGATAAGCCAATGAAAAATGAATGAATTGTATTCACAAGTGCTGTAATTTAATATACAATGGAAGAATTACTCAGCTACAGTACATCTTAACATACAAATACACTTTATATATGCTTAAAATTGTAAATGCACACGGAGGTGATATAGCACATAATTCTGAAAACACAATAAAAACCAAAGCCATAGAGGGATAAGAAGGGAAAATCCCATATAAAGTAATATAAAGAAGCTTTCAGGTGCACTGAAAAGATTCTGAAAGACATAAGGTACAAGTATGATGACCTCATCCCCACCTTCGGTATACTATGAAGTTTTAATATAAGGTAGGAAAGCACAAACTGACTCAAGTAATTCATTATGTATCTGCCTTTGTGACGGTCTGATAGTGCTAAAAAATGGCTGATCGCACATCGCAGAAAACAATAACAATGGTGCTAAAATTTGGATTGCAGAGTAAATGTATTACCGGCAGATCCAAGAAAGTCTGTGAAGAAGACTACATGTAATGATGGATATAAAGAGAGTAGATAGTGCACACATGATACATGTATATTTCTACACCTTGTTCGTACAGTATAACCGGACAACAAACCTGAGAGATACAAGTGAAGACACACATATGCAGTGACCAACAATGCAAATGTAGAAATATTGTAAATATAAAGGGTAGCTGAAGAAATTATCTACACACAGAATAAAAGTACATTTAAGTATTTAATTGATTTTTTTTTTTTAAACAAGCAGTATTAAAATAGATATAGATAGACAAATAGATAAATGAAGAAATAAAATAATGAATAAAATAAGTAAATAAATTAATCAACCAAATATATATAAATAATTTTTTTTTTTTCATTGATAAAATGGATGTACTCCCAGAGCATGCATAGTACAGGAATATGCAGATGACATGATGCCAAAGTTTTCCCCACAAGGAAACCAGAAATGCTATTTTGAATACACTAATATCACAGCTACCCACCAAATTGAAATCAGGCTTCAGCATGCATGTGTCTTTAAAAGCATTGGAAATAGAGTTAGGTAGTGATTTTTTTTTCTTTCTTGTGTTAATCTTTCTTTCACCTTTTTTTCTAAATGTTATTTCTACCCTCCAGCCATAGTACAAAATTAGAATTAAAAAGTTTTTAAAATACACCAATTCCATTTTCTGAAATTCCCCCATGTAATTTAGCATAAATAAACAAAACAAATCAGAAATTCAAGTGAAACATTAACCAAAAACCGAGATAGAGATATACAGATACATATTTCAGAAAAAATCGAGGAAAGTCGAGAAGAAAAAAAAAGGAAATCAAAGATCCACAAAGACCAAAAATCCATAACAGGGTAACATACACAGAGAGTCGGACAGACAGACATACAGACATACATACATAATGCACAATTGGTTATATTAATGTACGGTGCAAACACAAAAACACGTCATGAGCTCTACATCATTGTTTTCCTTTACTATATGTTGATAAATGTTAGGAAAACGGTATGCATTCCCAAACGACCCCAAGACAAAAGAAGAAACAAAGAAAATATACTGTAAAAGTAATTTGGGGGGATTGTATGAAATGTTTTGCTCGAGTGAAAATAGCTCTTTTGTCAATTTCTACCACTGAATTTCAAACATGAACCACAGTCCTACCAAAATACCTAACCATTATGCAAAGAAAATTGGAGAGCCAATTACAGTGAAACCTGTACATAAAGATCACTCAAGGGAGACAAGTAAAGTAGTCTTTATAGGCAGGTGGACTTCATATACAGGTTTCTTAAGTATGAGTTTTAATGATAAACCATTTTCAAGGGAAACTGAAAATGTGGTCTTTATAGGCAGAGGATCTTTCTTTAAAGGTGGCCACTAAAGCAGGTTTGAATGTATTAAACATTTATTTAATGCTATAGAGCCTGGAGCAAATGTTACCCAATAGGCATGTAATATTTGATTACTGTTTATGGGTGTCTACTTTGTTGAAGAAATGTAAAATAGCTTTATATAGATTGACACAATGTTCCTTGACAAAGGAACAAAATGAATGGTCACTGTATAATTTCTTTTCTTTTCTTTCACTTATATAAGTAACCAGGGGGGGGGGGGGGTTCTCAAGACCGTCAAAAGTCTAAATTCTGGAACATCCTAATGAAACATGTGTTATAGAATTAACATGCATTTCTATGGGGTGTTCTTGAACTTTAAGACGTATGGCGATTTCAAGAAACTGGCCCCAGTACTTGACGTTCCTTTTACCCCCAAAATCTGAATTTTACAGTATAGAGAGGACAGAATAATAAAGACAGGATGAGTATAAGTAACACAATGCACAGAGGGCACTACATACAGGGAGTGCACAAGCACATATAAGACATTGAAATAATCTTTCAACCAAATCTCTACCTTCTGTACCAGAACTCTGGGGTGTTGAGGGCAAGGGCAAGTTTGGCTTTCGCCGCACTTCCGAGCCCCACCGGCGCTGCCTGGATTCATAGTTGGCTGTATGGTATATGCGGGCTGCTTGCAAGGAAAGGGGTAATATAATGGGTTGGTTTAAGGTTGTGGTATAAGGAGGTGTATGGGAGTGGTGTATGGGAGAGGTATAATGGTATGGTATAAGGGAGTGGTATAATGGGTTGGTATAAGGACGTATATGGTGGGTGGTAAACGGTGTGGCAAAGGAAGTTGGTAAGAAATGGGATAGCATGATGGGGATGTGGTATATACATAAGAAAAGGGTGATTGGTATAAGAGGGTGGTATAAGGGGATGGTATAAGGGGGTGGTTTAAAGGGGATGGTATAATGGATGGTTTAAGGGGTTGGTATAAGGAGTGGTATAAGGGGTGGTATAAGGGATGGGTTTATCAGAGAGGAGATAGGTAGTATAATCAGATGGGGGTAATGGGGTACAGATGAGAGGAAAGAGGAAGTTAAGAGGGTGGGGTATTGGGGTGGTTTAAGGATTTTGCATAAGGGGTGGTATAATGAGATGGTATGAGTGGGTGGGGTATATGGAAGGGAAGGGTAGTATATTGCAAGTAGGGTAATGAGGAATAAGTTTGGAGAGCAGAGGGTGGGGAAAGGTGTGGTTGTAAAAAAAATAATAATAAAACACCATAAATCCTCACTTCAATAAAAATCAAGAAGAAATGTTTTTTAGAAATTGCTCTCATTAACTTCCCATGCTGCAATCCGTATTCAAAGGCCAAATAAAAATCTGACTTGGCAATTAAAAAAGAAAGGAAACCATATTAAATCAAAACACGACAAGTTTCTTAAACTTTGATTTGCTGCTGGGAGATTATGCTAATTACATGAAACAGTTTCACACCAACTGAGAAGGGGAAATAACCCTTTAAAATTCACGCCAAAAGTATTTCGATATTTATCTTAATCAGCAAGATCAAATCAAAATGGACATTATGAGGAAACAGACCCACTTCAATAACAAAAAAATATGTGGCCCTCATGAGGAAATGAAATTTGTTTTATTTTCAGAATGGATTTTTATGGAAGGGACCAGAAGGCACAGGCTTTGATCATTTGGACCGCCTCTCCTTATGGACTGCTCACACTGCAGATAAACTCCCCATTACGAAAACGTACTTCAGAATGCAGCATGCAAGTGAATACCAAGCCTTTAAAACAAATTAGAACCCTCCCTGAAAAGTATGCACCTGCTCTGCTAAATGAGTTGCGATCATTGCAGTGTTACAGTGAATCCTATGTTTGGTCCCCTAGAGTCCTGAAAACGTACATTACCAGGAATTGCAACCCCCAGAGCACACAAATAATAAGGTTATCATGTAACCCTTGTTTTTAAGTTGGCGCACTACAGACAGGGGCCACTGCGCTATGACAAATGCATGGTCCCATTACCATAGCATGATTTAGCATCAAGTAAGACATGACCAAGCAACAGTCTGAAAACACCCAGGCACACTCAATTCCAGGCGCACACAAAAGAGCTCACACTTTTACCTGGAACAATGATGGTACATGTGGTTTTTATCATGACTTGAGGAGGATAAGAAAATTAGCAAATTTCAGATGTAAATACAGAATGTTTTCTGTGTCAATTAGTTGCTGCTGCATATCAGTTCCCTCATACATGAGCACATATTAGCGTTCATAATTGCTGGTGATACGCAACAATAGTTTCATGACATCATTTTGCCCCCAAGGTTAAGTAAACATGAAATGAGTTATCATTGTTCACAACCTATTTCTACTTTTCAGATGTTAATGCAGTATGGTTTCCATCTCAATAAATTGCTGCAACATATTAGGTCCTGCATGCACGATGAGCACATATAAACATACATATTTGATGATGTATCACCAGCAGCAATAGTTTCATGACATTCTGACCCCAAAACCAGTTAGACATGATTTTAGTTAATGTTGTCTACAGCCTACATAATACTTATGCACATACTTTTAGGCTTATTATGATAAGGAGATTTAAACCCTTTCATCTCTCAAGCAGTGACAAAATGATACAAAATCAGACATTCCCAATCATACTTCGAAGGACATCATATTGAGGGTTCAGTGACACAAAGACGTAACTCCATATTTTGCCAAAATGGGTATTTGATATCAAAATGTTCAAAAAAATGTGGGCTTTCCAGAAAACAGAGACTTTATTCCACTCAATTGAAGTCAATGGCTAGTGAAACATAGACTTAACTCTAATAAGGCCCAAGTACTCTGTGACACATAAACCACTTTTTCTCAAGATGGCCAAAATGGAGTTACGTCTTTGTGTCACTGACCCCTCAATACATGATCCCACTTTCAGCTTGGTAATATGCCTCTAATAATAGGTTGTATGCCCTTTAACACCTGGGGGTGTTTCACACAGATTTTAAGTCAAACTTAACTCTAAGTTGGACTTAAATATTATGGAGAACCATTTGCAGCCTTACAATGAAATATATCAAAAGCAAAAATTCAAGTATTTTAGACTTTTCATAAATTCCACATCAAGAACATGACATCTCCCATGATAATAGAAAATATGAATGATTTGAATCAACATTTAATGCCTTTTAAAATAAATTTGACAAGATATTTTCAAGGATGCTAATGGCTTTCCATAATTGTTAAGTCCAACTTGGAGATAAGTTCAACTTAGGATCTTTGTGAAACAGCCCCCTGCAGCCATAATACGTATTTACCTTCATTGCTAGGCTTCTGGGCCCACTTCTGGGTCGATGATTGACTGATCGAATCATATAACGAGTCTTCACCACCTAGTACCGGGTAACACAAGAAAAATAAATATCAAATATTACGAGTGAGAAAAAACATACTAAAGCAGGGCTTAAATTAATCCAAGGCCACCAAGGCCATGGCCGTGGATGCCCCTTTGATTGGCCTCAATGCCCCTCTCATCGGCCTTGGAGATGTTATGTGCCCTTTCCAATTCTTCCTATTTGTGCTGTAATATAGGAATGTGCCCTACAGAAAAGGGGCATTGCACTAAAAATATTGAAATTTAAGGCCTGACTTAATATATGTTTAGATACAACGCTGTGAAATCGCAGAGGCTTTGATGAGGCAAAGTGTAATATGATTCACATTTCTGTATCTTATACACAGAGCTCACTGAAGATAAGCAAGACCTTAGTTGTGCGCAACTGGCATCCTACTACACATGCAGTGGCCTTTGGCAGTTTGCTTCATCATATCTTAACAAGCTTTTAAGCAGAGATGCCAACCTTCTTCGACAAAAAAAAGTATTCTTAAGAGCAAAAAAAAGTATTCTTAAGAGCAAAAAACAGTATTTTGGGACAAAAAACAGTATTTTGGGACAAAAAACAGTATTTTTGAAAAAATCTCTCACCTTAACATATCGCCCAATCAAGCAGCTTAAAAAAAACGGCAGTACCATGTAGGCATACTCGGATCGGAGCGCGACGTGCATACATTACATGTGGGTTGTTCGCAATGTGCGCAGTTTTGGGCCCGTATCACCATTCTGCTTGCATCGTTTAAAGACGTAGGTGCATAATACACTTACGACTCAAGGCCCATGATCAGAAATTTAAAAAAACGTCACTAAAAAAAAAATAAAAAAAAATAAAACAATTCAGAAAATTAAAAAAACGTAACAAAACATACAAAAAACGTACTGCCTTATTCATAGTGAAAAAACGGGACAAATACGGCAAAAACGGAACAGTTGGCATCTCTGTTTAAGGCCTGTACACTCACATGTATGACGCTGTAAACTGCTACGGTTTACCAAGGATTTATTTTGTATTTCAGCGTACTTTGGTGCAATACACTTCACATGTGTGTATCTTAAAACACACAGATAAGTGAGTAGGCATAGGACAATTGGTGTGTCCCCACTTAACATTCATTTAGTACACATGAAAAAAAAGCCATTGTCAATTGAGCACGGCCTATGTGAACAAGCCCTTCATGATGATAATATAGATTTATGATACTGAATGACCATTGAGATAAAAACGTAATTTGACAGTAGCATGGTTAGGAGAGATCAATAGGAAAGTTCTCTGGGGTATATCAAGGGAAACGTACTCACTAAACCAATGATATTACAGGGTCAAGAATATTGAAATATTAATGGATACACAATGAAGAAAGGCACAGAATGTATATATGGAATTAACAACTAAATTATTCATAACAGTTGTAAACAAAAAAGTGTGAGTGTTATTCTTAAATCAAGAATGGAAGGGGGACTCGTTGAATGAGGGTTTTGTTGGATACTTTTAGAAATAAGCTTTAATATTTAAATTTCTCAAGAAAAAAATTAGGAAAAATCTAATTTTCACATACTTACAACAAATTGACAAAAAACTGGGGTATGAATTATTTAGTATTAAGCTGTATATGTACCTATATACTCTGCTTACATACTTAGTTCAGAAACTTTCTTTCTTATTTTACAATGTTTATCTCCTCTATAAACAACCCCATTTCTTTCCTTCTTTCGGTCTCTCCATTATCAATCTTATTACATCCCATCGCTGCCACCAGAAATTGTACATTCAGTGGGGACACCCTGTACCAAAGTTCCTGTGAAACTATAACCCAGAGATGCCAACCTCTTGACACCAAAAAACAGACTGAGTAACCTAAACAAATCAGATATTGGAGAGAAAAATCAGATTTTCAAGAAAACTAGACACTACCACTGGCCTATCGGCCCCGGGCCAGTAAAATTTCAGAAAAATGTTTGCTCTTTCATTGAAATTTAATGTAAAGCAAAGTTTTTGTTGGGGTTGTGGGGATTACTTGTACATGTTTCTATGCGATTCCCCTGTTTTTATGGGTTTAAAAATATATAAAAAAATAAATAAATAAAAACATTCTTGAAAAAAAAGATGAAAAATCGTATTTTAAGATTTTAAGATTGTATTTCACTCTTATTATCGTACTTAATACGATTTAATCTTACTGGTTGGCATCTCTGTAAACTCCTATCGACGAAGACGAAATGTTCATTTCTTTATAAAGCACAACATCAAAATATCATATATTCTATTACGGTACATCCCACCACTGCCACCAGGAAATTTAAACATTCAAACTGCCTGTGAAACTGGAAGGAATTCAAACTTTAAACTCCTATCGACGATGACGACACGTTACTTCCTTTACCTCTGAAACTATAATGCGTCTGCTGCTGCAGTCTCATGCGGTTGCGGATTTCGCTGGGCTTTACCAAGGGGTCGTGGACCACCGCTTCAGAAGAAACGGATCTCTTGCGGGGTACAAACTCAGGGGTGTAGCCTATTGGAAGGGGGTTTGGGTTGGCACCATTGAGAAGGGGGTGGGGTAGGGAGGGGGTTGGGGTTCGGGGGTCACGGTGCATCATGCAACAAATATATGCATATATATCAATACCATCAATTTCATGCAGACCGATTGGGTATTATACAAATTAAATTAGATATTACATGAAGGTACATGTGCATTATATTGACATATCAAGATATTATGAGGATAGAATGGGTATAAAATGAAATTGAAGAATCAAAGGAAGGAATGTGGAATTTAATAATTGTGAAGTCAAGTTGATATAAGATTAGAGTACCAATAAATGCATTAAAGGGGAATTTGTATGTATCAATATAATGAATACACCACAGTTGGAAAAAATAAATCATAGCGTTAAATATTGATTTGTATTATGCACAGAATAGTCACGGACGTATTAAAATTATACCATAAGAGTATGAATGGTGATGAAAAAAGAAAAAATGTTTATTTGATGTAGATGATAACAACATGATACAAAACAGAACACATGGAACCATACATAAAGATTTTTTTTTAATTTTTTTTAAAAATGTTTTTCAATGAGAAAGGAAATGCATTTTGTTCATTAAGGAGATGACATTTAATAAAATAGATATTTATCAATACCAATTTGAAACAAAATTGAAAGAATATTTCAAGGATAAAACCCAAACAGATAATTCAAAATTGATGAAAATAAATGTTGTGGCGATACGCATTATTTTGTGATATTTAACACAAAAACAAAAGATTAGAAAATCAATAAAAAATAACATACAGAGATGAAATATGGATTTTAGAGATATGATAATTTATGGGAAAAGATGAGAACAAATCAAGGAGCATTTGAGGACGAATTTAGCGAGGACAGACACAGATGCAGACAACGAATAATCAAATACAAAGGGTCATAACAATTTGACATCAGAGGACATTTAACCACACACAAATAATTATTGAATTGTAGACAAAGAGAGAAACATTGCAGTGAAAGAAAGAAATCGGATAGATGTAACCAATCCAAAAAAGGCCAGAAATTGACAATTATCCCCCAAAGTGGACATTACATGAGGTGATTATAAGTAGAACAATCGCCACATGAATAAGCATCAATTACAAGATAAAAAACGCATAGTTACATTACAGGTACAGCACATGTATGCAGGTAAGGGAGGAAAGAAGCAAAAACAAAAAAGGAAATTCATTTCAGCACATTGAAAACACAGTGCATTATTTGGGAGATGCCATTTATTAAACAAGGGTTGAGGGGAGGGAAGGAAAGCCAACAAATTTGAGGGATGGAAGGATGGAAAAATGAAGAAAGGATAAATTAGAACAAGATTCAGGATAGTTAATACTGTTTCACCAATTTTCCTTTTGTTTTTTTCAAGTTCACTAAGCCCAGAAAAAGAAGTATCTACCAGCTTCTAACTAGGAGATTCTCATATTGATGGTCAACTACTGCATTTAGAGAAAATGGATTCAACAAACACAAGGTGGGGGAAAGGAATCTTGAACTGTGTCACATGATAGCGGTATATATCTCATCATTCTTATATAATCATGCAGAAAATATATCTGGCTTTCCTTAACTCAATTGGGACTCTGTCACTCTGTAGCTTCAAGCAATTGACTTAATTCTCATTGAATCATATGTTCCTATGTTCATAACTTTTTTGTACTTCTCTGAATTGTTAAAATTACAGAGAAAATTTCCTTGCATTCAAATGTCTGACACATAGTTTGAATTGAATTGAAAATTCTTGAGGGCTAGGAACGACGAGGTTTATTTCAGACCATTGCTACAATTTTATGAGAGGATTCTAGATAGCCTCACAACCAGTTAGGACAAATTTATAGGGAGCAAAAAAATGTAATGTAAGGGTAAAAGCAGGCTGAATTCATTTAGAAACCCAAAGACCCTGTTATGCTTTTTCATTAAATTCTGCAAATAAATAAGTATATTCTGACTTGGATATATTTACAATTTCCCCAAAATTAGTTGTGGACTTGTTAATAATGAATAAAAAAAATAATAATATAGCTCCTACAACACCAGCAATAGAAATACTGGATCCAATATTTACATGACTATAATTATGAAGCCATTACCCATTTCAAAAAAGTATACAGATATCTTTGTTAAATAAAATGCAAGAAAGAACATGCATACTCGGTTTTACAAGTATATACATATATTGTATAATTGGGGATATTCATAACAATATACAGGGCATACATATGACATGGTTTAGATTGTTCATTTGCATCCCATTTTAAGCCCAAAGCATCGATAGAAAGCTAGCGGAGGAACCTACATAGATGTGTAATATGTACGACTTGGATTTGTTATGACTGATTAAAGAACCATTTTCGAATCCAGGTCAAAATCATGCCACTTACATTTATGTATGCTATCAATTACAACAATCATATCATACTGCTATATGGGGAAAGGGTATATCTATAATGCATAACACTTCGGACATTTAGGAGGGCTTTGTTTCATTCATTCATGTATATCAAAGGAAAAGCTTTAGTTGGATGCAGTCCATATGAGGTTCATACAAATTCTCCTCTTTATAGCCTTGACATATTTTTCTATCTCCCATCTTAAATACATAGTTTTACTATCATTTTTTTTCTTTCTTCTCCATATTTTTGCATTCCTTCTTGTTGGAATGTTCTTCTACTTATTTTCTCTTATTTCTGTCCACATTCCAAATCTTGGCTGCCCTATTTTCAATTCGTAAAGTAAATTTGAAATAAGGTCGTAAAAAGATATAAATAAAAAGATAAATAAATAAACAAAGAAGTAGTAAAGTAAAATAAAAATCTTATTTTGTTGAAACTCTTATTCTCCATTTTCATTGTGTTTGTCTTTACTTTTTTAATTGTTATTTTCCTCTTCACTGCCTTCAAATATATTACTTGAAATTCTTCTACTTATGACAAGAAATGATTCAAAGACAGACAGGCTTGGAAAGAGACAATGTAAACCTAAATGTGATGTAATTCAAATGAAAAAGTACATGAAAAAGTAATGTGAGAAAATAGACAGATGAGGTAATATGTGTGGCATCTGAATCTCACAATTAACATTAGATTAATATGAATATGTACTGCATGAATACATATTTGACTAATGGTACGTACATCTAACATTTACTATCATCATGGACCCAACTAGCTCTAAACAGACGTATACAAAACTAGTATGGTGTCTGTGAAGATATAAAGACACTACAAAATGCAAGAATATATGATTCATTCCATGCAGAATGGAGTAATAAGGATACATATTTGAGGGGAAGGTTATGGTTTGTGCTTTACCTGACGTAGGGGTCTGGGAATCATCTAGCGTGCCATCTCTGCTGAAGGAAGAAATGAAAGAAAGAAAAATAATGATAAAAAATAACATAAAATTGAAAGCAGACAAATAAGATGTGTGTGGTATACCTGCATTCAAGCCCTGATTTTGTTCTGGGCCTTGTTTCATAAAAAGTTGTTATCAATAACAAGCGTCACATGTCTGTATCAAATTTGCTCTCAGCCATTAAAATGCAATGATTCAATAGCTTATAACAGTTACTGTAATTTTCAATTGCTTATAACAGTTACTGTGTTTTTTTATTGTTTTTTTAACACATTTTATGAAACAGGGCTCTGGTGATAGAATAGTCCCGCCGCGGCACTTGTGTCCTTTGGCAAGACATTAATCTACATTTGCCACTCTCCACCCAGGTGCAAATGAGTACCTGATATACTTGAGCGCTAGATACTTTGGCAGCTCGGCTACGACCAGGGTAACATGTGTAAAGCGCCAAGAGCGTCAGAGCCTGTCGGATACCGGCGCTATATAAATATCCATATTATTACTATAAAGAACGCAACTTGCTTCTGGTCCATTCAAGAAATCTGCTTTATTTTGTTTAAATATTTTTGGTTGATGGTTTTGTTGATTTTGTTACTGAACTTACTGGGGAATAACCAACTAACTATCTCCTAACTAGATAGTCAGATAGATAGAAAGATACATACTGTAAACACAGAAATATTTGCAGTACATTAATTTTCACGAATTTCGCGCTGAATTCAGTGTCTTTTTAGAATTTTAGAACCCGCGAAAATATAAACATGTTTTCTTATGCTTGTTCTGAACGGGCTGAATTAGGTGCAACACGAATTTAAGAACCAGCGAATATGTTTTGGGGTCGCTCAGCGCGAAAAATTAATCGCATGAAAATAACAGCGTTTACAGTAGATACATAAATAAATGAATCCATCAAGAAATAAATAATATTTTGTTAGTGAACTTACTGGGGTGAAGGTAACTCCATGGGAGGTCTGTTAGATATGAAAGGACTGGGACTGGCTGGCTCCTCCACCTTGAACATCCTCTCCGTCTCTCTCCTCTTATCAAGGGCTTCCTTCAGAAACCTGTTGTAGATCACAGCTGAATAGGGGAGGGGGGAAATAGAGGTTTGAGATTTGGTCACTACATAGTCTTAGGTGCAGTCAAACCTGCTTTAGCGACCACCTGTACATAATGACCACCCGCCTATAATGACCACATTTTTGTATGTTTCCCTTGAGCAGTTTTTACATACAGGATTCCCTGTAATAAGTTTAAAGAGTGCAACATCTAATACAGTATAACCTGCTTTAGAGACCACCTGTATAGAAAGACCACCTGTCTGTACATGCCACATTTTTTTATTCCCTTGAAAGTGGATTCTCATTGAAACATATAATAACGGAACCTGTAAATCTAAGCCACCTGCCTATAAAGACCACTTTTCTTGTTTCCCTTGAGCAATCTTTTTAACAGGTTCCACTGCATGATCATTATCAATACTGCAAGGTACAAAGAAGTCAATCATACCATGACAAACTACCTCCAAAATACCCAAACCCCTAATTGCACAACCATCTTAGCAATACTACCCCCTTCATTTAATCACCAACAAACTATTCATCCTGAAGGAGCTTGCTGTCATTTTATAGTCATATTTTTAATTATAAAAATAATTAAACGTTTCTGTAATACATTTAGGTATTGCAATTCTAAACCAATCCCACACACAGCACATACTTTGATCTCTGAATGATGAGCAGTTAGCTGTCACTAATCTTGCAGTGGGTGTATTGTCCACAAGACGGTTGCCCTCTGCTATCCCGTCCGCAGCGGAGTTGATGTCCTCACACACAGCCACGACAAGCGTTGGGATGGGCACCACCATCTTTAGGAACCACCTAAAGAGAACAAAATCAAAATTGAAGAGGTGTACCAAGTCTGAGAAACATTTTTAAAGCGATACTGCACTACTTGTAGCTACTTGCGCCCTCTATACAGCCAACAATGCCTACACGGTACCCGTTGATCCCCCATGGTCCCCTTTTTCTTATGTTAATTGAGAGCTGATTTGATGAGATGGCCACCTGCCAGTGACCATGCAGGGAAGTCTCATCCCTCCTTGCCAAACTAGTGCACATAGGCTTTAAAATAGTGCTGTAATATCACGGATATCTCCAATTCCGTTTAACCGCCAGTCAAAACCGGACGGTTTTCGGTTAAACGATTAATTTTTTTTTTTTTTTTTTTTTTTTTTTTTTTTACGGACTGCATTTAACTGCGAGGTGCATTTGAAGGCGGCCGATTTGCGTTGTGAACTTGTCACTAATAATTGTAACAATGTTTTTTTTAGAAGAATGTGTAAGATCATTAATGTAAATTAAAAATAGTAGAGGACCTAGGATAGAACCTTGTGGTACGCCGTGTGTAAAAGTTGGATGAATTATTATTAAACTACATATTGAGATCTACACATGTAGGTACTTTCAAACCAAGATGACAGACAAATTGGAGTGTTGTTCTAGTTTCCGAATGGTGAGTCAACACAAAGATTACTGAGCTGGAAGACATTGCCAGGTGGAGGGGCATAAATCGAAACTTTAAAAAAAAAAAAAAAAAAAAAAAAAAACGGGATAACGAAACCGTCCAATTGAAAACGGTATCCGCCATGGGCGGTCGGATACCGGACGGTTAAACGTTTGACTACAGCACTACTTTAAAATCAAAACCTATAGTGACTTTGAGTACTTATGAGATGTTCCCTTACAATGTTTCTAATGACTGCCTTTGAATTTTCCCATTATTGCTGGTTATTTTTTCCCTTAGCATTTCCACAACAACAACAAAAGCGTGATGAATGACAACAAATTCATCATCTAAGAATTGGTTTTTAAATATATCAACAAGAAAAAAATTTAAATAATTAATCTAAATTCATTCACTTATTTGTGTCACATTAAAGGTAAAGACCAGTATTGGCAACGCCCCAATTTCAAAAAATGAAATGGAAGCTCTCATTACCAATCATGTGAAAGAATATGATTTGACTAATACATGATGATAACAAATTTGCCGGGAAACCGCCTACTAATTCATATATTTGGTAAATTTATTTCTCTCATGGTCTGGTGAGAGAGATAGGGTAGTCCCATATACATCTTTCTGTGTATAGTGCTTGTAACTTTACGAAGAATGAGCCAAATTTCTTATCATTTTGATGATTCCAGAACCTTGCAGATGCTAGATGCTAGATGATCGACCTTTTCTGAGCGATTCCACAACGTTTCTTTCACAATGCAATCGCATGACCATTACTGGTCTTTACCTTTAATATCAACAATTTGTAAAGAGAATGGGCAATTTTTGTGGGAATACTCAGCCACAATTTTTGTTCCATGACTCTATTGCTTTAAAATCATTAAATTGGCAACATATTCAGAGATTCATTGCTCGTCAAATTGGTAATTTTTTCAACAGCGTTCTAGACCATGTGAATTGTTTTCAGAGACATTTTTTGTTTTAATGTAGCATAAATAGAAGAATATTATTGTTGCCAATTTGAATAACAATATGTGATCAATTTAGCCCTGAAATAAATCCTGTCCTGAAAGGGTTAAAAAGACAAGTTGAGCCAATAGAGATCCACGTTTACAAACAAAATAAATGTGGCTTCTTTCACATATTTTCTTGAATCGGTCTACAGATGTGTCATTTTTTAAGGATCTTATACTTAGCCCCACTTTGATCAGTAATTTCGCCCAGAATTAGTAATAACCTATAATAACCAATTCATACAGTTTTACAAAGTATATAGATATATATGTACTTAGATTTGCTCTATCCTTCCCTACAGTGCTCAATGCCTATAGGCAGAGCAAAATATATATTGAATAAGGCAGACTAATAGAACATGGTTGCAACTCTGAGTTTCACGCCTTGCGAGCGATCATCGGGCAACTGGTAGCATTCTTAAAAGTACATGATTACTCTACAATCTGGGATCTTGAACGTATTTGCACCCAGATTGTAGAGAAATCATGTACTTTTAAGAATGCTACCAGTTGCCTGATGATCGCTCGCACGGAGTTGCAACCATGTTCTATTATTCTGCCTTATTCAATATAGATATATATATATATAAATATATATATATAAACCTATACTGTGAACCATTGTTTTGTCTGCCTTTTTATTGTATGAAATCCAACTATTGGTTGCAATAAATAAATAAATAATTAGTTATAATAAAACAAACATATACATATATATAAGAAAAATATTGTTGCTATGTTGGTCATACTTGAGCAGTTCCAGCGACGCCTTCCGCTGAGCTGCGTAGACGAGGATGTAGCCGTGGTGAACGCGCTGCTCCCGGAGGCTGTCTCCTAGGTGATAGGATGAGATCTCAAAGTCCACCCTACACTTGGTGTCGATGAGGAACATGTCACAGGTGATGGAGTTCTTCTCGTTGGGCGTCGCCATGCAGTTGTGGCTGGTGATGGGCGACAGGACCAGGTCCGGCTGGAAGGGGTCACCGCAAGGCATGCATAGCCCGATCCTGAGGGGTGGATGGAAAGGGGTGGAGGAGGTGTTGGTGGTGGTGGTGGTAGGGGGGGGGGGGGAGGGGAGGTGTTATGCAAAGGAGGTCAAACTAAGGTCATAATTCATTGTATCAAGCTAATATGAATTTCTTCCATCATTTTTTTAAATTGTTATTATTATTATTCTTATCGGAGCATTCTCCTTTTCCCCTTTCAAAATGCATCCTTTACTTAAAACTGCCAATTACATCAGTCTATATTTTCTAGATTATCTCATGAAAATTACTCCAAAAATCAATTAAGGACCCTAACTAATATCATAGTGTTTATAATACAAGAACATCATAGCACAATATTTTTATTGTTAACTTTGAATTCTCCATGAAAACAGAATCTTTACAATGTCATGAAAAAAGGAAATCAGAAAATATTAGAATTTCAATAAGACACAAAAACAGCAGAGGAATTTAAAATGAAATACGGTAAATGCATTTAGCAAGAAGATAATAGTTTAACGGAAGCAGAAAAATGAAAATGATGATTAATGGCAAGGACGTAAGTAGTTATGCATTGCAGGATAATTTGAAATATAAATTCATGAAGTACAGTAGAGTAGCAATATAAGTTCAAAATATAAGATAGTGTGCAAAATGAAAAGCTAGCATGAATGAGAAAGACTGGTGTACCTATCTAGAGAGAGGCTGTAGTTGTGTGTCCTGAGAAAGGGCAGTACCAACTCGGGTGAGAAAGGATCACCACACGCTAAGCACATGCCAATCCTACCATAGGTGAAGGACATAGAGTGTGCAAGAAGCAGATGAGTTGATGGATGATGTGGTGATAAACATGCACATATAAATGGAAGGAGTAGAGATGGAGAGTGGGTCATACAGAGAGAGATAGACACACAGCAAGTGAGAGAGAGGGAGCGCAAGAAAAACGAAAGAAGGAGAGATGAAGAGTGTGCCGAACAAAGAAAGACACACCGCAAGAAAGAGAGGGCGGATATGGAGAGAAAGAAAGAGAAGGGACAGGAGAGATGGACAGTGTGCCAAAAAAGAGAGACACACAGGAAGAGAGAGGGAGGGAGAGAGGAGTGGAGAAAGAAAGAGTGAGGGATGGAGTGAGAGCGAGAAAGCGAGAGAGAGGAAAGAAGAAAAAGATGTAGAGCGTGGAGAAAGAAGGGGAGCAAGAGAGGTGAGAACAGAGTAGTATAACAACTCAAGAGTAATGAAAGGAGAGCGCATGAGGGATAGGGGAAGGAAGGACAGGGTGGGATGGAGATGTGAGATTTGGAAAACACGAATTGCCAAAAGAAAAGGGAGGGCAATTTTTTAAGAATGAAGAATAAAAGGTGGGAAATATGCAAATATGGGAGGGGAAGGATGGACCAACAAAAGTGTTTAAAAAGGGTTGGTGACGAGACACACAAATGCACAGGACGCAAAGTGCAGTAAAAAGAAACAATTACATTCATGTACAATACAAAGACAGGCAGGCAAGAAAGAAAAAGTAAATTAGATAAATACATGGTGCAAAATATGTAATATAAATAGTGAGCTATGCAAAGCAATGGAGACAAAATGAATATGATATGGATAGATTAAATGTATATGTAGTCAAGTAAATCAAAATAAATATGGATTATACAGCATCTGATATAACGGTTAGCTATAGCAAGAACTTTAGCATCACAAGGTGTATAGCATGTTCATGATTTGAGCAAGTAATGATTAGCAAGAAATGAAGTAGAGCATCTAAAGTGAAGAGAATTTTTTACTTTAAATAGAAGAAAGCAAGAGAACAACAAAGACAGGAATGAGATATTTCAACAACACACAAGCTACAAGAAATGAGAGTGCTAACCTGAAAGCATTGTCTCCCCTATCTCCTCTGTCGCTCTCCACTTGGTTGGGCGTTCCGCTGCGATACTTCTGACCCGCGACCACGGATCTGAGGGCGTCCTGTATCTGGGACTCGCTGAATTTCTTCCCGTGCCACAGGGTAGTGTTGTCTGGAGGCACGTTCACGATCTGACAGTTGTTCAACCTACAGGAAAAAAGGCCCATTTATTTCATAACGTGATTTTCCTCTTTCATACCGTAGTCGTAAGAAAGGATCAGTAGTGTCCAAAGACAGAACTTGTTTATTGTTTACAAGATCTTCTGTTGTCTAAGAGAAATAGTACAGCAAGGATTTAGTAACTAAGGAACAGGATCTGTAGGACACCTCAGGGTTCAAAGATCAAGGTTCAAGGTTCAGGGTTCAAAGTTCAACGTGCTGCAACACCATGGCTTACCTGCGGCATAACATCTCTGCTTTATCCCTGACCTGAGCCGCGTCTGCCTCCGGGCTGGTGCTGCGACCAAACATTAGCACCACAGCCAGGTCCCTCAGGGTGGTTGAGTTGTACTCCTCCTGGTCTGATAGAATGGTACGTTCCAGGGAGTCTTGGATGTACTGGAAACCCTCTAGAGATGTGAAGACACAGATACAACCTGGTGTAAAAGGAGAATGGATAAAAACATTTATTAATTAAACTGATTTTTAAACATTTTTAATCGTCTAAAGTGCTGTGAGACCAATTGTATGATGGTGCTATATAAATGAACATATTATCATGATTGTATTATTAACATAAAAGTTTCCATACAAATACAGTCTACAAATAAATAAAAGAAGAAAGGATAACAACATTTATTAATTTAACCAATTTTCCAACCTTTATACCATGTGAAGCATTGTGAAACCAATTGAGTGAGAGCACAATATAAATTAACATATTACCATAATATTATTATTATTAATATAAAAGTAAATAATGGATTTTTTTAAATGTAAAAATTCCCACTTTTCTGGCAGTATCTCTTATTTGGATTGCTACTGACCAACAGTGAGATCTTCTTGCAGCTATGTTTTACTGACGTACTTAATTAACTGATCATCTATTACAAGAGACTTCATGTACATGTACTAATCTATAAAAGAACACATCCCTTGTTTCCTTCAAATTCACCTGAAGGAACATTTTTAACAATCGTTTGACTTCAAAGGCCACTTCTTTTTTTAGTCTCGTTTTAGTGCTCTTCACACACAGAATATACTTCACATCTCTGCGTTTTTCAATTTGCCAGAGCTATTTTTTTAAGCTTTCTGGAGCAACATCGCTCCCACTCCCGTCTATTTCTTCATCAACAGCGAATTTGGCAGACCTGCCAACCTCTGGAGTTTAAAAACTTTATTCTTTAATCCCCAAAGTTGTATTTTACTGACAAAAATTGTATCAACCCCCAAAAAACGGACTGATATGTGGATCAATGCCTCTAACTTCGGGTGAATCTTCAAGTGTCTCTCTCCCTTCTGTTGCCTCCTAGAGGGTTGTCTAGGAGAGGATTGTCTAGAAGACAACAAAGCTCCAGACAACTCTTGCTACCAATGAAGATAATATGTCTTGCAGTCTACATTTTCATTACCTTGCGGTGTGAAGCTTTCCGATTGGAGTTGATTACTCGGATAAGTGATATCGCCCTCTATAGTCTTCAGATCGAGGCTGTATAGAACCTTATCCAGCGTGTAGTCACCATCGTACGATTGCGACTATGGAAAAAAAGTTATTAAGATGGATTAGATTTAGTACTCTTGTCTAAACTGTGTCTATATCATGAAAAACAGAGAACCCTTGTAAATTTCATACCAACATATGCTGAAATAAATTTGGAACACACAGCACCTCACTTTTAGGCGTAACTGGTATACTTTTCCGGTCAAACGTAGATCCGAGCTTGAGTTTATTTTTCTATTTTCTATTTTGATTTTTTCAAAAAAGGAGTTCCTCGTATGTTTATAATCCTTTCCCTCACAAACAGAATTACCAACGTTCTCATAGGATATAGTAAGGTAGTAAAGTAGCTGAATGAATGTGTGCAGCTTGAAACAATCTTGGCATTCATCTACAGAATGGCAAAAATGAAAAGTGCTGATTTTGAAGAAAACAGAAATGTCATATTTCTTTTTGAACCTAGATTCGTTCCCAATAACAATCCAATATTGTGTTTTTAACAACTCTTTATATTAACCCATAAGTTCAGACTTTTTTTTGAATTGGCAACAATTACTTCCACTTTCCACTGTTTCATAGTTTAAAAGAAATTAACTGAAACAGTGCGAATGAAAACTAAACCAGTATCAACAAGAAATGTTCACTGTGCACACCAAAAATAGTGATCCTAACTTTCCCTCTGCATTACCAATTTAGGCCGAATATACTGCAAACACTACTTATACTTTTTTCCATATCACTTCTTTGTCATGATCCACATTTCAAGATGTGTTCATCAGCTACATACATGTAAATGTTCTGATCACCAAACAATTTTCTTAAGTTGAACATTAATTGTTATATTTATGGTGTTGTATGTTTTTGACAACATAGTGGCGATAAATGAATTAATCTTTTAGATTACCTGTAGATTATACTTCATGCAAAATTATTTTAGAAATATATAAGTGTTCATGTATGCATAACATAAGAAAAACTGTGGAAACAAAAAGAGTGTTTGAAAATAATATTGTATCAGTCCATATGAAGCAATCAATAACATAGTTCAGAGTTTGAATTCATAATTTAATATGAGTGTACAGTAAAATTAGCAGTTGACTTTAATATATATGTCTTTAATATTTACCATGCATGGAGTGTTAGAAAAGAAGAACAGAACAATATCTGTATGTCATCAGGAAGAAAGTGTGAATTTAATCACAATGACCTTTGACCCTACATCTTTCCTATTAGTTTAATACAGAGTTGTGCAGGCACATGAACTAGCTGTTCATATAAAGAAACATGTTTTACAAAACAAACACATCACTCGCTAATGAACCACACAGCAATCATAGTACAAAATTGTGAGGCAAAGAATCAACGTCACTAGAAATTATCCTCAGACAATCTTTGGAGAAAAAATATTCCAAATTCTAATTTTCATTGGGATAATGTTTGTTATACCGGTAAGTTCGGATATGATGTTAAATGATGTATTCGTTTGTATCGGCAGATTACATCTTGTTAAGATAAGTCTTGAATCTCCTTGTCTTACCAGTAAATGTGATGATTAAAATAAATGTAAAGGAACAATGTGGAATTGTGAGTAAAATTAATCATCAAAATGGATTGTGAAATTAATTTAGACCATGGAATTTGATAGAATATTGGTGAAAATTAATAAAATTTGGTTAGATTATTGAGACTTGTGTCATACGTATACCTGGGAAAAGTTCCTTCCGCTACCCCGAAATGCCTGTGAATTCTACAAAAGGTCATGCAAGATTAAAGATTAAAAGAAATAGAAAGCCAGATTGTTTTTAATTGAAATCACAATGTATATTAGTAACTTCGTACTCTTGTTTAAAAACAGACATGACTGACCAGAGAAAGATTCACCTCATGTTGAATTTGCATTTGATGGGCCATTTTTGTAATAAAATCAACTTTAATGCCTCGTTAAGCGTTTCGTTACAAATTATTGAATTCACCTGTTACAAATTAATTGTATTTCAATAGTCAGAATGCGAATTGCATACATTCCATGTTATAAGGTAAGACAAGTGATACTGTTTTTGCCACCTAACAACAATTAATGTATGCAATTCGCATTCTGACTACTGAAGTACAATTATTTATAACGCGTATTTGGCTTGCGTATTGCTGCATATTTATGGCAAGCCGTTTTAACATTTATTCCTATTTCTTGATATCAAGAATTACCATTGCTTTACAACAGAAAATCATTTCTTGATATCAAGAAATAGGAATAAATGTTAAAACGGCTTGCCACAAATACACAGAAAGTCATGAGCTAAATACACAAAGGTGTGACTGAGGCATTAACTATTGAATAAGGGTAATTAGTTAGGGGGGACTCTTTCCAGCCCGAACAGAATCCATCTTGATTACTGAGTCATGATACACACATATGTTCTCGACAATACAAAGTCTGAAAAAGCCTGAAACACAGAAGCAACAGAGCCTAAAACCAGGTTAAAACCTGACAAATCACATCCCTGTTGACATTGGTGCTTGGTGCATGCCTCTACTGTATATTGTCTACACATCTAGGCATGCAGTCCCATACCTTTATTTCGGTGTCAAGTTCATCGGCCAATCCATCCTCACCAACGACAATGATATTGAGTTTGTTGTTCGAGTCGTCCCAAGTTCCCAGTTCTTTGATCGGTGATCTGCAGAGGAACAAAAAAATTCAGGCGAAATTTTAAAAATATATATTTAACGCCCCTGCCACCTTGCTACTGATTACAAGATCTATGAAACAGGGCCCCGGACCACTAGTGATATTTGTGAAATTTTACTTGCACCTGAAAGTGTCTTGTTCAGAGTTCCAACTACTGCTTCCAAAATCATATTAAACCTGGGACCCGCTTCCCAAAGCCTTTTTTCAATGACAAATGACAAAATTCAGTGACAAATCTGCTGATGACCAATCAGAAGCAAGGATTTCAGTAGCTTATAACAAAAACTGTCATTTGTCACCGATGACAAGTCTTGTGAAACAGGCCCCAGGTTTGGTGAATGAATAAATGATGAATAATTCTTACCTCTGTACTGTTCTCTCGATGCAGAGTTGAGTTAGTTTCTCCATGCACTTCTCACCGTAGTAGCAGCTGTCGGTCGTGGGATTGTGTACGAAGGCAAGCTGTTTGAGCAGCATCACGTATCTCTCTAGATTCATCTCAGACAGCTTCTGCCATCTGTGGAAATAAGGAAAGATTTTTTAATAATAAGTTTAATCTAAGAGAGATTTAACTGCATGTTTTAATAATCATTGCTTGACAGTCACAGTGCTGATCTGTATGTATAGCATAGATTTGCAGTGCATAGAGGTGTTGCGGTCAAGTAAAGACTCGAGTCCCGCTCCGTCATTAATATCCTTTGGCAAGACATTAATCTACGTTTGCTACACTCCACCCAGGTGAGGTAAATGGGTACCTGGTAGAATTATTCTTTGAAATGCACTGTGTGCTGATAACGGCTGCCAGAACTAAAGTTAGAGTTTCACTTTCAGGAGCTCGACACAAACCAACTCTCACCTAGACTTACACCCAGCTGTTTTATTCACTCAACCCAGATTCAACTATCACTTACCTAGGCTCATGCTCCAGCTGTTTCACCAGTTTCTGCACCTCTTTGCTTGGCTGCTGCGTGATATCCACACTCGCGAGTAGGGCATATTTCTCCATCAGGAGCTCGGCAAAGTCGGACTGAGCTCTGGCTTGGATGTTCTCCTGATGCACGTTGTAGATGGCGACCTTCGTGCTCTCGTCGAGCTCTCCAAAGCTCTCGCTGTTTGAGATCGCGTCCAAGACGACGTCCTCGTCCATGGCGCGGAACGGGAGGACGATGTTTGGCAGATTTTCCAGCAGCTTCTTGAAGTCTGCCTTCATTCTGAAATGTCCCAAGATAATATGTATTAGAGCATAAATTTGTCAAGGTTGAGACCTTTGGTAGTGTGCTCTCATGGGGAATTCAACACCATTCGGGTGTTTACCAAATAAATAGTGTTGTCAATCACCAGGATTAGCCTTCAGTGTTATGACCAACGTTAATCTACAATTGCCACTCTCTACTCAGGTGTTAAATGGGTACCAGGTATGATGTGAAGCTAAGTAATTTGCTCAGCATTGCGAGCGCCTGTTAAAGATGAAGTTGAGTTCTGGTCATGCGATTGCATTGTGAAAGAAACGGTGTGGAATCGACCAGGAATTGATCATCTAGCATATAAGAATTTGTGTGTATTGCAAGGTTTTGGAATCATCAAAATGATAAGAAATTTAGCCAAGTCTCATAAAGTTACAAACACTGTACACAAAAAGATGTATATGGGACTACACGAACACGTGGCGTAAAAAACCTACCCCCCCCCCCCCCCCCCCGAGTTTTACAATGTTACATGACATATTTAGGAGATGAAGGCATTTGAAGAGCCATGCTTTTTCAGGGAACATGTCTTATCTGATGTTCTTCCACACTTGCATAATAAGAATGATAAAGTTCACAAATTATTTTTCACCTCTTCTCAGAACTCAACCTTCTCTTTAAATGTAAAAGAAATGGAGAATGTGCATACATGTACATCGTGCGCGGGCAAATAATAAATCTGTAAAGCACTTAGAGACATCGTCAATATGTTAAAGGCCATCTGCACTAGTTTGGCTAGGAGGGATTAAACCTCCCTGCAAGGTCACTGACAGATGGCTTCTCATTAACTCATTCTCAAGTGGATACAAGTAGAACAGTGGGCATTTAGGCGCTATATAAAGGTGGGGTATTGTTATTATTATTTTTATTTTTCTTCAACTTACTTCTCTTTCCTCTTAGCAGCGTTGAGTCTATTGACGTGATCTTGGAAGCAGTTCTCACACTCGATCTCGTTGCCTTCGAGAAGGTCGTAAGGGATGCGGAGTTCGTCCGTGTCGATGTATTCACTGTCCCTCCAAGACTGGTCGCGGGGTAGCATGATGAACCACTGGGTAAAGTTGGTCATCTCGGGCAGCATGTGGCGACATTCTGTCCAGTCCCTGTGACAAGAGAGAATGAAAGAGAGTTGGAAAGAAAGAAAGTGAATGTGGGGGACAGAGAGAGATACAAGAGAGAGGGGGGAAGGAGAGAGAGAGACGGGTGGTATTTCTAGGCAGAAAGTCTGACTCTACTATGTTTTGGGTAAAAAAAGTACAAAATGAGAGGCTAGTATCCAAGGTTTAAAGCCAGTCTGCACTACTTTGGCCAGGGGGGATTAGACCTCCCTGCAAGGTCAGGGACAGGTGGTTATCTCATCAAATCAGCTCTCAATGAACATAATAAAAGGGGATCATCGGAGACCAACAGGTACCGATTAGGCATTGTTTGTCACATAGAGGGTGCAAGTAGCGTCGTGCAGTGAGGCTTTTAAATATTGTTTGTAACATGTTTTGTAATTTGTTAAGTAGTTGAAAATTGCTTTTATCCCAATTCATTTTTTCTTGAGAAAGTGGCATATAAAAATCACATGTAGGCAATAGTTGGCAAGGAAGTACTGCACACACTTTATAAATAATCTTGAAACCTATTGATAAATATTAGCTTTGATGGCACGCCCATAACCGCACAAGTGTTTATTTCCTACCTTAAAGTATTGATGACTCAAGGGATTAAGTGGGTTTTGTTTCAATAATTTAAAGGCCATTTGTTTACATTACAGTTCAGTTTTGGAAGATAATGGCAACAATACTGAATGTGAAATTTAATAAAGGTTGATTCTTCCTCCTAGAGATGACAAACAATGCTTAAATAGAAGCCGCGACAAGTTTCAATGGTCTAAATATATCTATGAGCGGCTTATGAACTTTTATCAGAATAATTCCCCACTGATCACGCCATATTTGCAAGGTACATGTAAGTAGGCTACAATTTTTATGTTGGTATTTGGGCAAGTCCAACCCATTTTGAAAGAGCTAAATTATTTGGACAAAACTTTCATGCCACATATTGATGTAGTCCCTGATACATGTTTCTGGGTACAGTGCATGTGACTTTCATCAAGAATGAGTGATATTTTTACCACTCAAGTATTTTGTTGTTGTTAACGAAAATCACGTTAATTACCAATTATCATGTTTTACCTATCCCATTCCTTCTTCCCAGTTTATTTCATAGGGCAACCACTTGACAAAAACTTCACTTTATCTTTTAATATCTATAAACAGCAAGATAGCGACACTCGTACTATCTAAAATCTTGACAAAATGTTCTATCTTTATCAAGGAGAAAAGATCGATGTGAGTAAACACGGTAGGCAAGAAATTTAATGAAGTATAAAAACTAATAAAATAAATACGTGCATTAAAAATGCTCATTATTGAGAGAAACCAGATGCCATTATAAACAAGTGGGCAATTAACTATGCGATTGGTTTTGATTCAAGTATTTATGACATGACGGAGGACATTAAAGGTACTATGTCCCTTTTGTAGCTAACCTCAAATGCTGTAGAACTTTGCAGGAATTATGAATATGTCATGTATGTCCTATCTGTGAAATTTAAACGTTAGCAGTGTCCTCATATTCAAATTATGCAAGGAAACACATTTACTTGCTAGACTTCACTGTCAGACACTATTGAGTGACTGACTGGCTTTTTTTTCTTCTTTGGTAATAACATACATGAAAAGAGTTGTAAAGGGTACATGAGCATTTGTCTACATCAATAACCCACTTCTTGTGATGGCCAAGATTAAACTGATTGAATCTTTGCGCAGCATAAAACGTATGACTATTCGGTGCAATTGTCTGAAAATCAAGACTATTACTTTTGGGCTCTATAGCCCTAAAGTCGATTTGACAACTAATAATCGTTATTTTCCCACTTGAAGACATTTTCAAGCCCCACCTTTTTTAGGGAAGTTCTAAATTAGTATTATCTTTCAAATGCAGTTGGAATTTAACTTTTTCATTTTTTTGGCCTGCAAATGGGACGTACATGTAGTACCTTTAAGGGATAATGAGTGGCAGGAATCCCGCTGAATCATTTTGTTTTGAATTTGAGATGTATATAAGCAATCATATATTCCTCATTGCAGTACTGCAGTATCTGTTATCTGATGTACAAGACTATACCATTCACAATTTAGGGGGTAATCAGCTTATCTTGCAATGAGGTAGTTAAGATCAAGGAATGGACTCAACATTTAAAATGAGCTACAGAGGGTCTGTAGAGCTTTTAAAACTCATCACCCCTAAAATCATAATGAACTTGACTCCTTTACGTTATAATGCCATAGAAGCAAGAGTGTTCCATTCTAAATCTAGGGGGTGTAAGCTAACCTTCCACTGATGGGTTTTAAATTCGGGGAAAATATCTCCAGTGCATAGAGAAACCGTCCAAGATCAATTTCCATTCCCTTCTACTGTTTAAAACTCGCCACCCCTAAAATCATAATGAACTCGACTACTCTACATAGCAACTGCTTCAGAAGCAGGCATATTCCATTCTCCATATAGGGAGGGGAAGGCCTACCTTGCACTTATGGAATTCAAATCGGGGAATATACTCCCTAGTGCACCTGGTAACATTGCCAGATACTTTCTCAAACTCACCACCCCTAAAATCATAATGAACTAGACTCCTCTACGTGCTACAGAGTATGAAACAGGAATATTCCATTCTCAATTTAGGGAGGGGCATTCTTACCTTCCACTGATGGAGTTCAAATCAGGGAATATACTCTCCAGTGCGTCTGGAAGCCTTCCCAGATACAGCTTCATCTTGTTTTGCTGGTGGTTCTGGCGAAGACGCTGTGTGTGCCGTGTGAAGTAGTTCTTGGCATTCTTGGTACCGATAAGTTCAACGACCTAAATTTAAAAAAAGACACATTGTTTGTAATATTACTTTGCACTAACTCTTGTGGGTCATTATGCACAATCTTTAAACAATTTATAAAGTAGACTGGACACACATGCAACATAAACAGTGGTGGATACTGTTGCTTATTGATTTAGATTTTGCACAATTTATAACATTTGTGGTGCCAAACTAAAACCTTTTAACCTCCGCTCTAAAATATTAATTTCATGCCCATATAAGTATGTGTACAGGCAATACGCATATATTTACACTACTTATGGCAATGATCTACAATTTACATATAGACTTGTAAGGGCATCGGCAAACCATTGGGCTCTACAAGTTAATCTATTTAACTTGGACGATACAGGAAGAAGAAAAAAAATCAAAATAAGCTTTCTCTGAGACCCACTGCACTACTTGTAGCTATTTGTGCCCTCTATATAGCAAACAATAAAGCAGTGACCATTGATCCCCCATGGTCCTCTTTTTCTTATGTTAATTGAGAGCTGGTTTGATGAGATAACCACCTGTCAGTGACCATGCAGGGAGGTCTAATCCCTCCTGGCCAAACTAGTGCATATACATGTATGCTTTAACAATGGCAATAATCTATGCATAGTGTACATGTACATACAGGGACTACATAAATATTTTTGTACTTGCAACTAGTCTGCTCTTGTAGACTAATCTTCATCACTTTAAATACTGTCAAAGAAAGTATTTTCAAGTACCAGACACAACTTGGAGTGTAATTACAGAACTAAGAGTGGACATTTTTTTTTGCTGGTTGATATTATGTCATCAGTCTGGCAATGTACATTGTAGGAATTGTAGTACAGTATGTCTTCGGCTATCGAATTACAGTAAAATGATCTGATGTAAATCATACACTCAAGAGGATATCAGGTGTATATTTAGGATCAGCAAGGAAATATCCCACATACACTTATCTCCTTCCATATAGAGCTACCTGTAAACCGCAAACGATCGAGTGGTTTTGGTTGCCTCTTCAATGCAGAGGTTTGTGGCAAGAATAGAGACATATTTCTGAAGTCCTAAGTTGTATTTTAATGACCACATCAAGTGATGTACATTCTCAAGTTCAAGTACAAGAGTGATATTGATGAGCGATATTGGGAGCGATACTGAGGAGTGATATTGTGATGTGTGATATTAAAATAAGCAAAGAAAAAGTGATAGTGATGAGCGATAGAAGTAAATTGATGACTTATGAGGCAACTAGTATAAACTGATAAGACAAAGTATTTTAGGCTTGCACAATTAGAGAATGGATTAAAGATAATTTGAAAGTTTGCAATCAATCAAAAACAAATTGGCAACTCGGTGATGTATCTTGCAAGCTCCCAACAAGACATTAACAAATTAAGCTCCTTCGAAAATCCATAACTTTGTTAATTGTGATTTGATTTTGCTGAAAACTTTCGGTGACCTAATCCTCTCATTTTCTTCTTTTATTAAAACCAACATAATATCAAGGTGGACTTTCTGTTTAACACCCAAGTACACCATACCTTTCTAAAGACATCTCTGTTCTGGTACTGCTTCTTGCGCGACGTCCAAAGATCATGGTAGTTCACCACCTCTACCTTGAGCATCTGTTCATACTCGTCCACCGCCTTCGTGATCACCTTCTGCCTGGCTTCGTTACCCGATGGGAACGGCACCTCCCTCGGCCCGCCCCTCCGATCGATCTTGCTCGCTATCATCGCAAACGCGAGATCTACGTTGACGCCCTCTTGCGCCGACGTCTCGATGAGCGGGGCTTTGATTTTCGCCGCGAAGCCCTTGGCGTCGCGCACGTACGGATCCCAGGCTTCGTCGAATTTGGTTGCGACGACGACGACTGGCCGCTTTGCCTTGTGGAGTTGCCCCTGCAGCTTGGTGAGCCATTCCAGTTGTTTCTCGTGACCCGGTGACCTTGAGACGTCGTAGATTATCAAGAAACCATCCACAGGGAATTTGCCATCGGGGAGAATTTTCTGAGTGAAGTTGGTTTCATCACCTGTGTGATAGAAGCAATACATGTCAGATATGAGTTTGAATAATCATTTAGATATGAGAGTGTCTGGGGGCCGTTTCACAAAACTTGTCATCAGTGACAAATGACAGTATTTGTATCAGCTACTGAAATTCTTGCTTCTGATTGGTTATCAGCAGATTTGTTCATGATTTTTGTCATTTGTCATTGAAAAAAGGCTTTGTGAAACAGGTCCCTGTTCTAACCCAGGTAGATACTGGAGACTAGTAGGCTTGGGGAAGGGCCATAAGGGTTAAAAAGTTCAGCCCAACAGCGTGGGAAAAGCGGATCTATGCTAAAATGTTTATGACTATGATGTAAAGATGATCTTTATATTCCTCAAAGCCATAGAATACAAATGAAATGAGAATATTTAAACTGTACAAATATATAAAAACTCTATGTTTCACAATTTGTTCATCTCCTTCTTAGGAAAGCTCAGGTTTTAATTGTGTAATTTTCTAAAACATTGCAGTAAATATGATTTACGTACATGGTCAAATCTTTAAAACAGTTATACCTCAGCCACAACAAGACCGACACAAGACCTACACAGACCAAACAAACAATTATAGTACCCAAAGTGAGTATGAAGTCAAAGTGGAGAAAGTGTGGAGTCAAGGTGGAGTAGGTGTGCAGTTCGTTTGGAGTCAAGGTGGAGTTGGTGTGGAGGCTATTTGGTGTTGAGATGGAGTCAAGGTGGAGTCAAGGTCAAGGTGGAGTTGGATCAGAGTCAACGTGGAATCAGGTAGAGTCTATTTTTAGTCAAGGTGGAGTCCAGGTCAAGGTCAAGGTCAAGGTGGAGTCTAGGTGGAGTCAAGGTGTGGAGTCTGTCTGGAGTCAAGGGAGGTTTGGTTTGAAGTCAAGGTGAAGTCCGTGTAGAGACGGTTTGGAGTCTAGGTGAAGTCGTTGTGGAGTCGGTGTAGAGTAAAGTCGGAGGCGGTGTTGTGTCTGATTGGTGATGTGACAAACATATTAATTGCAAATCTTAACTTCAAGCCCAAGCAAATGTCCCCAAGCAAAAATCAGACGATCGACCCTCATACTCACCAACTTGATCTTTACAGATGTACATGACCTTCTCTGCAGACTTGAGGTTTGTGACCGCAGCTCGTTTGTAATACGCATGGGTGTTAGAACCTCTCAGGGGGGAGAAGGAGGAGTCATCTATGAACTCTGTCTGTTCCACCACTCGGTATGTTATTGAATCGCCATCATACTTCTTTGTACATTCACCTGAATGAGAGAGAAACAACACAATTATACATCAAACATCAACAAAAAATAAATTCTGTTCCTGTATACATGTAGGGCATATCACAGTTAATAATGTCCTTATCAGCTTCCAAAGATCTTTGGAAATTATCACACAAGCTTTAGCTCTGGCAGCTGTTATCAGAGCACAGTGCATTTTAAGGAATACTCCTACCGGGTATCAATTTACTTCACCTGGGTGGAGTGTGGCAAATGTAGATGGACGTCTTGTCAAAGGGCATTAGTGCTGTGTGGCAGAGATATGATCCATGTACCTTGTGGTTCAAAGTAGGGAGACTTATCCACTGGACCACAACACCTCTGCCACTGAATTTTGACAGTCGCACCATGCATGCATCTATCTATAATTTATGTAGATTATTTCATTCATTTTTTATTCATTCATTTATGACCAAATATTCAAGTTACATTGTATTTTAAGCGAATGGAGCCAACAAATGGAAAGAGACAGTCAATCTTCTGAAGAAAAGACTTAATTTTATTTTGCGTAATATGGTATTTGTCTTATCCACGTAATGTCATTATGCTTTATGATATTACAATATGAAAGGACAAATCATGAATGGATTCTACCATAAAATGTCATGGTATCACCTTCATGCTTTTTCAATTTATTCAAAAATAATTTTAATGATTCACAATTATTCAAATTCTGTTCATGTCATTTCCTTCCAACATGTGATTAAATTTCTGAGACAAATTTCGCCTGCTTTACTCTTTTATATATGATTTCCAATGCTGAGTCAGTTGACGGTTCAGATGCCAGTTAGAATTGTTCAGAGGGTCTGGGAATCACCTAGAATGAGCTATTTTGTACACAAAAAAGACTCAACTATGGTATGAAAATAACTCGCCAGGGCCTGCATTCATGCTATTGCCTGAAAACTTGCATCCCTGTAAGTTTTGGATTTATGGAAACAGTAATTAATAATAAATTAAATAATTCAAGATATGAGTCTCACCCCAGTACAGGAAGTGGTCATTGTTTACGATGCGCCCGCTGAAATCGCTCGAGCTGATCACTGAGATGTGGTCTGTGAAGTACTTGTCCTGGTGAGGGTTCAAGAAGCGGTTGCAGAGGCACGACTTGCCGACTCCTGTGGCCCCGCGCTCCGTCTCTGTCCCCGACATGCCCATCACGGACACATGGTAGATCTTCTCTGGCTTCTGACGCGCCATTCTGGAGCGTTGTCCTCTTCGCTTCTTTCGTCAAGGGTTCTTTCTCAGATGCTATGCATCAAGGGTCTCTGTGGTCTTCGAATGGGCGTCACGCAGACCTGATGAACATAATCACTGGTTGTCTGTGACCCTTCAGGCTTCCTGGACTTCTTGAGGACCTTCGCGCCTGGAACAGGAGTATCGTGTACCAAACGCAGGAGGTCCACTACTCTTTCAATCTAACGTCCCTCTTGGTGACCAGGCCGATGATGCATGTACAAAATGTATCCGCAAGGTTTCTCAAGGAGAAATGCAACAACTCAGGATGTAGCGCTCTCTCCACTTATCTTCCGATCCTAAAAATAATATCGCCTACTCTGTTTATCGAACCTGTTGTCAAGTCCTCATGAGGAAGTCCCGCTAAACAACTACGGTAAACACCTACAGGAATAAGTTCCAACTCTATATTTGTAGTATTGGTCACGTTGCTCTACATGATCATTTTGATGGCTTTGGGAGATTGGAGAGACGATGCACTTGCATTGGAATATTGCCAATTTGAAGATCCTTGTTTTTCTTGGACTCCTCGTCTGCGCAGAGCTGGAGCAATCTGGACAAAAAGATAAAATATCAGATTTTAAAAATGTTAAGCATTTAAAGGATGATCAAACAATTGTCACAAGTTCATTTGTATGAAAGCAGAAAAATTAGATTAACAGAATGGTGACAGTTTAAAAATAAATCCCACCAAAATTTTAAAAGTTATAAATGTTTGAAATATGAGATCACTAAGTCTATGCAAATCCTAAATTAGCAGTTTGATCAGTGGATTGAGACGTACAGTAGTCACATACTGTACACATGTTCATGTGACTCTCATGTTTGTCTTTTACACAAATATTAGTTTCTGTTTTTCTCTTAAGTACCATCTCCCTCGGGGCACTTTTCAAAATATATTGATTATGGACAGAACATACAAAAGGTACTCAAAAGAGAATCCTCCTGATCCTGGGTAACATATTTGTTTATAATTGAAATTTTAGTCATTTTGAGTGTTGGAACAAGTGCTATTGCTATTTTAAAAAGCTCTGTGGCAAATGAAATTAGAGTCACAAATCTGTGTTATCTACGAATAACACAATGATCAGATAAAACATTAACGCATAGTGATGTAGCGGCCATTGCCCTTCATTTTACACATGCGTTTGCAAAATGTGTAACAACATTTCTTCATTTCCTTTTCAGTTGGTTTTAAACAGTGTTCTCGGCTTTTAAATCAAAGATTCTTAAATTGCCTTTAATTACAAGTGCCACCACTGGAAGACTGAAACAAAACATCTTGACTTCTCCTTCCTTCCTCGTTCTAAATTAGCTTCTACGTCCGCTTTCAGTATATCTCTCCAGGCCCATCAAATGTTCTTGAAGTTTTCTTTCCTGATCTTGTACTTCACAAAGATTTTGATAGTTCAAGAAAGCTGGCTGATAATAATTTTCCTACAATTAACAAATAACCTCTTTATAACTAGGGCTTACTTTTTCTTTTACACTTTAAAAACTGTTTTAAATAAAGAGGAATTCCGTTTTAATCACTCAATTTCTTCTTCTCTCTCTCTCTCTCTCCCCCTACATGTTGTACCTCCTCTATTTTGGTACATGTACATGTAGATGTCCAGGGTCTTAAGGTCTGAAGAAGGGTGACTAAACAGCTCGTCGCCTCAATGACGTGACTTACAAATGCCTTAATATCCTGCATAGCCAACCAGCTGTGGTATTCAATGTCTTAGGGTCTGAAGTTGTAAGCCTAGAAAGCTCATCACCTCAACTGCCTAGTCTGCCTTATCCTGCGATAGCCCATAAGTCGTGGTATTCAATGTCTTAGGGTCTGAAACGGTAAGACTAGCCAGCTCATCACCTCAATCCAGCATAGCCCATCAGCCATGGTATTCAATGTCTTAGGGTATGAAGAGGTGAGACTAGACAGCTCATCACGTATCACCTCAATGAATTGGCTTTAATAGGGTACAAACCTCATCAGCCTATGAAAGGGTCTGAGATAGTAAGACTAGGACACCGTCCACCTCACCCATGGTATTCAATGTCTTAGGGTCTGGCGAGGTAAGACTAGCCAGCTCATCTCCTCAATGAATTGACTAAGGAGTAACACCACCATCCCTGGGGTCTGAAGTAGTAAGAATAGACAGCTCATCACCTTCTTAAATTGACTTAGAACTGCCATCAACGTCTTAGGGTCTGAAGACGAAAGACTAGACAGCTCATCACCTCAATGAATTGGCTTAGGGGTCTAAACCCTATCGGCCTAAGGGTCTGAGAAAGTAAGACTAAGACACTGTCTACCTCAGCCATGGTCTTCAATGTTTTAGGGTCTGGCGAGGTAAGACTAAACAGCTCATCACCTCAATGAATTGGCTTAGGGGTATAAACCCTATCAGCCTAAGGGCCAATGTAAGATGACACCGCCATATACATCAGTGTCCGGGCAGATGGGTAACGCATTAATATCTCTCTCCCTCCCCTCTCCATCATACTACCAAATAAAATCAGATCATATCATCAGAAACGAGGGTTTCAAGTCTATTTGGAGTGACCCGACTTCAAGTCAGGATAATTTGTTTGGCTTCTCTTGAAACACTGAGTGGATTGAATGAAGTCTTGTTTTATTGACGCTTTTCTGTCTCTCTTTTTTTGTAAGATGAAATATAAAAAACTTGGAATACAAAAGCAAAATACTATGCAGCTTGAGCGAAACAGATTAGAGGTTGAGCTAACTTTCTGTTAAACGTTCGCAACATGAAACTTACAAATTGTAAAAAGTGCATCACACTGGTTTTGAACTAGGCCTGAGTCATGTCGGGATTTTCATAAACCGGGTCCCGACGGCGTTGCACCGATCGGGACCCGGTGTCCCGAAATCAGCTCGCAGGATTTGTCACTTGCCTCTATAAAAAGCGCATATCATCAGTATGTCCCTTAAAAGTGACCTTTTTTATCAATCAAATAAATACACACATGCATACCTCGGCTCAGATCGGTATATTCTTCCATTTGACATTATTTTCATCCATGATTGGCCATGTTTAGTGCCATTATCATGCCTCTAAAAGTAAAAAAACTGGGGCAGAAATGGAAAGACAACATTCGAGCCGCCATTTTGATTTATGCAGGTTGAATAAATCTGGTCAAAAAATATAAATGTTAGAATAATAAAACGGCTTTCTAAAAAATTCTTCTGTGCAATATACCGATCATATAATATTTTAAAGACAAAATAAATATTTATCTCTTATTTTAAACATCGCATGCTTTTTTTTAAAAGCTGAAAATTACTTGGTAATCACAAGAAGTTTCGATACGGATAGCTGTTGCAAGGCAAGTTCAGACTAGTCTCGGAAAAATGCGCAGTGCTCCTCGTAATTAGCTGTAATGCGTGCCAGAACGAACCCAAACAAAGACGTGATCGTAACGAGAAAAAAATCATTAAAAACTACGAGAGCACAATTGGAAAGACAACTACTGCTCAAAATTACCATAATCAGATACATAACTTGGACAAAGAATTCAATAATCGCCCAAGAAATGCCACAGAAATTGTGATAATCGAGGAGTAACTGGGTACATTTTTATCGCAAGGGGCTTGCTGCAAATACTTGAATCCTTTGTTATACTGCTTTTTACCGTAGAGGGCCTTATTTGGTTTCTAGCCTCGTGTTCAATTTAAACACGTGTAATTCGGATATCGCAGCAGCTAGGCCCTTCTGATAATGATTGTACCTATAGTAACTCCTTAAATATCACTATTTATGTGGCTTTTCTTGGACAACTATTGTATTCTTCCTCCAAGTTATGGATCTGCTTACGATAATTTCGAGTAGTTGTCTTTCCAATTGTGCTCTCGTAGTTTTTAATGATTTTTTTTCTCGTTACGATCACGTCTTTGTTTGGGTTCGTTCTGGCACGCATTACAGCTAATTACGAGGAGCACTGCGCATTTTTCCGAGACTAGTCTGAACTTGCCTTGCAACAGCTATCCGTATTGAAACTTCTTGTGATTACCAAGTAATTTTCAGCTTTTAAAAGAAGCATGCGGTGTTCAAAATCAAAGAAAAAATATATATTTTGTCTTTTAAAAATTATTCGATCGGTATGTTGTAAAGAAGTACTTTTTAGAAAGCTGTTTTATTATTCAAACATTAATGTTTCTTTCAACCTGATTTATTAATCCTGCCGAGAGACCCGGCCAGTACAGTAGCTAGCTAGCAGCTGGCTGGCAACAACAACCCCATGGGGCCAACTGCTTTGCAACCCATATTTATATCAGCAGTTCGGATTGATTCAGGATGAGCTAGAATATGATTGGTAACAATTAAATACTTAAGTTTTAAGGTGGATTTATTTTTGTGGTGTGCAAAACTGCAATTGCTTGCATATTTCATTATTTTTTTCGGAGCGTCGGTTCTCAAAAAACGAAACCGGGACCCGACGGCAACGGTCGGGTCCCGGTGTGATCGACCGTACCGACTCAAGCCTATTTTGAACCCAGGGCCTCCCAGTTTAACAAGACCACTGCTCTACCACTGAGCCAGTGTTGTTCTGTGAAAGACCAACAAAAATGTACCTTCAAACTAGTCTACATTGTTATTTTAAAGTTGTCTTTTTCCATTGAAGAGGGGATAAAAGACTACACAGGTACATGTAGTGCAGTAAGAGCTGGTTGGAAGACCACTTCAGTATACAAGAGCATTGCTCTGTCTCCACTGAGCGTTAATGCTCGCATCGCATAGCGAAGAATCAATATCAAAATAACACATGGAATTGTGCACATTTTCGCAAGCAAGATGGTAAAGTCATCAACGACTGCGTCCCAAGGAGCATGGCTGTCACCGAGATGAAAGGGAGTTAAATGGCGGGATAATTCATCATAATAATCAGTCAGAATTGGGGGCTTTTAGCCCAAAATGATGATTTATCGACCTGATGGAATCATGGTATACAAGTATAATCCAATTATAATGTATGATAAGTGTAAGAAGGGCCTTAGGCTTAATACCTAACACTCTTCCGGCACTGACACGTGACAATGGATTTCATAGGAGGTTTTTTAGCCTGAAAGAATGATTATCAACCAGAAGGATTCATCAAATTAAAAAAATCATTATGTGAGGTGAGATGAGATGATAGCCAGAAAGCCCTTACGGCGTACTCCTGTTTTGGAGTAACATCTTTCTGGCTCTGACAGTTGATTTCAAAGACAGATTTTAGCCTGAAATTACGATAATCGACCTGAACATCTGTTCAGAGCTAGAAGAGCATTACAAGATGCGACGGCTCAATGGTAGAGCAGTGGTCTCTCTTAACCTGAAGGTCCGAGGTTCGAAACCAAGTTGATGCACTTGTACCATTTGGTAAGGCATTCATTCCATTACCAAGTCCCTTGGAGAGGACTTAAAGCTGTCGGTCCACTGGTTGCTTACTTTATACAAGCATACACATGCTTTCTTTTAATAGCAGTCAGGTAAAACAAACTTATCGAACCAAACCAAAGATGTAACTCAGTGAGTCCACATACAAGTGACATAAGGCCTTCTAACTCTGACAATGGACTTCAAAGACAGCTTTTAGCCTGAAATAATGATTTATCAACCTGATCATCTGATGGTTCTATGGTTTATAATTCAATTAAATGGTCTGTTGAAATCCAGAAAGGAGAAAGAAAAAAAAGCTCTCTGTTAAAAAGATAGGAGCTAATGCATTTCTGGCCCTAACACTGGCGTGTCTCGTACATGTACATGGAGTTAACAGGGAGGAAATATTAAAAGCATCAACCATTTGGAAAACTTCAAACAGCGATAAATCTATCAGATTTAGCTTGCAATGCCCATGTAATTGATCTATTGTAAAATGTTTATTGGTACTGGGAAAAGCAGACTTGATTCTAGCTAGAAGCTCCTTAATGCTAAACATGGTGGATACATTAAAGGCATCCTCGATTCAGTGAGTTACAAAAGCCACAAAAATCCCACTAATTGCTTGAAAAGAGCATAACTGATGTTTTGAAAATTGCACAGAAAAGCAGGCTGAGTTGTCAATGTAAAAGTTGTCAATGTAAAAAAGCCCCCACTGTAAAGTGTAAAGCATGGTGGATACATTATCATCATCTGTTTGATGAATATTTGAGTAAAAACAAAAAACTAACATCACGTTATCCTTGAATCGTAGACACTTAAACTGAATCTATGTCAATAGCACCGGGACAATCAGACACTGAATTTTAAAATAATAAACAAATACTAAAATATGAAATATGGAGGGAACATCAGACATACATGTACAATACATGTACATCTATATCACATATTTTTGTGAACATTTCAGCAGTAGTAGTAGACACAAGATTATTCCTTCTGTTTGAATTGTTCTTTGATCGATTGAAAGAAATGCCCCCAGGAAAAGCAGACTGTGATAAATTTATGTATTCATGTACATGTACATATGTATAACAAACAATTGGTGAATATCTCTGTTTTCACAAGAATATTTCTTTTTGTTTAAATTGCACTTTGATCTATTGTAAATTTAAAATGCCACTGGGAAAAAAACAGATTTTGATTTTCCATGTAAAAACCCCGCCAAAAACCCCTAATACCCCAGTGTGTCTTCAATTGGCGTGTTCCTGAATAGCCCATAATGCCTGAGGCAGTACACAATCTCTGGGTATATACACTTTGCTAAATTGAATTACTGTCAAAATAAATATAGCAAAGTACATTTAGGGTGTGCAAAGCAATATGGGGAGCAGTGTGGCTCATGGCATGAACTATTACTCAATGAAAATTACAAAGTTCCCAGTGAAAAACATTTTGTTTCACTCTCCTTCCGTCCTTCCTTTTTGTTCTTTTGATTGTCCTACTATGGAAGATAGAGCAATGAACTTTAAAATGAATAAAGCTGTCTTTAAAAAAGAATGCTAAGAAAAAGATATCAGAGCTATCAATGAAAGGTTTTTTGTTTCCTCAAATTTTAAAGCAGTCAGGGAAACTTTGATTCTCATGAACTTGAACACAACTTGGGGTGATTTTGAGCTCCATATGAATGTACCAGTACACACAATTTAAAAGAAGGGGGACAAGTTTTTGTTCTCACATAAAAAATGAAATCATATTGCCCAAAAATATATTAGCTCCTCCGGAACATACAACTGTATATGACTGTGTGGGTCTTTACAGTGGGCACTAGATTCCTTTAAATTGTATCATATCAATTATCATGGACATATCAATTATCATGGACATATCAAGAACATATCATGGGAAATCCCAGCATATTTGTTTTTATTTTCTTACATTTCCTTATCACAATAGGGATTAATGATTGAAAATTCAATGCATTATCAGAATGACCTTTGAAAAGTCCGACATTTTGAGGTAAACAAATATATTAATATCTTTCTAATTCCTCTTTGCTCTGTATGTATTAACCACCTGCTTCCTGCATTTAACAATGTATGTTTTTATTTTCTCAGGGGTTTTTACTTTCACAAATTCTGTGAATTTCTGTTAGGTCACGAAAGTGGATTGGCAATGCATACATGTACAGGTACGCACAAACGTCTATTGTAGCTACGGCATATGCGCTTGTTTATTATCATGAAGACAACCTGTGAAAAGTTGTACACAAAAATATCTGCATGTGAAAGTACCGGTATCAGGAATACACCATAATATTTTTTTAATTTGTAATCGAATGCTCATTGACAAAGGCAAAATAGAATTAGATTTTAAAGTGATGTATTGCCTTTAGAAGTTCATGTTACATACATGTACATGTACACCTGTACATGTACATTGTACATGTAATAGTAGATGTTCAGCAAATTTATGTATTACCCATCATTTACAATGTTACATTTTTAAAACTTTTTTTTAATTAATTAATTTCTTTTTTCAATACATGATTATGTCAAGGTCTAGTACGAACTGTCAAAGGAGAAAAACATCCAAAGCCTGTAGCTACAGTATTGAACAAGATATTTCTTAAAGCATTATATATTTACAAATTCACAACCATGTACATACTCAATTTTGTAACCTTGATGCTTTACATGTATATCTGCTTTTGAATTTTAAGCGAATAAAGAACATAAAATGAAAATGGAAAAAAAGGAACAAAAGCATAAATTTCCAGACTTAATTTTTAAGCGTGCTTCCTACAAGTAATTGTGACGATAAGTAATTTCATGATGCTTTCTTCCTCTTTCTGTTTCGCCAACTTTTGGTAAGTGATTCAAACACGCTGTTTGGTATTGTGCATATGTTCATGGGTCATGGAGTTCTAAACTACCCAAGACCCATAAACCCATTCCCTTCACTAATAATTCATGAAATGATGAAAATTATGTTGATACACGCAGTTGTAAACATGCGGTGGCGTACACGTACTGACGAATAACTATCTTCAGACTGCATGTACTCAGTGCAATCTCCGTGTTTATAGTTGTTGGCCCTCGTTCTGTCGCGATTACCCAAGGGAATCCACCAGCCACGTTCTGAGTGAAAAGCGTGAGTAATTTGCACGCCTAATTTTGGGTCGTTAATGACTGGAATCTGGCGTTTTTGTTCGTGTTTTCCCATCCCGGCCTTGTCTAGCCAGCACGGTTCGTTTTCTGATGGTTCCGTGTGATACGCATTCATGAGTCATCGTTGGATTCCATGAGAATAGAACTTGATATGAACACATTACTCAGTCAATAATACATGGTGATGATTCAATCAGGGATGAGTTCACATGACCAAACTAATCTTCATTTGACGATCTGTCTTGAGAATAGAACTTGGTATGAACACATTACGCAGTCAATAATACATGGTGATGATTCAATCAGGGATGAGTTCACACGCCCAGACTAATCTTCATTTGATGATCTGTCTGGAAATATTACTGTACACATGTACCTCCAATGTAAACATCCCATTAACAGAGTCAATACTGTGTGTACAACATGTACAAAGTGATGATTCAATCAGGGATGAGTTCACACGACCAGACTAAACTACATGTTTGGTGCCCCATAGTGACATATTAATATAGGCTACAAGTGTACATGTACATAGTACATGTACTTCAATGTAAACATCAATAACATATTAGAGAGTCAATAATACTGTGTGATTATTCAATCAGGGATAAGTTCACACTGTCCCACAACAAAATATGAATAAATAAATATTAATACATACAGTACAAACAAATATTAAAAAATAAGGAAATTTAGAAATAAATATAGGTACAGTAGTTGACATTAATTTTATAAAGCAGATTTTAGTTAAGTATGAACACTGTTTCACACTGAGACTGCAGGATTTAAGCTATACATGATTTACATAATGTACCGTACATTGTGTAAATGCAACATTCTTTTCTTCAGATTCGGATGGCTGACTTATCCCTTGATCGATTCCCTTCAACAGAATTATGAATGATTGTTGCTCATTCATGCAAAGCTCAGACAGTTTCAGACAGTGTTAAACCAAGCATCATGCTACACGTATAAGAAAACGTTGTAGCTACGCGCCAAAAAAACAGAATTTGATTTAACAAGTACAACATTCTGTACTGAGACAAGTGTATTTTTATCTTATTATTCATCTGATAATAGAGGACTAAATATACACAGGTGGACTTGCATCTTAGCAGCTACTATAACGCCTTATCTCAAATTTTATTTTTCAGTTTACTTCATTACTCTTCTTCTTCTCCTTCTTCTTCTTCTTCTATTTCTCTTTCTTCTTCATACATGTAGGGCTGGCACAACTAAGATTTTCAATCTTTAACGCCGGCCCTCACTTGACCAGTCAACCTGTTCTCTTGTTTTGTTTTTCTTTCTTCTATTTATCATTCATATACTGTAATGCTTTGTGTGTTTTTATTGCATTGTTTTGCTTTGTTTAATTTCACTGTATACCGGTACTTGAATGATGTCCATGTTAATTCTTATTTTATCGAGTGAATACAATTTGAACTTTGAATGGCTATTTAATAGCCAAAAAGTACAAATTACAAATAACAAAAATGGTAAAAATACATGCAAGGGCAAAAATAAAAGACAACAAAGTACACTACCGGGTATACATGTACCTGTACATGTACATATTTTGTTTAATTTCTTTATATATGTATTTATTTATTCATGCTAATACTTTTTTTTCTTCTTTTTGGGAGGGTCCGTGTGTTCTCAAATATTTTGTTTCTTTTATTCACTCGCTCAAAATAATCCCTAAAAATAATAATACCCATCAAGCTATATACATTTTTGTTAGGCTTCCTTATTTATTCTATGAAATAACAGACCAATGAACTACAGGTTGTACATGTAGCTAACAAAACTACAATAGCTGTGTTTTTTTATTTCCTTTCAGGCTTTTCAGCTAATACAGGACAGGTCTTAATCTACTGTAACTGGCTCATTAGTTTTTAAAGACACACAACTGTACATGTACATGTAGGTCCATGCTCCTGACCTTCCAGTTTGTATTGTGTACATGTACTGTATATAAAAGATAAAAAGATGCTTTTCCATGGCCAGGTTCACTTGACGGATGGTAAACTTAAAGTTAATACAGCAAACCCATTAATACACAACCTAAACACCATTTTGACAAATCATCAAAAAAAAATTACTGCCACTTACATGTACATGTACACTACTGGAAAAACCCATAAACGTTGGTGTTGGTTAGTAGTGCATATGCCTGGCTTGTCGATACTCTGCATGCGATCACATGGAAGCGAGCATCATTTGCCAGTGTTGAAAGAAGCACACTCTAGAGGCTCATACAGTAGTTTGAACCTTTGGATACCCATTGTTTCAGGCACGTTTGAAGCCTCATACATGTACAGCTGTAGGTAGTGGATAATCCTTTAAAAATAAAGACCAGTTATGGTCATGGAATTGCATTGTGAAAGAAACGTTGTGGGATCGATCAGAAAAGGTCGATCATCTAGCATACATGTAGATGTACTGCAAGGTTCTGGAATCTTCAAAATGATAAGAAATTTGGCCCAGTCTTCATAAAGTTACAAGCACTGTACACAGAAAGATGTATATGGGACTACGCACACATGCGCGACACGTGCGTTTTTATCTCTCACAGTCCAATAAATAAACTAATTTACCAAATATATCAAATAGTAGGCAGTTTCCTGGCAAAATTGTTATCATCATGTATTATTCAAAACATATTCTTTCACATGATTGGTAATACATGTAAGAGCTTCCATTTCATTTTTTGAAATTGGGGCGTTTCCAATACTGGTCTTTACCTTTAAAACTGAGATCTTGCAAACATAAAGTTTAGTATTAAGTTACAAAGGTTCCGTGTGGACATGGCAAATAGAAGATTGCTGGTTAATAATGGGCAATAAACAAGCATAGATTGATAACGATATGGAGGCAAAATATGACGGCTATTGTCCTGAACTTCAATCCAAGACTCACACCTGGTGTTATGTACAGTGTAGAAGGAGTGTGTTCACAAGGAGCATAGATAAAAGGATTCTTACAAATCTTATTCCCGCAGTGCAACTTGTCTTTCATCTCTTCCTGGATAATCAATTTTTGTGTGTGAACTTTTTCTTTCTCTCTTGCTCTTTCCTTTATATTTTCTCTAACATTTTGTTCTTTCTTTGGTCTATTTTTATTGACTATTGCTAGAAATACATACTGTACATATTTTGTCTTGAGCTGTCTGTTAAAAAAAGTTTCAAAAACTTTTTTTCTTACACACCAACTGATTCTACAGATAATTTGGTTATTATTTTGTATTATCTTTGTCTGAATAGCTTGTTGTACAGTGTACATGTTTGTTAGTATTTTTTGTTTTGCTTTGTTTTGCTTTGTTTTGTTTCCAAAATAAGCTTGTTTTATGTCTTCATTTTTAATCTTGGAAGGGTTCCATTTCCGTCTTCTACATATTGATTTTGGATCCAAATGGCCAAACACATATTAATCCTTTATTCAGTATACACAAGTGGTTCTGCACATTCAAGGCTATTATAGCATCAAAACATGTTTTTATCTTGAAGTATTAAAGGGGTTTCCAAGTGGCGAAACAAAAATGAGCTTCAAATATTACTTCTAGTTCTACACAGATGTACATACATGTACAGTATGTTGCATCTCAGTGAAGAGTAAAACGCCTCCTCTTTCCTCTCCCCCCCCCCCCCCCCCTCCCCTCTAACAAAAAAGAGATAATCATCATCCCCCAAGGTTAGGATGACTTGTCTGAACGCCCCCTCCAATACAATACAGATCAAACAAGCAAACATTGCATTTCTACACAAAACGTACAATTGCCACACAAAAAGCGTACAATTGGCTGCACCCCTGCCTGACAGCGGATGGCTTGCACTACACAATGGGACAAAAGATGCTCTGCACTTTATAAACTTCAATCCAATTACGCTAACTTGTTGAGTTTGTACATTCATATTGCCAAGCATCTGCCCCATTAGAAAAGCAAGGGCAAATAAGGAAGAGAGAAGAAAGAAAGGAAAATAAAGAGGGAAATAGAGAGGGAAAATGAAGCGGGAGAGAAGATGTTCGATAGGGTATTGAAGAGAATCAAGCAGCAATGTATTGGTATCCAAGATTTTATGAATGAATAATTAGGATAAGGCTTCATGTACAAGAGAAACTGAACTTAAAACTGCAAAGTATTTACATGTATACTTAAAATATGTCAGTAAAATATTAGTATAAAGATTTTATTGATGGATAATTAAGATAGGCTTCATGTACAAGAGAAACTTAACTTAAAACTGCAAGGTATTTACTACAGAAGTTGTTGGTAAAATATGATTTTGTATGATTTTCATTCAAACCTGACACTGACAGGTGGTAAGGGGGAAACAAATCATGTTCATTTCTATATTAAGAGTTTGCATCTTGACAAAATTCTGTGACCCAAAATACCAATTCTAAATGGTCAACTGAACTGTCAGTAAGATATGATTTTGTACGATTTTCATTCAAACATGACACTGACAGATAAGGGGAAAATCATATTCATTTATATTAAGAGTCTGCACCTTGACAAAATTCTGTGATCCAAAATACCAATTCTAAATGGTCAACTGAACTGTTAATGTTATGGAGCTACATGTAATTGGCTTTCCGATAGCCCAAACTTTCTAATATTAAAGCTTATCAACACTAGTGTGGCTAGGAGGGATTAGACCACACAGCGAGGTCACTGACAGGTGGCCATCTCATCAACTCAGCTCTCAAATAACATAAGAAATAGAGGATCATGGGGGACCAACAGGCACCGATTAGGGAAGTTTTCTATATAGAGGGAGCAAGTAGCTACAAGTAGGACAGTGGGGCTTTAAAGCATCATCAAAACGTGTATGCATGTACATGTACAGTATACTATAGAGGGTCGACAGGGTGTAATGTAAAAAACTGACTCTGCTATTACTCTACGTTTCATCATTATGGCATCTGTATTGTCGATTTTAGAGGAATTATCTGTAGGAAGCATCAAGTTTTAATGTCAGGGGGCTAGAGAAAGGCATGGAAAATCACTTTTTGCTCATTTCCATCCAAAGCACTCCATACATGTATATTGCTTATGAGGCAGGATGGAGGAGAGGGGTTTATTGTGCCGTTTGGTCTACAAGCAGTTGGTCTACTACCCAATTTGTCTATTCCCGTAATCAATAGGCCTCATCGGTGGTAGACGAAATGGGCATTAGACTACATGTAACTGGTTATTATTAGTCAAACCTGCTTTAGTGACCACCTGTCTACAAGGTCCACATGTTCAGTTTCCCTTGAAAATGGTTTCTCGTTGAAACATGTACTATTAAGGAACCTGTCTAAAAAGACCACTTTTTGTGTCTCCCTTGGGCGGTCGCTATAGACAGGTTTGACTGTATTACAATACTGGTAGACCAAAGTGACTAGCTCCATGTACCACCTCTCTGTCAAGGCAGCCTGTTCATAGCGGTAATACTAATACCTAATTTATATAATGTGCACTAATGTCTCTTACATGTATGTACATGTGGGGCCTATTAAATCTGTATGTACGGAGTTGCCCGACGGACATATTTTGCTTGCCCTAAGGAGGAGGGGCAAGCGCTGAAGTAGAACCCTACAACGATCTTGCAATGTGTGAATAGGATGTCTGCCAGGCCCCATCTGCTCCTCTGTGCTCATCCATTATCTACATGGTATATTAATTGCTACTGATGACTAATCTGCATACCATGTGCATTGCAAACATACATCATGTACATTACACATAATGTACATCATGTACATTACGCTGCAACATGTAAGTTTCATGTTAGATAACCAGTACACATCTGTATGCATGCTCATTGTACAATGTACAAGAGTTTGCAATGTCGCATGCCTACACTATTACTTGATGGGTTGGGAACATGCAACATAATTTATTAAGAAAATGGTGAAATTTAGGTCATTGCTAGAGCACGGATCTATTGAGTTTTGGTAATGACATGTATACTAAAGTCCCACAGACTCAAACAATACGTTTAAAAATATGACCACTGTTTCAGGAAATAACATTTCCAGCATTTTTGGTGACATTAAATGCAATTCTCATTATAAAGCTGGTTCATACCTGTACATGTCTCATCCGCATACTGCGCGATAAATGATTCACAATTCATTTAAACCCAGTTGTTCTACATGTACTTCAAGAATCAAGATCAAATGTATCTAAAATTCTAAATGCATTAAGATATTAAATAGGTAATTTCCATGTATCCAACTAAAAGTACTGCCTGTGAATACATTACAGGTGTTCTTAAATTGTTTTTATTCAAGTACAGCTGTATGCATACAGACATAGACCTTCATACATTTGTACAAGTGTACAAATAATTGTAGGGTATTTTGCATATTTACTTTATATTCATTTCAATTACATACAGTGTATAATCATATTGAGAATGGACTACCGTGAGAAATTATAATTCTTTTCAAAGCAATCATACGATTTGTATACAATTTCTGAATGAGTGAATCCTTTCTTTTATTAATCATGTGGGGTTCGAGAGTAGACTTAATGTAATGAAAGCAATCATGAGTCATCTGATCCATGTAATCTACGCACATTTTAATTACCTTTTTATAATTGATTATACTCTCGGTCTTGTTTATGATAGAAAAGTGCACTTTTATTGATGGACACAAAATAGGGGAGAGTGAGGAAGACTTCAATGCAATCGCCACCCCACCCCCCAAAAAGAATAGCTTACATCATGAGTATTTAAAAACGTTGATACAACTGAACGTCGATAAGAGAGAGACAGAGAGACAGAGAGAGAGAGACAGAGAGACAGAGAGAGAGAGACAGAGAGAGAGAGAGAGAGAGAAAGTCAAATGGGGGATGCCCATACTCTGGAAGGGAGACTGCAATTTAATCTGCCCATGTTTTTAAAGGGCTCAATCCAATTTTCTTCTTTTTTCTTGTCATGTCATTCATCTGCGTCTCGTTGGAGATCAGCGCGAAATTTACGACAGTCCGTTCGCTGAGCATCAGCATGTCATCTTTTAATCAATTAGTCACGACAAAGTGCTATCCCCCACAGAAATGGCTAGCTCCTTTTCCACTCAAGTTTCAAATGGATGGTACTATTTGTTACTACATGTAAATTGTTTTAATGTTCATCAAACGACTTGCATTTGGTAACCTTGTCAAGAAATTTATTTCATTGAAGATTTTTTTTATTAAAAAAAAATTAAAAATCAACTTTAACTTACTTTTCACTAACCAAGGGGTTGATTGGAGAGCCTCAAGATTCTGAAATGAAACGAGACAAAAAATCAAATAAGGTTCATTTAGAATACGAGAAAGTTAAATAAAGAAAGAAAGAAATAATCTCCTATTATTAAAATAAAGACAGAGTGGAACATGTATTCAAAGTTTGGTTAACAAATAACAATAACATTCATGTATTCAAACTACAAGTTTTAAAAACATGAGATATAAAGTTTAATCTATCTTTCATTTGTGTTCAATAGAAAGATGATTTACCTGTACTTGTACACTGTACATAATAATAATAGTGGGTTCTTGTACATACTGTAGCCCTCATATCTGTCATACTCGACACTCCTGGCGCTCCACAATTATTACCCGCGCTTTTATAGCATGGCAGCAATTACGTAATTCCTGCCAGGTACCAGGCACCCATGTAGAAGTCTTACATGTACATGTACATGTACATTGTACATTACAGTGTAGTCCTCCTCGACATCTACATTGTAATGTACAAATGAAAAGTACCCTTAGAATGTACAGTGTATCGAATCATCAGTTTCATCACATATCTCCACACAACACTAAACACTGACTACTCATAAAACACAGACTCGGAGGTCAGCAAATAAACTCAGTAGCGACTCACTGCACATGAAGGTAACATGGTATCCAACTTGTGCAAACAAGAACACATTGATATTGTATGCAGCATCATGTAAATAAATTACATACATGTACATGTACAGGCAGTATAATGTACATGCAGCTGTGGCCCGCTTGAACCAAAAAGCATCAACCATTTGTAGGCGACCTTGTACAGTACATGTACATTGTATTATGCATGGTAAATGACCTCCCCACAATGCATGCACTAGCTCCTGTGTGCATCTACAATTGAAATAGATGTAAAACTGTCTAGATGTAGAGACGTACGATGTACATGTACAACATTGTTGACAAACTCATAATCTACTGGAAAACAACATGTTGAAACCTCTGCTGATCCTGGGCCCTGTTTTATCAAACTGCCTCTGGTATAACAAGTTATTGAGCTACTGAAATCGTACAGTACATTACATGTAGGCCTGTATCAAAATTACTTGGTTGGTACATGTCGTCAGCAGAGTTGTACTAGGGGATTCCCCAACTGCCCAAAAAGTCTGGGTTAAAATTGTTCCAGAAAACAATCTAATTTCCTTTAATTTCCTGTAGAACGTTTCTTAGTATTTATGTATTAAAGTTGTACACAACAAGAAATTAGAGCCTACAGAAGTTGACCAATTACTACAGTGTAATATACAATGAGTGATTTCAAGATGGTTGTTCAGGGCTGGTGTTCATATTCAATACACAATTAAACACTCACACCAGCCCTAAACACCAAAATGGAAATCAGCTGGTGTTAAGGCTTTGACCTTTGAATATCGTACATTGTACATTGGTATTTAGGAGTATACTCAATAGTCAATGTACATGATTATACTGAAAAGTATTCAACCTTAAAAGTACAGAGCCTGGAAAGAGCCTATCAAAGTGACTGTTTGTTTGTTTGTGTACTGTCCAGTTCAACCTTAAAAGAGCAGAGCCTGGAAAGAGCCTATCAAAGTGACTGCTTGTTTGTAGTGAAAAGTAATGTCAAGGATATTGAACAATTACACACCTCATCTAAATCAATCAAAGCAATTCAATGGGCAGCCAGTGGGTTTTACTTCCTTTCATTCTCTTGCTTGACTAGCAGGTATTTGTTACTCAGTTGACAGTAACTGCACCTTCCGTACATGTACATGCACATACTGTATAGCCTACAATTTATTGTGTAGTGTAAAATATACACATTCTTTATCAAATACAGAATGATACTCAAACTTCCCACAAAAATGATGTTTCATACATGTACATGTATTGTACAACCAAAGTTAACAAGACCAACAACAATTTCAAGAAATAAATAAATAGATATTGTTAAGACTAATCACATGGATCACAAAATACATAAAGTTCACAGAAACAACATATTGTAAGACTTTGGATGATAATTAATTGAGTGAAAGGTTCCTTGCATTATGTACAGGTGCATTCACTTTGAAACTGAAAGCCAAACTTAAATGAGCACTTCACGTATAAACTAATGTACACGGTACACCTGTACATATATGTACCCGGTACATGTACACTGTTCAATATCTTTATAAAAATTAGACAGTAAGTTTTTGTTTTTGATGTAAATGTATCATCTACATGTACTTGAACCTTGGAACTGACACTCATGCAATGTACATACAAATTCCTTAATCCCCAAAACAATAAAACAAGTTTAATATGCACTGTATCTTGGCAATCAACTCCTTTTAATATTGCTTGTCTCACTCTTAGCACACAATAAACTTCCGGTACATCATGTACATGTGTAGTCCACAGCCTGGAATGGTTCTGTGTCGCACGCCCAATCACCTGAAAAATTAACACACCCTCATCGCTAAACTGGAGATTTTCATGAGTTTCATTCTTAGCCTTGCATTTGGGGGTCGCATTATTGTGTGGGATACATGTTAGTTTAATAGGGAGGAGGACAAAGACAAGCAAAGGATGACAAATGTACAAAAACAGATATAATCTGGATTCTGGACAAACCATTAAAATGTACATATACTGTACATGTTGATAACCAATGGATTCTAGATGTCTCATTTCTGTATATTATGGTGTATAAGTTGTCCAACCTGAACCTAAGAATTGACAGACAGGAATGCATTTATAGCCAATTAATACAATTAGAAGTTTGATATCTTGGCAATCAACTCCTTTGGTAAACTTTTTCTCTTCTTGCTCTCAGCCCCCGTGTATGTACATGTAATCATGATTATATAATGTACGGTCTGTATGTACATGTACATGTACATGTAGCGCTAATGAAACATTGTTCAAATGTCGGTATACAAATGCATGTTGTTCATGTGAACAATAAAACTTGTAAAGTCCACTTGAACCTCTGACAAATGATGGACAGGAATTCCTCATTCTATCAACACAATAGGGAAAGTGATCCATCTTGGCAATCAACGTCCTTTACGAAGGACGATGAGGAAATCATCTAGCGCAGGATATGACGAGATCAGCGCGATAACAAGAGACCATTTTCAGTTTCAGTTCCTATTAGGGACTTACTGGATTGATACACAATGTCCAGAGTTAGAATAGCCTACATAGCAAGGCCTATACCCTATGGACTGAAGAAGTAATTGTGTACATGTTTAGGAAATTACATCTGCATTTTATCTCAAAAATCAGAGAGGCAGAGTGATGGGACATGTAGAGACCCATTTCAACATCCCAAACACCATTTTGATAAATCTTAGATTTTTGGACCGTCATTTACACTAGTAGAATTACCCATGAAAAAAACATTGGTGTTTGCTCATTGCTATTTTTGGTGAGTAGGCCTAGTGAGTTCGGTAGTGCTCAATGCCCACGCAGACTTGTCGCTGCCCTGTGATTAGTATGCTGTAACTTGCACATGTACAGTGTACATGCCCTAAAAATATTCAAAGGGCCTGAGTGGTTACCACTACAAGATTAGAAAATAATAAGGAAGCACATGTGATGATAATTTTATATTTAGAACAGGATCTAAAGAGTTGTAGGCATATGTTTGTTTGCCTTGTTGATATAGAAACTAAAATCTGCATTGTGTAATTTTACGTCGCTTTTATGCAAACAAAACAAAACAAAAGGAAAAAGAAATTTAGATCATGATCACAGAATTTTTTTCTTTTTCTATTTTTTCCTACATGTAAAATTATAAATGTGCTTACATGTATTTACTACATGTACATGCGGGAATGTACAGGTATTAAAAGAACAAAAACAGTGCAACAACTTTTGTGTGCACTTGTACTGTATAGTATTCATGACCAAAACAAAGTGGCTGTCTAAACTTGAAAATGGGTAGGGTTCACTGTAAATATATACAAGAATATAAACTGTGAACAGAGCTCTATTAAATTACATGTATGTTTTAATAATTTTGTTTTGTTTAGGTTTGGGGTTGTGATTTTTGTTTTGCTCGTTTTGTTTTGCTTTGGAGTGTATTTTTCATAAAATGTCAATTACTAATTCAAATGTACAGTACATGTATCCTCTATTCCAGGATACGAGTAAAGCTATCAAAACTTGATTCCTATATTTGTATTAAGTGCATTTAATGATGTATTAGTAAGTACTTCAGACAATCGGAGAAAAGTACTTGTTATTGCAATTGGTCATAATATGACTCTTAAAGATGAAGTTGAGTTCTGGTCATGTGATTGCATTGTGAAAGAAACGGTGCGGAATCGACCAGAAAAGGTTGATCATCTAGCATATAAGAATTTGTGTGTATTGCAAGGTTCTGGAATCATCAAAATGAAAAGAAATTTGGCCAAGTCTTGGTAGAGTTACAAACACTGTACACAGAAAGATGTACACCCTGTATATGGGACTACACGAACACGTGGCGTAAAAAATCTACCCCCCCCCCCCCCCCCGAGTTTTACGATGAACATAACATATTTAGAATATGAAAGTAAAGTAAAGTACTTCAGACAATCAGAGAAAAGTACTTGTTATTGCAATTGGTCATATTACCCATGACTCTTAAAGCACTTCAATTACAGACAGTACTGTAGTAACTTGAACTTCTGATGCAGGTACATGTATTCATTTCAAGATCAATGTCAGTTTATAATGCTCTTAAATAATTTTGCAGGTACCAATTGCTGACAGTAATACTAATAAAAGACTATTGATATTAAATGGAAGCAAAGTTCTGTCATTTGATATTTATTTTGAAATTGGGGAAATTATTACTGGCATGCGAAACCTTCAAGTGGTATAATACTGTACATGAATCTTTAGCATGCAAGTCCAACATCTCTTTATTTTCCTTTCTGTCTTTTGCTGTCTTGAAAAGTGTCAGAGCATTTTGGGGTATTACAAACTGAAAGGCACCCAAACCCTACATGTATCTGTGTGTCTGAGGGGGGGGGGGGGTTCAGGGCTGTCAGTGTCAACACATAAAGATTATAGTGCCCCCTCTTTTAGAAGTTCCTTTCCTCCTACCCATCCCTTACAGTTACAGAGTTCAACACACAACATGCAAATGTATCAAAATTAAAGTCCAAGGTCTGAAATCTATCAGTATGTAGACTACATGTAGGGCCTTCAGTGTACATAATAAATGATAGCATTCGGTGCGACCCAGGTCAATGTACAGTGTACACAATATATACAGATCATGTTCTGTCATAAATTATACATGTACTGTACATGTACCAGGGAATTTGTCAGTTATGATAATCTTGATTTGGGTAAGAAGAACTGCACTTGAGAAGAACGGGTATGATTTATAAAGATGTTTTGAAGTTGTATCCACGTCTTGACAAAATACTGAACATGTACATGTTTATGTAGCACTGTATGGGCACTCAAAATCCTAACACCAAATGTTCACATAATGTACACCATGTACACATATTAAAATTTGAAAATCAAAATCAAGGGGTTCATGCATTGAAAGTAATAATCTCAATTTAGACCCCCCCCCCCCCCCACCCCACCTGTCCTCTTCCGACATTCCAGTTGGAATATTTTGGAACTACAGGTTTGCTCCATGTGTAGTAGGCCTACATGTACAGTACATGTACATTTGCATGTTGTTGCAAAGTACATACTAGGCTTGAGTCGGTACGGTCGATCACACCGGGACCCGACCGTTGCCGTCGGGTCCCGGTTTCGTTTTTTGAGAATCGACGCTCCAAAAAAAATAATATATGTAAGAAATTGCAGTTTTGCACAACACTAAAATCATTCCACCTTGAAACTTAAGTATTTAATTGTTACCAATCATATTCTAGCTCATCCTGAATCAATCCGAACTGCTGATATAAATATGGGTTGCAAAGCAGTTCGCCCCATCGGGTTTTCGTTGCCAGCTGCTAGCTAGCTACTGTACTGGCCGGGTCTCTCGGCAGGATTAATAAATCAGGTTCAAAGAAACATTAATGTTTGAATAAAAAACGGCTTTCTAAAAAGTACTTCTTTACAACATACCGATCGAATAATTTTTTAAAGACAAAATGGATATTATTTCTTTGACTTTGAACACCGCATGCTTCTTTTAAAAGCTGAAAATTACTTGGTAATAACAAGAAGTTTCGATACGGATAGCTGTTGCAAGGCAAGTTCAGACTAGTCTCGGAAAAATGCGCAGTGCTCCTCGTAGTTAGCTGTAATCCGTTTCAGAACGAACCCAAACAAAGACGTGATCGTAGCGAGAAAAAATCATTAAAAACTACGAGAGCACAATTGGAAAGACAACTACTCAAAATTATCGTAAGCAGATACATAACTTGGAGGAATAATACAATAGTTGTCCAAGAAAAGCCACAGAAATAGTGATATTTAAGGAGTTACTATAGGTACTGATATGTCCGAATTACACGTTATTTGGTTTCTAGCCTCATGTTCCAACACGAGGCTAGAAACCAAATAACGCCCTCTGCGGTAAAAAGCAGTATAACAAAGGATTTGAGTATTTGCAGCAAGCCCCTTGCGATAAAAATGTACCCAGTTACTCCTCGATTATCACAATTTCTTTGGCATTTCTTGGGCGATTATTGAATTCTTTGTCCAAGTTATTTATCTGATTATCGTAATTTTGAGCAGTAGTTGTCTTTCCAATTGTGCTCTCGTAGTTTTTAATGATTTTTTTCTCGTTACGATCACGTCTTTGTTTGGGTTCGTTCTGGCACGCATTACAGCTAACAAGGAGCACTGCGCATTTTTCCGAGACTAGTCTGAACTTGCCTTGCAACAGCTATCCGTATCGAAACTTCTTGTGATTACCAAGTAATTTTTAGCTTTTAAAAGAAGCATGCGGTGTTCAAAATCAAAGAAAAAATATCTATTTTATTTTTTAAAATTATTCGATCGGTATGTTGTAAAAGAGTACTTTTTAGAAATCTGTTTTATTATTCAAACATTAATGTTTTCTGACCCGATTTATTCAAGCTGCATGAATCAAAATGGCGGCTCGATCGTTGTCTTTCTATTTTTGCTCCAGTTTTTTTACTTTTAGAGGCACGATAATGACACTAAAGATCGCCAATCATGGATAAAAATAATGTCAAATGGAAGAATATACCGATCTGTGCCGAGGTATGCATGTGTTGATTTATTTGACTGATAAAAAAGGTCACTTTTAAGGGACATACTGATGATGCGCTTTTTATAGAGGCAATTGACAAATCCTGCGAGCTGATTTCGGGACACCGGGTCCCGATCGGTGCAAGGCCGTCGGGACCCGGTTTATGAAAATCCCGACATGACTCAGGCCTAGTACATACATGTACATGCACATTGTAGGCTATACATGTACATGTACATGCAGGAAGCAGAAATAGTTTTGTTTATAAAAATGTCCCCTTCTTTGGCCTTCCCATGTCACATCAAAATATCTTTCCATGACCTTCACACTGGTGTGAACTTCTGATACATGTCAACATCATCAGCAGTGGTCATTAGTGGTACTGTTCACACCATAAATAATCTTTATGAAGAATCTTGTCATAGCGGTCCCCTTTAATATAAAGGCCACCTGTCTATAGTGGTCATCAGTATCGCCTCCCTCTAGAACTTTAAGAAGAAAACAAATGTAGAAGAACATGTCTGTAAAAGCCACCTGTCTACAGTGGCCACGTTTTTGTACCTTTAAAATAGATAGGTTTCACTGTACATAATTTGATCTTAATAGAGAAAGACATAACGTAATTTAGGTGTATTAACCGCACCTTTTTGCCGCCGAAAAAAAATCAAAATAGGGGGTGCGGTTTATACACAGTACACCCAAAAAAAAAAAAAAAAAAAAAGTTTGGATTTATGTTCCTCCACCTGGCGCTATGCCTGGCAATGTCTCCCAGCTCAGTAATCGGTGTGTTGACTCACCACTCGGAAACTAGAACAACACTCAAATGTGTCTGTCATCTTGGTTTGAAAGTAATCTTTCTGATAGATTTCAATATGTAGTTGATAATAATAATTCCTCCAATTTACACGGCGTACCACAAGGTTCTATCCTAGGTCCTCTACTGTTTTTTAAGTCGGCAAAAAAAAATAATAATAATAATTTAGGGCGAAAAAGAGGGGTGCGGTTAATACACGAGGGCGGTTTATACAACATTAATTACGGTACATGTACAGTCAAACATACTTTAGTGACTACCTGTCTACAAAGACTACATTTTTGTTTCCCTTGAAAATGGTTTCTCATTAAAACATTTTCTACTATTAAAAGGAACCCGTCTTCAGAGACCACGTGTCTACAAAGACCACTTTTTGTGTTTCCCTTGGGCGATCGCTATAGACAGGTTTGACTGTACATTGTGTATCTTTGGAAGGTATGAACAGAGAAGTAGTTTTCAGTTTTCACAATCGTCATCTATTCTGAGAAGGATTATCTTTGGACAGTATGAACAGAGCCTATGTCATCAGGTCCCTCTATCATTTCGCTGGTTGATTATGGATGATCAAAATACAGAAGTACTGGTACTCAAGGCCACATCAGGAATAGCACATCTGTTTGAGTGTCTGTCTGTCATAGAAATTTCAATGATTTTGTTTTCTTTCGTAGCAATTTTAAAGAGGGGTACCCGAGGTTGAAAGGCACTAGTCCTTGTCCACTGTCTGTACGATTCTGATATACATTGCACATGTGTCAACAATTATGTAGTACAGTATGTGGTTGTACATATTATGCACAGCTACACACATTCATGTTCAGTACATGTTACTCCTCAATGTTTGCACAGCAGTGTGGGCCTACACTGAACACTGTGTAAATCTGTAGGGCCTATACAACTTTCATAAAGCATGACTTGACTTGAGCTTTGAAGTCAGGAGGTTGGGGATTCAAATCCCAGTCTGGGGCAAATATCCGTTGGCAAGACATTTATCTACATTTGCCACTCTCAACCCCAGAGCAGGTGGACGTAAACACGCATACCGGTATTAAGCCTTGAGCTGTGAGCACCATATCTGGAGTGATGATTTTTCTTTATTCTTTTTTTTTCTGAAATATTTAGCTCTCTCTCTCTCTCTCTCTCTCTCCTGCAGTGCTACTTCACTGCCAGTCTTCACGTAAACTGTTAGAAAACTTATTACCTGGCAAACAAAACCTAGGAAACCTGTAAAGTGTTTAAAAGGAAGATACACCTGAACAAAAGCCTCCAACTACTGAGTAGTCCTTCAAAATCTCCAAAGTTTCTCATCAATTGAAAGAATGGAAAGTGATCACCTCTAGGAGCTTTCGGTTCCATTTTGATTCAGAGATTGGTCTGTCATTGTTCACAAACATTTTACTGGAGGTGGTTTCAAAACTTAAAGTAAAAATAGTCTACTTTAATAATTAATGAGTACAATGGGCCTACTTTGTCATGTACAAACTGCAATCTACATGTAAATGTACATGGAAGTAATTAACAGATGTACAGGGAAGCTTCTTTGCTTGTACACAACAACTGTAGATATTAGTATCTACAATATATTGTACTACCGGTACATGTAAATCAATACAGGCCTACTCTATATTCTGTTACATTATCATCATTACCAATTTTCATATCAATATTATAATCGCCCTTCCTACTTCCATGTAATTAGAAAATAATCTGTGAAGTTTGAAAAGTCATGATAAGTAGTTCTTCAGCAGTATCGTATGCCCAGTGAACTGTACAATGTACATGCATGTACATGTATACATGTATTGCACATGTACATGTATGCAAGTTTCAGGATAGGGACTTTACATGTACAGTGTACATCGGGGATGTGGTCCCAGCTCCAATCAGTTTTTTAAGAAAGAATGAAACAGCAAACTCCTGACTTGTCTGTGGTTGAATGTGTGGTATGAAGAAGGAAACAAAATACTGATTCTGTCATTTCTGTAATTCTAGACATGTCAGATGCAATACATTTCACCTTTCTGCATTGTTCTATTCCATTCATGTACATGTACATGTACGAATGGGTGATTCCCTGTGCATTGTACACAATTCAGTTCCATGTCGATTTCTATGAAATATTTCTTTTGTTCTTTTCTTTCTCACCACCTGTAATATACACAATCATAGTGCCAATGTCATATTCGCTAATCGTCCAGGTTTAAGACTGGTTCTAAACAACAGAGCCTACGCATGAGGTTCACCGCTAAATCATTGAAGCAACGGGCTGGAGCAGGGCAAATTCAGTGTTTGGGCTGGTGTGATCATGACACCATTGTTTACATTAGCTCAAAAGTGTTTGGAACCAGCATCCTTGACGACTTGGTCAGAATGACGTCACACTTCGGCACAATTGGTAGAGAAATGAAAATAATTTAAAGAATGGAACTGACTTCTAAAGAAAAGAGGTGATCTTTGAACACACAATAGGGCCACCCACGAATGAACTGAACGGAGAAAATCACCACAATTCAAATTTTGCAATTTTGCATTATTTTGCTCCGGGTTTTTATAAGGTTGTGCTACATGTACAGTAGTTTGAAGGTACAAACCCTAGTCATAGTCAGTGTTGCATGTAACAGCCTCTGTTACGAATTATTTCATTCACCTGTTACAAATGATTGTATTTCAAAAGTCAGAATTAATGCATTTTAGTGGACCCCTCTGTTTCCAACATGTATTACTTACATTTGTTTTAAATGCATATAATTGTTTTGTAATGTTTTGTTGGAAACATGAATAAATTGAAATTGAAATTGAAATTGATGGCTTGCCCTACCTACAGTGTACAACAACGCATAACATATTTTTTGCATTCTCAATATTGAAATACAATTATTCACAGCAAGTGAATAGAATCATTTGTATTGAGGCACTTCACAAAGATGTAATATGGTACATTACAAAAATAACATATTGCCATTTAATACATGTACAGTAGTGTAAAAGACCAAAGGGTATCATTTGTTTATGTGTAGTCCCAAGTATATGTTTACAGGTTAGTCGTCAAGTGCTGATAATAACGGGGCAGAGTATGAGACTCATGTACCATGACTGGAAGGTGTAGAGTCATCCAGGTGGCTTAGGCCACATGCTTAGACTTGATCATACAGGCTTTTTCCTTAATGACTGGGCCACTAGACAGATCCATCATCCTCCCAATACATGGCTAGTCTGCAATACCAGACCCTCTAGATTCACATTGTAACTTTATGCAGTCTTTACAATAGTAACAAATACCTGTACAAAACTGTACGTACTGTGTATCAACTGTAAATACTCACTTAAAAAAGGGACACACATTGATGTGTGCTTATCCTGGTTTCTATATATTTAAATCAAACAACAAAAGATGAAAGTTCATGTTCTGTTTCATATTGTTTCATAGATATTAAATAAGACCAACATTTACACTGTACACTGTACAATTACAAGCGCAAGCTCTCTTAGAAAAGGGAACGCACAGAACTCAAGTCAGACTTGGCTCCATAAATTTTCTATTCTATGAGTTTTATCATGAGTTTAATACATGTAGTTTTATGTTTTATTTTCTTACGCTGTATAATGAAGTGTTTTGGGGCTGATTTAAAATAAATCAGGTGATTGGTACATGTGTACACTGTAATTTCCTGCACAGTCCTTTAACAATAACTTTCATCACCATCCTTTTTCTATTTTTTGACATGGGATGTGTTCCATGTACATCCCTGAGAACATGCTTATCTTGGCCCAATCAGGTAGCGTTAATAGGCTGGAATGTTTATCTGTCGTTGCTAATGAGTTCAACACACACTGGCATGGCAGACAGTGGAACAGCTGAATAGTGGATGGCTCTTCATTCAGACTTCACACACGCAGAAATGCACACATGGGGGCCCCTGTCTGTCTGGCATGTGCGATGATCGACCTCTGATATTACATTTGATGGAAATACATTTATATTTGGGGGTATTATCTATCTGTCAATAAATTACTATGAGAGTTTTTAGAAAGAAACTGGATGGAAAAAATTATCAGAAAAAATAGGAACGTCTTTATTTGAATATACATGTACATGTACATGTAAACTGTACATGTACAGGTATTAACCAACAAAAACTGAACAATGATTACCAGGATAGAGTAACTCTGTAAGTTGGGGGCTTTGACGGATCGGAAGATTGGAGCGACACCCTTGCACCTGTGCAGAAAAAAATTCTTGGATTATTATAAATTAAGATGGCGTTTTTTTTTCCAATTTTTTTCCCGATCAATTTTATTGATCGGCGATCAGAAATTATTATCCAATCTCACCTGATCGGCTCAAGATCGGCCCCCGATTCGATGATCGGTTACAGGCCTAGGATAGAGTTCATCAAATGTAAAGTACAGGTATGTGAAAATGCTGTCTCAAATTGAATTTCATCAATTTCAAATTCTCAACCTCAAGAACACTGTAGAGGTACACGTGTCAAAACTATGTACATGGACACATGAATTCAGAAGTCATAACCCAAGTGGTATCTCTAATACATGTACATGTAGATCAAAGTTCAGAGCAAATGTGGCCACAGGATGCATGGCGGAATACCACACATCCATGTCAAACTTAAGATTTGCCACTCCCCACCCAGGTGAAGTAAATGGGTAAGAAGAAATTCCTTGAATGCTTTGGCGCCTTATCATGGCGTCTCAGTTACAGCCATGGTAATAATATGATACCTTGTATCAAGTGCAGTAGAGCAGTCATAATAGTAGGCTACATTGTAGCTGCACTACATTACTATTATTATTACTATCATCTGACCATGGCAACATTTGATGATACATACAAACAGAAGTACAGAACCCCTTACTTCTACAGAGGTTTAGAAAGGTGAGGTTGTACTGTCCTCACTACGTTTTTTTTTGTTTGCTTAGCCATAATTCCGATCGCGCCACGTCATGTCTCATTCAGCGACGCATGCGCACATCTGTCCGATGGTACCATAGCAGCCGACAAAGATTCGCTATCGGTATGATATGATATCGTTATGTTATCGGATCATTATGAAGTTCTTTCTACCCAATTCACTCTGACTGAAAGCCCGTCTCACAATGCAGTTCATAAATGACATGGCCTTATTTACCTCATTCCCCTTGCTTTGATACCAAGATCGTTCGAGCATGGTTTACGAAAGCCTATCATTTTTCCAGACTATTCTATGCTGTTAATTCAAGTTTTAGCAGCCCTAGCATATGTATTCTTAAAGAGAAGGTTGAGTTCTGGGAAGAGGTGAACAATAAGTTGTGAGCGTTACCATTCTTATTATGCAAGTGTGGAAGAACATCAGATGAGACATGTTCCCTGAAAAGCATTGCTCTTCAAATGCCTTCATACATTGTATTCTAAATATGTCATGTAACATCGTAAAAATCCAGGGACGGATTTTTGCGCCACGTGTTAGTGTAGTCCCATATACATCTTTCTGTGTACAGTGTTTGTAACTTTACCAAGACTTGGCCAAATTTCTGATCATTTTGATGATTCCAGAACCTTGCAATACACATAAATTCTTATAGATAATCAACCTTTCTGGTCGATTCCACACCGTTTCTTTCACAATGCAATCGCATGACCAGAACTCAACTTCATCTTTAATTTGGTACTTTTGACTGATTTTGTATAATTTGTGAAATATTGTGATGGATTCTTTACATGTTTATCTATCAGTTGATGTTATTTGTTGCAAGTGCGAGTGTGTGCAAGTTGCAAGAAGAGATTTATGCACATGCGATGAGCTGTTGCTTATGAATGTAAGCTGCCTCATGAATGGATTTTTGCGCATGTGGTGTAGCTCAATGGGGAACTGTTAAACTCACACACAGGGCATGGGAAGCAAACCGCTGTGGTCCTACAATGTATAGCCAGGAGAGACGCACAGCCAATTTCGAAGATTTTTTCCTACTTTTGAGATCGTCTCTATTGTCAGAACGTGAATTATATCAATGCAGATTCCTCGTGAAAAATTATCACTTTTGACCATCTACTGTATTACTATCCAGTGTATCCACACACAAAACCACAGTCCAAAAAGGCACAATTAGGCTGGGGGTAAATAGCTCTGTTGTTGATTTTGTATTAAAAGCTAAATCTCCAAAATGGGAGATTCCCACATATCGAACATGCAACTCTGCAGTACATGGGGGGGGGGGGGGGGGGCGCGAGGCCACCACTATTACACTTTTGGCCCAGGCGCCTACACTGTACATGTAAATTTTTTGTAATGCGATTCTGCAGATTCTGTTAAATAAAGGCAAAGGAAAGGCATATTTTAACGCCCGATACATTTCTTCTCTAGCATCGGAATTGTTACATGTAGGTCTTTCCTTTTATCAAACAGAATCAGCTGAATCACACTTTAGGTGCCTGGCGTGTTAAAGATAAAGGTGAGTTCTGGTTAAAAAAAAGGAAAATGAATTCTCACAGAATCAAACAACTTGCACTGAATGTTCAAGATTACAAATAAATGTCATTTGCCAAACAATTTTGGTAGAAAATGTATACTGACTGAGTAATGAGCATAGAATTAGATTTGTAGGAAATCAAGGTTAGTAGTACTGTAGCCCCCGACACCATTTGTGTAGTCCCATATTCACCTTTCTGTGTACAGTGCTTGTTACTTTACCAAGACTGGGCCAAATTTATTATGATTTTGATGACTCCAGAACTTTGCAGTACACACCAATACTTATGAAGGGGTGACCAAAGTTCGCACAGATTTTAGAACATCCATGTTTTCTCATAGTCTACACAAATTTATTTATTTTAACTACTACCAAATGGACAGTTCACCTAGAACATTTATCGTCGGAGGATTTCGGAGATATCGCGATCTAAGAATTTGATGTCGGATCGTGCGTGCGCGCTGCATCTAAAAAAGTCATAAAAACAACGAGACCTATTACATTGTAGTTCACGCACGGCTGATTTTATTACAAAAATACGATCCATCAAACATAAGGTAATTTCATAATTTGCAAAGCAAAATATCATACATCTAGACGGTACCACTTATTACTTACAAATTTGAGGATATCTGCTCTGAAAATGAAGATTTCCCGACCCCTATCGGTAAGTTGGTAATTTTTCGGAACGAACGCAAATAACTGAAAAATGTGCTGATCTTTCGTCAATATTTTCACAATTTTGCACCCAATTCCAAAGATTATTTTGTTTCGGGGTAATTTTATGATCCTCTTTCCATTGGTGATATCAGATTTTCAAAATCTTACTGATTTTTTGAGAAAGCGAACTTTGGTCACACGCGAACGTGAACTTTGGTCACACAGCCATACAGTACATGCTACATGATCAACTTTTTCTGATCCATTCCACATCTTTTCTTTCACAATGTCAATGCAATCGCATGACCAGAACTCACCTTTACCTTTATCTTTAAGGTCACCTACTGTAGCACCAGAAAATAAAGAATTGATCATCGACAAGCATAAAATTAGTTCATTACAAGTACAACTGATACTTACAGTTACACTTTCTCCGACTCACAACACATACAAAATCCCAGAATAGAGAGAAGTCACAATTCACAAATCAACAAACAATATCCAATCAATCATAACTCACTCATGAGCTCATTCAGCGCATTCTCAGCATTCGATTCATGACATTCAATTCATGATATCTAAGTTACACTGCAGTGCAGTGGTCGAGAGACAAGAATGTTCACATCACAATTTGAATTTGAAATTTGAATTTGTAAACATACAATGCCACCATGTTTGGAAGTTCAACTTGTCAAACACAAAAGCATGGCCTTCAAAATCAACTGTAAATATACAACTAAACCCAACTCTTGCTGCTAAAACTGATATCTACATCAGTTTCTCGTCAGCCGGTGCGGGCTAGTCAAATTCCAGGCCCGTTACGTTACATGTGCATGCGAGTACTGCATGCAATAACATTCACAGCTCAGCACAGCAACAACGTGAACAAGGATATCAAAAGTGAAAATAATTAATCATCAACAAGTCAAGCCTATTTCCCTTTCGCGCGGTGTATTTCATTCTTCTCGAAAAGGAAACTCAATTGAAATCATTTTACCTACCTCACAAAGCTTGCCAGCATCAATAATCCCAACTGTCAGCAATTCATCCACATAGAATAATCAAAAAAATTCACAGAATTATTAACTTTCCAACGCTGCTCGCAGCGTTTCGCATATTGGGCGTACAAATTCAGTGTACGAAAATTACAACACTAGTTTGCCATTGCGGGTTTGTATTCGCTGACCTGTACATGAAGAGGGTGAAATTTCTATTGAAACAGACGCCTCGAATACAATGGAGGGAGTAACAGCGAAAATGGACCTTATCTGATAGCGCCATCTCTAGATTTTTGCGCAACATTGGAAAGGGGTGGGGCACTTATCCATTTTCCTAAAAATTGGGCCAAGGCCGTTGTGGTTTTTGTTTCAAATTACCAGCATAGTTTAGTTTCATTCTGGTTAGAAAATTGCCCATTGAAACAAATAATTGTCAAGGCAATGCGGAACTTCCTTTTGATTGAGCAATACAGATGAGTGACACATTTGATAAATTACCATGTCAAACAAAACTAGTGACGAAAGAGTAATATCACTTTTTTGCTTCAAAGAGCAAAGAGACATTCCGGCAGCGCTTGGTTGCAGGAGCGGGAAAGAAAATGATATAAGTAGCATTTCTAACCACTTAAACTCATTTTTTAAATAGTAATTCAAGAAGATTATATGATTTTTGTTTTCGTCAAAATTCAAAATTGGGTTATCATGATTACTTTGAAGTAGACAAATTAACCAAAGATGCAAAGTTTGATGTAAAGAATAGTAAGTGCCGTTGGCAACTCATTATACACAAAATATAATAATAAATCAACTTGATCGAAATGTCTACACCTTATAGCCTTATACCGTATTAGGCGAGTATACCCCCCCCCCCCCCCCCCCGATGTACCGCCTTAAAGGTAATGCAAAGTTTTGGGAAATTTTGAAAATGGGATTTTAGAAATTCTTTAAAATTTAGATATATTTGGATGCCCCTATGTATGTATTATAAGCACTAGAAAATTTAGCCCCTAAAACACTTCTGCTTTCGAGAAATTGAATAATCAAAAATTTACCGGTGCTCCCGGTAAATTTCGAATATTTCAAATAGCCCCTAACGCCATTCCTTGGTAGCTGCGACCATCCGGGAAATCTCAGAATATGCAGTTCATATAATATATAATTTCCAAACGGGAATAGCAAATCGGTCGATCATAGTCAAGAAACATTGTTTTAGAGCTAAAGTAATCAGTCTTTAGAAGGCGCTAAACAACATAAAGAGTTTATTATTTACCATTTTATCACTTTAGACTCGATTTCAACTGCGACAACGATCATTGAACATTGTAAAATCGCATATGCTTCCAATATGTTCATTTGAACTAAATTCATGACCCCCGGATACCAAAACTTAGTAATACCTTTAATGGGTTACTTTTAGGCAAAAAGACACCTAAACATCGGGTCGATGATTTTGTGCTGCAAAATAAGTGCCTTTTTGGGTTACTATTTTCCTCAGGATAATATCTCATCCATCATCTGGCTATAGTGAAAATTCCAGATGCAAAATTCAGCCAAAAAAATGAACTCTTTTGGCTTTTTCGTCCAATTAAGTCCTCACCGATGGTCGCACAGATTTAACAATATCATTAATTTGAGATCCGCTTCTGACTAATTTATAAACGGGTAATCCCCCTTCTTTTTCGAGCGAACGCATTACCAAATTCTGTGTTATTGAGCAATAAACGAAGGACCACAATTCACAAACCGGGTTGCGTTTTGAATGGCCAGAAATAGTACCATTTTCTTCAAAAATTACCTTTGAAAATTGGTATGGGATTAGACGCTTCAGCCGCACACCCCGTCTAAACCAAATCTGAGCCCCCCCCCCCCCCCCCGCTTATATAGCTTTGTTTTTCTTCCTTTCTATTTTTTCTTTTTTCTTCTTCTGTATAGCTTTCAATTCCGTTCAACAATTCAATTCAAATAATTGTACTTCCAAAACTCAATCAAATCGTATTAGAAGGCTTACATACTTGATATAAAATGACATTTACAATGTAACAAACGTCGTAGAAAATGAAATCTATTTGTACTTATACAATATTAAAATGCCGATAAGTAATAAACGCAAGTTTCGATATATATATATCGAAACTTGCATTTATAAATATAGTATTGTTATAAATTGAGGAGTATTTAAAAAAAAATTGAGAATCCACTTACAAGTATAGTGCTTGTATTGGTGTAGATTACTTCTTTCGTTTTTGAACTATTATTATTTCATCCATATATAGCTGTATTTCCTCATGCAAATGCTGAATCAAATTCAAACGTAATTATGTAAACAAACCAAGGAAAATTATCAGTTTCCGAAGTTATAGATGAAATCACATTAGCTTCTCATAATAATAATTGTTATCATAATATTAATAATAACCCTTTCTCTCTCTCTCTCTCTCTCTCTCTCTCTCTCTCTCTCTCACTCGCTCTCTTTCTCACTCTCTCACACTCTCTCTCTCTCTACTTCCCTACATGTATCTGTCTCTCTTTCTCTCATCTTTTTTCTCATCTACTCCCTCACGTTTCCTATTTTCTTTACAGGCATGCTCTTTCACTCTTTCTCTGAAACAAATTTTAAAATTTTGTATTCACTTCCAAAGCTGATTTAAATTTCTTATCAGCCATGCTCCCACTTTTCCCTCTCTTACAGACTTCCTTCTTGGTGTGAAGTTCTTTTTTTTTTGTCTGTCGGCAAATTCGAATTTATAAATACCTAAGCTGTTAGCAAATCTTTAAAGAAAGCTGGTGACACTTTGAAAAGCTTGTTTAGCAGATTATGAACAGTTTCTGTCTGCAAATTTGACTCAACTGACCGTCAAAAAACATATCAAAAGGAAACTTATTATTGTTTTGTATATAGCCTCCAATGACTGTCGATCAAAGGATTGCAAACCTAATATCCCATTTATTTCAATTTAGTTTAAACTTTGTTTTATCGTATCCCTTTTTATTATTGCATATGATTATGTATGATCCTTGCGATTGTACGTGTTTAAG